>CAUJNA010002066.1:27500-45423 GCA_963377175.1 Effrenium voratum | reverse complement strand
TTTCAGACCTGTCTGAATCTGCCAGATATTTTTCTGAATCATGTTTGCATCACATGCTACTGAGTAGGTTTCTTACCGAGTCAAGCTGGCTGGATCGTCAATTTCGTGGCGATTCCAGCTCTCTTTTGCATGCCGCTTGAAACCGGAGGAAGTGCGTGTTTTGGACAGCCGGCTTCAGCAAACGCGAGAAGCAGCTTGGCAGGTGCTGGCTAGGAAGCTCTGGGGTGCGCCGATGCCCACGGGCTTCTTCCCGTGCCTTGGAAGCCAACGTGTCAGACTGAAACTCTGACAGGGAACTTAGGGGACCGGGTCGGACCGGGTCGGAGGGGCCGGGGACCAGCCAGGAACAGGTAGCCACGTAATTGCATGCTGCTCTTGACTATGGACCCGAGACTTGCACTGAGGATCTACCTTGCCATTTGCCTTGGGCTCAGCCACCTCGTCAATGAGACTGGGCAGCAGAGTTGCGCTTTTGGCTCGCCGAGCCTCTGGCCAGCGATTCTTTGTCTTTGTCCGTCCCCGAGCTCAGGAGCACTTTGTGAAGAGCAAGAAGGTGGCTGCCGTCGGAGGGAAGGTGGCTCAAGTCTTGGCGAGATGGACGGAAGGCATGCTGCGCGACAGTGCCTAATTGAGCGCTTGCACACCCAGTTGGGTGCTCAAGCACGGTTTTTTGCACCATGGGGCTGAGGAACAGCGGCTCAATATGCCATGTTGATGCTCATCCATAGGTGCTCACCAACTCCTGTGTGTTCAGTCCAGGCGACGGAAAGCGCTACAGGAGTTACGACCCAGAGAGGTCGTGTTGCTTGTGCTCTGTTTGTATTAACCGCTTTTCTTTATGGTTGAACCCCAGCGCCGGCAAGGAAAAAGACCGGCGGCTCGCTAAGTCTTATGCTGCCTATGTCGGCAGGCTCGGGCAGTAACCAAATGAGTGCTGCCTTTTTGTGTGTTCATGTATTGGAGACGCCGCCCGGGTGCCGCGCGGCTAGTCGCGGGGCATGCGGGACCCAACTCTGAAGACTCCTTTCTTTGGGTGTCGAAAACTCCTTTTCCTTCACATGACGCTTTCTCCAATGTCAATCTGGATCTGCGCTCTTGTCAACCTTGGCAGCAAAAACAGGAATGAGTGAGGTGTTTGCAAGCCACAGGCCATGATCACGAGCTGTGAGCCGAATTTGCGGAAGGGTCGCCACAATGGGCCAGAGCTCTGGTCGCCATGGCTCTGACTGGCAGAATTTGGGATACATTGGCACACGTCAAACATGTCACGTGACTCACTTTGGTTGGCTCCAAGAAAGATCAACTCGGTTGCAACAAGTTCTCCATGCTTTGCTACACAAATACCCCACTAGGCAAACCTCATGTACCGGAATTTTGTTGGTAGAGGTTGGCTCAGCACGAACACTGACCCAATGAGTATGAGTGCTTATAAAACTGTACATCTTCATAGCTCGTTGCTTTATCTTAGCTTCCTTCCGAGTGGCGCCCTGAACGGCCTGGGCCGGCGCCGGAAGCCATGTCCGGCCCTTTGGGTGGCCATCAAGGCTACATGAAGACCTTTGGACCTGCTGGCAGAGGCAAAAAGCGCTTCGTCACCAAAGGCTTCAAGCGGCACGGACGCAGGTACTTGTAGTCTTTTTTTGGCTGTGAGGGGAACATGTTCCCACAGAGGGTGCTGGTTTGTTTCTATGGTTATGTCTATGCAAAAAGGTCGCGCTTTTTCCAGCGCTTGAGCCAATGGCCGTCGCCATTGAATGGTTTCGTGTGCATCATGTTGCTGTTGAACATGCACACTCCCCCTGCAGCCTTCAGCTGCATTTAAACTTCTTCCCATTCAGAAGAAGAAGCTGAAGATTCCTCCACCAAATCCCCAGCGCCATCTGCTACCGGAAGACTCGATGGAATCGGAGGTTTTTCCTCCATAGTGCTCGCCCGCGTAGTTCTCCCTCGTCCGGCAGCCTTCGCCTTTGGAAATGTGACTACCGGGCCCGCATCCTTCCCACGCTTCTCTCGGCCTCCTCGCGCGTAGCCTCCGGATCCGTCCCCAGAGCCCCTCGCACTTGGATCGATGCCCCTCGAAGTGATTCCACGGTCCTTCGCAGACGACCCGCCAGAATTCGTCTCCTTCCCGACCTTGATCTGGAAGAAGGTGTATCCTCGCCATTGTTGCATTTGCGAGGTCCGTTGTCGCTCTTGATGAGCTGTCCAGCTGTCCTCCTCTATGGACCGAATGCCCAAAGGCGATGTGCCCGTGTAAAGCCTCACCGTGATCCTCCTCGACTCCAACTTCTTTGCATCCAGCGGGAATTCTCCGTGGATCGGGTGGAACTTGCGTTTCCGAGGTTTTCCACGTGCACGGATTGCCCATCCTGGCTGAGACCAATCCCATTCATCCTTGTTCTTGCTCTTGAGCACCGGGGGGAACTTGTACT
Organism: Effrenium voratum; assembly: GCA_963377175.1. NCBI lineage: Eukaryota > Dinophyceae > Suessiales > Symbiodiniaceae > Effrenium > Effrenium voratum. Next base: position 42,991 of record CAUJNA010002066.1, on the reverse strand, counting down.
GGTCGAGTTCCCATGGGAGTACTGGTCCACCCTGATGAACATCTTCCTCTTGATCATCCTGCTTCTTCTCCTCCTCAATCTTCTCCTCCACTATTGGCTTCCTTGACAGCCACCTCAAAGCTCGTAGCCGTGGTCGAACTTCTCGCTCGCCTGGGGCCCTGATGTGAGTGTTCCCAATCCTAGGACGGGCGGGTCCCGCATCATCCGGGTTGTTGTCATCCCTCGGACTGCGGCTTCGTTCACGCTCACCCGGTAGTGAAGTGATTCCCAGGTCCCGCAAGCTCACATTACCCCGCAGAGGGGCCACAAATGTCGTAGACCCCGTCCAGGCATCTGCTTCGCGAAAAGCATCCATCCTCCAGTTGTCGTTGATCACCCGCCGCCCGCGCCCGATGTCGACGAAAACCAAATTGGTCTGTCGCCGGCTTTCCAGCATCGTAGCGTTGACCCCCGGAGGCATGTTCCTCGGATCCGGTTGAAAGTCCCGGTTTCTCCTCAGCATACCTGAACCCTCCAAAAGTACTGAAATTTCCGTACATGCGGAAAAAAAGTGTCAATGTACACTTTTGCGGAAATTTGACGGAAATCGCTGTTTGCAGGCTGTGAGCGTTTGTGGTGCACTTGGATGCACATGAACACAGTTTGCAATTTACACGGCCAGTCATACTTAATTCCGTTTCAGGTCTTTCGTCTCCAATTGCTGTGGGGCAATGTGTGACAGCTTCCTTGCCGCTTTTGCGAGTTTGCAGTTTTCTCAGCCAAAATGCAGAAACCGCAAATGCACGGAAATCGGCGGGAAATGCACGGAAATCGGCGGGAAAAGTACGGAAATCTGCGGAAAATGCACGGAAATCAGCGGAACATTTTCTTGAGGAAATGGGCACCTTTTGTCCTTGGTGAATTGCACACCTTCAAATGGTATGAGCATGACAATCTCCAGTGCCATGGCCGGAGCTGAAAGTGAAATTCTTGTAGAAAAAAGGTAGCAAAATGCTCCTGTGTCTTATGTTGAGCCTGCAAGAAAAGTACAGTTTTTGCTCAAATGTATGGATTTCAAGGAAATGCACGGATTTTTGCAGAGAGTCGCAAAAAAAGTGCCCTTGGTTGGTCCAGGTATGGATGCGGGTCGCCACGATGAAGTCTCGCTCAAACGTCACCTCCCAAAAGTCCTCAGGCTCCTCATCCAATGACCCACGAATTGGACCACCCGGCGGTTCAGGCCATGGCTCACTTGGTGCCTCGATCGGCACCTGACCCTTACCTATTGATGCAGGGCAGCCCGTAGGGCAGTGGTAAAACGGCATGCGGCAGGGGTCCTCTGGTTTTACCCTCGGGGCTGGTTCATTTTCCCTAGCCCATCTTGATGTCGCCGGTTCATGCTCCCTGGCGATCTTCCTTTACAGAGGATCTTGCTTCCACCGGTTCATCATCCCTGGTGGCAAGCTCCCAAACAGAGGGGTCCCTTGGTGTGGTCGGTTCATCTTCCCTGACCATCTTGGCAACCCTTCCCTCAAAGTTGCCTTGATGTGTGGCTGGTTCATCATCCCTACCCGATCTTGATTCCCTCGCAGGTTGGGCCCGATGGCCTTTATACACAAATCCTAACCCAACACCAAGAGCCGCCAGACAAAGCTCCTTAACAGCGTGAGACCGGGGATCCTGCGGCTTCCAACATGCCACAATCCCCATGAGCCCACTCAGAGCTGCCACCTTCATGACCGTGTCCTTGGTGAGGCCCTTCTGGAGCCCGATGGCTTCACTCCATCCATCACACCCTGGCAAATGTCGAACTTGCCATTCTCCACCTCTCACTCTTTCTTGCAACACATTGGCACGCAGCCGAAGATGCCGTGTGCGCCACGGCCCATCTGGATTCTGAACGATGGCCAACGCCGCCGTGTTGTCCCCGTATATCACCTTCTCTGTGATTCCTCCGCCGTTGTGGCCACCCTCCATGATGTCCAAGACCGCGCAGAGGGAGTCACCCATGATCATGGCCTCAATGTAGCCCACCAGTGCTGCTTCCGCTGTGCTAAGGGTTGCAAACAGCTGGCGGCTGGATTCCCACTGAACCAGGGCGCCACCAGAGAAACCGAGAACGCCTTGATGGCTCTTATCACCCAGCGGGGCAAAGGAGATGTCTGCGTACATCTCTAATCTCCTCATCGACCTCGCAAACGGCAAACCTCCATCTGGCCCCCTGTCTCCCCTGCAACACCCGTACTTCAGGCCCATTTCCTTCGTGCCGTACAAGTACGCCATCATCTCCATGCCGACCTTGACCAGACATCGTGTCACATGTTGTGACATCCAAGAAACTCCGAAGGACACATCCGGTCTCGTCCGCACCGATAACCATAGCAGCTCCCCAACCAATCCCTGAGCCGCTCGAATAGCCTCTGGCGTCATCTGCGGGTTCTCGGGGATCTCCGGCTTGCTGAACGGGATCGGTCGAGCACACTCCACGTTGTGCCTCTTTATCAGCTCCGCAATGTAGGAGGGCTGAGCCACGTGTAGATCTCCATCTTCATCCCATCTCAACTCCATACCGCAGAACTTGGTCCATCCTTCATGATGAACCCATTCCGGCAGGCTGCAGACCCATTCTTCATTGATCCGCTTGATGATACTGTCCACCAAGCCTCGAGGTCCGGCTGCCAGGAAGTCATCCACGTAGATCACGACGTATCCACAAGGAGCTTGTGGTCCATCTATCTCCTTCTTCTGCTCCATCACCGCCCACACGTTGGACTCTGTGGTCTGCTGCAGCTTGAAGCTCCGGCCCTCATGCTTCTCTGAAAGCCGACCAGTCTGCTGGGCTGGTCTCCAGACCGCACATGGCTCCTTGAACAAGCCAACGCTCCGAAGCCGGAACGATGCCCGCTGGCCTCGTGATGAGGACCCTCCTCTTTTCCTGCCGAGGTGCTAATAGGAAGGCGCATTTTACGTCCACCGTGGCCAGGTCCCACCGCTCGTGTGCCGTTTTCCGTAGGACGCATCTCAAAGCCGTGCCGTCGATGCCTCCCGCATAGTTTTCCTTTTTATCCACCGCTGACTTCGAGCTTTCACCGTTGCCATCCGTCAACAGGTTACCGCAAATCACCGCCCGAGCTCTCTTCCTGCCCAGCGGAGCCTTGATGGTTGTGACCAGCTTCCCGGGGGCAAACTCCGCGTTCTCAATGCCCGGGATGCCGTCCAAATCCTTCTCGTCCACTGGTTTCACCACCTTCGTGCCGTTCACCAAGGCATTGTACTCGTCGGTCATGGCTTCCTTCCAGCTTTCCAGATCTCTTCTCACCTCCTGAAGCGGCACGGTGCGCGTTTGTAGAACCTTTTCTGGCTCCTCTTCACAACCTCCTTTCAACAAGGCCATCCGATAGCCCTTCTCACTCTCGTCCTTCTGAAGGTTCCCCAGGTCGTCTTCCAGCTGATTGATGCCACCCATGAGGAATTCCACCGCGCAAATCCAAGTTCCTCACCAATGGGGACGACCTTGATTTCCTCGGCCAACCTCTTTCAAGCCCCACTGATAGGCACCCAGAGTTTCTTCGAATTCTCCTCTTCCTTGGTCCATTACCCAGAATTTCTGCAGGTCGGTGTAGTACTCCCCCCCCGCTTGCAGTTCACGTAAAGCGGGGCCTTCTTCTTCTTCCTGAGGCAGTACCGCTTCTTCATGGTCTGGATCTCCCCCCAAATGTGGCCCACGTGCTATCTGCTGCTTCCCGGTCAACCGTTGCCTTGGCTTCCCAGGATTGTTGTCCACCTCCAGCTCGTAGCGCCCTGTCTGCTTCCTCATCTGGCAAGATGGCAGCTCTTGCATGCTGGATGGTCCCCTCATTGGTTTGCACCACCCAACCCCAGCTCATCAAAGCGCTCGGACCCAGTAGGCGTACTTCACGAAAAGGTGATGCCAAGGGCCCCTTCTTAGGTCGCGGGTTCGCTTCGGTCCTAGTTGCTGGCTCGCTTCGGTCCTAGTTTTCATCTCGCTTCGGTCCTAGTTTCCTTACTCGCTTCGGTCCTAGTTTCTTCGCCGTTGACTATGGTGTTTGAGAGGCAACATCCTTGTCGACCCCACCCCACCCGGCATTAGGTGTTTGAGAGGCAACATCCTTGTCGACCCCACCCCGCCCGGCATGTCTTGTTGTTAGGTGTTTGAGAGGCAACATCCTTGTCGACCCCACCCCGCCCGGCATGTCTTGTTGGTGTTTGAGAGGCAACATCCTTGTCGACCCCACCCCGCCCGGCATGTCTTGTTGTTAGGTGTTTGAGAGGCAACATCCTTGTCGACCCCACCCCGCCCGGCATGTCTTGCTGTTAGGTGTTTGAGAGGCAACATCCTTGTCGACCCCACCCCACCCGGCAGTTCTTGTTGTTAGGTGTTTGAGAGGCAACATCCTTGTCGACCCCACCCCACGCGGCATGTCTTGCTGTTAGGTGTTTGAGAGGCAACACCCTTTGCGTGTGTCCTGTTGTTAGTGCTCAAAAAGCTATCTTCCACTGCGCCTGAAGTGATCCAAAAATTGCGACAGAAGTGATCCGCAAATGCTCAAACTACGACCAAAGTGAGTGGATTTCAGCTGCGACCAAAGTGATCCAAAAACTGCGACCAAAGTGATCCCCCCGCCCCCTTCTTATGCCATCTCTTCGTTTTCACCATGACCTTAGCGTAGAATGGGAGCAGCGGGAAGGTCTTTCAAGCTGTTGCTGATTTCGCTGTAGCACCACATGACGTAGGGCTGCAGGCCACCACTTCGCTGGGGCTCCAGACCCCTTCAACACCACGCGAAGCCTTCTTTTGACATGGTTGACCTCCGTCTCCACTCTTCCATTCGCTGCATGATCGTCTCCAGATGTCATGGTGAGCAGCAAGTCGTGCTCCAAACACCAATGCTGCACCTGCTTCGAGAGGAACTCCTTTGCTTCGTCGCAGTGCATGCGGTAGAGCGGGATTCCTAAGCTGCGGTACTTCACGAAGATAAGGTTCAGGGCTCTGATGACCTCCGTCGCACTTCGGGTTTCCATGACTTTCGTCATGGTGACATTCTGAACCTTGACCCCCTTGAGCGCCTCGGCCATTTCGTCCTTGACCTTCTCGTTGAGCCGCTTTGCCTCGTCATCTGAAGCGCGTGGCTGCTCATCTTCTTCTTCCCACTCACCTAAGACCACATCTTCTTCTGCATCTTCGACCGGCTCTACTGGTAGGTCACCGCCATCTCCTCCTGCAAGAGGTACAGGTACCGTTCCGATCAGGGCATACTTGACCTTTCTCCCGGTGCCTGCATCATCCAGCCAAGAATGGGCCAGCAATATCCACATTGAGGACATAAGCCGGTATGTCGGCCTTCAACCTTATGGGGCCGGTCTATGCCTGCCTCCTGCATGCAAACCCGGCACCTCCGATTGAACGGAGCGTGTCCCCTTTTCACATGCTCCTTCCATCTTTCAAGGGTCATCTTCTTGAGCTCCCCCGTTTCCGCTACCTTTTCTTTTGATCCTTCCTCCAGCTGATCGATCATCACCTTCAGGGACTTCTTGATCGCTGCCACCATCCCAGGGGCCCATTTCGACCAGGTCTTCGTCTGCACCAACCGTCGCTGTAGGTCCGCCTCCATCTCTTGATGGCCAGGACCCTTAAGTCCATGAAGCTCCCCCATGCCGGGCAGGTTGGTCGCAAGCGTAGTTGGTTTCCTCCGTGGTGGCCCGCGGCCCCTTGATCTAGGTCAACCAAGATCATGCCATGATCCCGACAGAACTCACGCACCTCCTCGAAGTTCCAAAACGAAGGGATGTCGAGCTCCTCTGCCCTTGGATCATATTTGGCTGGGTCCATCGGAGACTCCCCCAGGAACCCAACCTGGTTCCCTTTCCTCCAAGACGAGTCCTCGGCAATCAACCACAGGGCCATCTGCTTGAAGAACAGGGCCGTGTCTCCGTTGACCTTCCTTCTGTCCTCCATGGACAAACCTGGCAATCCATAACGACGTTGATCTCGACCCCTCAAGGGTTTCGGTCCCGGCGGATTGTGCCGTAACCTTGAGATAGTTCGGCGTGGTGGGCCACCGATCACGGCCCGGATCAATCCTTTCTTCGCGAGGTACCAGAGATACCCCCCACAAGGCTGCATCGTGCAGGTTCTGGCTTGCGTTCTCCTCCATGTCAATCGTGATGACTTCATAGCCTTTCCAATCCTCGCGCCTCCATTCTCTGGCGTCCTTTCCCGCGAAGAGGTGGACCACCAGCCCCTTGCTTTTCTCCCATCTTCTTCTCAAGCCCCTGTTGAAAGGGCTCCGGGCAGCTGCTTCTGTTCCGTCCTCCACTCGGCCCATGAACTCCAGCACCTCCTCCGGAAGATGCGGGAACTGCTGTAGCCACCATTCCCGATCCGTGGTCACCGCAGCATGCCCATCCGGGGCATCCAGGAAATCCATCAACTTCATCGCCGCTGACCGTTTCATGACCGGGCACCCATGACGAAACCAACAATGAAGCCGGCCGTGTTCAGGGTGATCGATGATGCAGCCCTTGGCGTTCCACTTGACCACAAAGCCGGCATTGACCAACATCCTCAGTGGTATGATGGGCTCCACCGGATCCAGCGTCAACAGAGCCGACGTGCCAGGGTGCTTGTACAACACCGTGCTTCCGCAGGCCAACTCCACTTCCACCGCCGTGAGGTTGTTCTTCTCGTGCGATCTTGCTTGCCTCAAGGCATGCGTCGCCCCTCCGTCCAGGAGGGCGACCGGTTCCAAATCCTCAGCTTCCCCAGCGTTTCTCTTGGCTGCCTCATACTTGATCTGGAGGGCCTTCATCGATCTCAGCGATTTCAGCAAGCCCGCCACTTCAGACGTCCCAGCTGCCTCCGCAGTATCTTGCGGCGGTTTAGGTGTTCCTCCACCCATGGCCACCGAATTCGGCGGTGCGGTGTTGGGAATCCGACCGGTGACCTCCCGGGACGCCTCCTCCGCGGAGCCCGGTGAGCCAACCTGTCGGGCCCCTTCACTGCCTGTGCCAGGGCCTTCTCCAGAAGACCTTCCATCCTTCTGCTTCTCAAACTTGGACACCTTGGGAGCGGCAGCTGCTGTTGTCTTGCTCGTGCCCCAGTCCCATTTCTTGACCGGGCAATCCCGCTTCGAGTGGCCCACCCCAGAACATCCAAAGCAACGGTTGTTCTTCTCCAGGGTCCCACGAATGTGCGTAGCTGCAACTGCTACCCTTCTTGCATCCTCCATCTGTGCCCCAAAACCTGCATGGTGCCCCGAAGGACCTTTTCTTCTGGTCTCCCGTCTCTGCGGCCGGATCCTTGGTTCCAGATGTTGTCAGGGCCTTGAGTCCTGGAGCTTGCTGAGTTGGATTGGCCGCGTTGGTCGTGGATGAGGTTTCGTCCCTTGTTCTTGCCGCCTGCAATCTCGCCACTTCTCTTTCAAAGATCTCCTCCGCGTCTCTCATTACCCGTAGTCGAAGAGCTTCAAGATCTTCTTCTTGACCTTGTTGTCGTCCTCGGTCTTCTGTGGTCGCCCTGCCAGCAGATTCAGGTTGTGCTTGGGCTGCCCTTCGTTGAACCTCAGGGCTCCAAAACGGGTTCACCCCTCCACCTGCCGGCACATCTCCAGGATTATAGGGACCTCTCCGATTTCCACGCAATGTCTCCCGACCATCATAGGGCTCCAACTGCCTCCATTCCTGGCCTCGACCTTGATGAGCCGGTAGCTGAAGGACGCCCGTCAAGTAGTCCACGCAGTTGACCATGCCTTTCAGGTTCACCCGAATCCTGACCATGCCTTACTCCCGGATGTCCTTGCCTTCTCCACCAGCCAGGAATTGCCCTTGGGGTCCTACAGCATCGTGCCCGCCGTGTGCCCCAGAACGTCCTTGAAGTTCCTGAGATAGCTCACTTGGCCCAGGTTGTCCGCCAAACCCAGGCCCTCGAGACCCACCGAGATGAGATTGACCTTCACCCCGCTCTCGAATCACCTGGCCGTTCCAGAATCCGTTCCTGCTGGCCGGGTCGTTCTCCTTGTCCAGGGGGACCCCGTAGAGCTCCTTGCCCGCGAAGTCCATCTTCCGCCATTTCCGGCACCAGCGCCGGAGGGGGAAGAACGTCCCCCCCACTCCTGGGCTCCCTCCGCTCCCGGACCGGTGACCCGGCGAATCCCCCGCCGGTCCTCCAGATCCTCCGACCTTGCCCTTCGCGATGCACGCTCTTCCTCCTGCGCCCGCTCCATGATGAGGCGGTCCAAGGCCTCATCCGCGGTTTCTCCATCTCGTACCACTTCTCGCCGGCGCCTGCGAATCATGGCTTTACCTCAGAGAGGTTGGGCTCATAACCTATGGTTATGTCTATGCAAAAAGGTCGCGCTTTTCCAGCGCTTGAGCCAATGGCCGTCGCCATTGAATGGTTTCGTGTGCATCATGTTGCTGTTGAACATGCACAGTTTCACTCGGCAGGGCACTTAATATGAAAAGCAGCGCATTCCCAGCATGATTCCATGCTTGATGCGGGAGTTGGGACTTTGGGGCTTGGGAGTGCAAAGGCTGGGGAGTTACGTGATCATCAAGTACAAGCTGGCGCCAGACACCTTCATTGAATATGAGGGGAAGATCGTGGACAAGCGGGTTGGGAGTGAGGACAAAGAGTCCTACGTGGAGCTGAAAGATTGCCTAACGCTCAATCCGGAAGGCAAGATCGTGGCGATAGACAAATTGAAGCGATTGACAGACTCTTACATTGAGGCCGGGTTCATAAAATATGTGCCCGAACCGGGCGCCTGCTGAGAGTGTGGCATTGTCTTGTGCTTCTTTGGGTGAGATTGATTGCACTTTCCTGCCAGGAGTGCCGCTTCACGCAGAAGCGACAAACGCCGCCTGAGATAGAAGTAGCTCCACCTGAGGAGAAGGCCGAGGAGGAGGAGGAGGGGGCAAGCCCAATGATGCCAGGCATGATGCCAATGATGCCAGGCATGATGATGCCAGGCATGATGATGCCAGGTATGATGATGCCGGGCATGCCCATGCTCCCCACGATGATGCCTGCCATGCCCATGATGCACATGCTGCCAGCAATGCAGGCAATGCAGGCAATGTCAATGGCCAGTCAAGGCTCTGGTGAGACTCCTGCGAGCGGAGACGCTCAAAATTCGGCTCGAAGCAGAAGTCGGAGTAGAGGCTAGGGCTATGGTGCTGTCGGCATGCTAAGGGTAGAAGAGTATTTGGTGCCTTTGAGGGAAAAACAAAGCGAGATGCACAAGACGCGAAAAGGTTGAGTGTCAGGAAGAAGCCAGTGCGGAGTACACTGCGCAAGTTAATATCATAGGGAAGTTCAGACTCACCGACTCTCCAAGACGAGGGCATGGCACATCCCCGAACACATTCGGGTATGTATATATATATATATGTATAATATATATATATATACACACGTATATATATATATATAAATAGAGTATGTGTGTGGCTGCCATGGACATATGGCTGTTTGATTATCTCTTGGCAATCTGGCATGATCTTGGAAGGTGCAGTCTTGGTGCTAGCGGCCGCGCCCTGCCGCATGCTGGACAAATGCTCGAAGCTTGCTTTGGGGGCTATCAACATCGTAATCATGTTTGAATGCTGACACTCTCCAAAGTATGTGCTTCAATTTGCTTTTCTGAAGGCACTAGAAGCAAAGAAAGAAGCATCAATGCCAGCAACGGAACCAATTTTGTTCAGGATCCCAGCTGGAGCCAGATGTTTCTTCTCGGGGCCTGGCCACTTGAGCACCACATTGCCTTGTTAAGCTGTGGTGCAGCATTCAGCAATGGGCTGCGGCTGTTTTTGCCGCCTGGTTGTCCTGCTGCTGACGGCACTGGCGCTTCTGTTTGGCTGCCTCTGCGTGCCGCAGGTGGAGCGTCGCCTGGCCCCGCAGGGTCCGGGAAGGGAGGAGATCATAAGGGAAACTATGGCAGACAATGTTCATGTTCGGGGGAAGATTGACCAGGTGCACATAGGCAGAGCTTTTTTTTCTTTGAATCCTCGGTGGCCAGGCAATCAATTACCTTCTCGCGTTGCGTGCGGGTGGTCAAAGAGTATGAGCAGCAACAATTGCTTAGCGTGCAACACAATGCAATCGCCGGTGTTTATCAAGGTGCTTGTGAAGGGTTCCCAGCTTAATGTCTCAGGCGGCATTGTTAAGGTCACGTTGCGCTAATAATCTAAGCACTGTAGCACCTTCGACATTAAACTCTTTGAACATGCAGTGCAGTCCGCCCCTTTTCAAGGGAGTTGTCATTGTGACGTAAGAGGTGCTTGCAACGAGCAGTCTGCCCTCTCAACAATTTGCAGGAAAGAGCGTTGCAGGCACAACGAACCTGGCAGGCAACAGGCTGGACAGTTGGAGCAGGCGTTCCCTTGAACATACATAAACAACAAACCAGCCCCTAAATCCCTGTTCAGCCCGGACTTTCTTGTGGCTGATCGGCAGGTGCCTACATCAAGTTTGTGGACACATACACGTATGGTGTGCCCCTGGCTCATTTGGCGCTGGTCGTGCTGGGCCAGGTGCCCCGCATTTGGCAGGTCGGAGGCGGGGGGAAGGTGAGCGGAAGTGCCCACCGGCGATGCGTTGAACTCAACCACTTGGCATCTCTCTCTCCTTTGACAAATTTTGTCTCTGTCTCTCTGTATGTCTCTCTGTCTTTCTTTGTTTCTTTCTTTCCCTTTTTTTTCTCTCCTTATTTCCTTCCTTCCTAGCTTTCTTGTTATCTTTCTTTTCTTTTATTTTCATTCTGCTCTTTTCCTTCCTTTCCTTTCCTTTCCTTTCTTGTTTCTGGATTTTTTCATGCATTCATTCATTCATTCATTCATTCATTCATTCATTCATTCATTCATTCATGCATTCATTCATTCATTCATTCATTCATTCATTCATTCATTCATTCATTCATTCATTCATTCATTCATTCATTCATTCATTCATTCATTCATTCATTCATTTTCATTCATTCATTCATTCATTCATTCATTCATTCATTCATTCATTCATTCATTCATTCATTCATTCATTTCATTCATTCATTCATTCATTCATTCATTCATTCATTCATTCATTCATTCATTCATTCATTCATTCATTTACTCATTCATTCATTCATTCATTCATTCATTCATTCATTCATTCATTCATTCATTCATTCATTCATTCATTCATTCATTCATTCATTTACTCATTCATTCATGCATTCATTCATTCATTCATTCATTCATTCATGCATTCATGCATTCATTCATTCATTCATTCATTCATTCATTCGTTCGTTCGTTCGTTCGTTGGTTCGTTTGTTTGTCCGTTCATTCTTTTTTTGTTTGTTTCTTTATTTGTTTCTTTCTTTTGTTTTTTCAAGTTATTTTTTTCTCCTCTTTCTTTCTTTTCTTTTTTTTTTGTTACTTTTCTTCTTTTCTTTTCTTTCTTGATTCCTTCCTGCCTTCCTTCTTTCCTTCCTATCTTTCTCCCTTGATCTCTTTCGTTTTATTATTTCTCTTTTTTCTTCTTTCTGCCTTTCTTGTCTGTCTTTCTTTCCTTTCCTTTTTTCCCCGGTTTCTTTCCTGTTTTTCTTTCTTTATTTCTTTCTTTGTCTGTCTGTCTGTCTGTCTGTCGGTCCGTCCGTCCGTCCGTCCGTCCGTCCCTCTGTCCGTCCGTCTGTCTGTCTGTCTGTCTGTTTTTTGTGTCTTTCTTTCTTTTGTGTTTCTTTCTTTTTTTCTTCTTCTTTTGTTCCTTTTTTTTGTTTTCTTTCTTTCGTTCTGTCTTTCTTTCTTCCTTTCTTCCTTTCTTCCTTTCTTCCTTTCTTCCTTTCTTTCTTTCTTTCTTTCTTTCTTTCTTTCTTTCTTTCTTTCTTTCTCTTTGATGTTTGTTTTCGTTTTCTTTCTTGTGTTTGTTTCATGTTGCATTCTTATTTCTTGTGTTGTTTCTCTCTTTCCTTCCTGTTCTTTCTTGCTTGTTTTGTTTGTTTCTTTCCTTTTTTTTCCCTGTCTCGTTTATGTTTTGTATGTTTTTCTAGCTTTTCCCTTTTTTCAATTTAGGAAGCGAGTGTTTGGGCATTAGAGCCAGTATTCCTGGCTTTGGACCGTTGGAGGTCCCCTGGGCGTGGGACCAGTGTGGAACCCCTGGCTGGTGGACGCCACAGATGCGTACAGCAAAGGGGATGGGCTCATGCTCTGCGCGGCCTCCCGGTGAGGGAAGGGAAGGGGAGGGAGCGAGAGAGAGAGAGAGAGAACAATCGGTCGGTGTTGGAGCTTTTTGCGGACCCATGAAGAGTGATTGACCCCGAATGACGCTACGATGTTCCACGTTATTTTTTTGCAGAGTGGAGCGCGCCCGGCACTGCAGTTCCCAACCCGGACAACATCGCATCGTCCTACATGCTGGCGCGGGTCACCCACGAGAAGGTCAGGGAGGTGCACCACAACCCGAGCCTCGGCAATGTTGTCCAGTGGGTGCGATGAGCGTAGCATGGCCTTTTCGGCTTCGGCCCAGTGATTCAAGACGGTTCTCCGTACGGTGCCGGCTGCTTTCGCGACTCTGAGAGCTCAGGACCGCCAAGCGAGACATCAGCAAGTTCATCTCTGTGGAGACTGCCACATCCCCGCCAGGCGTGAGGGGTGCGCATGCTTCAAAAGTGGGGATAGACCAACCCGTTTCGGTGAAACAAGCTGAACAGTGAAACGGAGGATTGCGGAGGGTTCAGTTGGTTGGTTCATTGCTTTTGCACTATTTGGTTGGGCAAGATCTGCGGTGAGGCATTTGGCACAAGCCAGCCCCGTTTTTGTTCCTCGCTTTGCAGAGCCATGGAACCTGCTGCGAAGACTGAGCCCTCACGGCGGTACAGATGACCCCGGAACAACAAGAGTCATGGCAGAAGTTAATACAGCAGCAGAGCGACTCTTCATCGAGCATACCTCCCCTGAATCCAAGAAATCCAGACTGAGTTCAAGGATGAGTCTATGCACTATGCAGGACTTCTTGGCCGCTCTTTCTGATATGGAAACAGAATGGATGGAGCTGAGACATCAGATGACTATTTCTCAGGAAGCCAGGGACAACTTCACCCAGATACACTGCTCTGATTGCAGGACCACCAGATATGACGCAGACGCTGGCAGCTTCCTGGACATCGACCTCTCCAAGAAGAGACCTTTTGATGCTACAACCGCATCAGCAAGGCATTTAGCCGCTTTGCTTTGCAGAGCCATCGAACCTGTCGCGAAGACTGAACCCTCCTGCTCCCGGGACCGGCGGGTCGCGGGTTCGATTCCCCCCTGGTCCGCGGGCGGGCTTCGACTTGCGTAAAGCAACTTGCGTAGAGCAACTTGCGTAGAGCAACTTGCGCAGAGCAAGTTGGACAGACCATTTTGCAGAGCAACTTGCGCAGAGCAACCTGCGCAGACCAGCTTGCGCAGAGCGCCGTTAGAGCAACTTGCGCAAAGCAACTAACGCAGAGCAACTTGCGCAGAGCAACTGCACAGAGCAGCTTGCACAGAGCAACTTGCAGGGAGCAACTTGCACAAAGCAACTTGCGCAGAGCAACTTGCACAGAGCAACTTGCGCAGAGCAGCTTGCGCAGAGCAATTTGCGCAGAGCAACTTGCGCAGAGCAACTTGCGCAGAATTGTCACGGGGCTGTGATGCTTTCGGGCCAACAGTGGTCTAGTTTCATACGGTGGCTTTGCGCATCGCAAAAAAAAGGAGCTGCGGTGAAGGCTTGTGCACGTTGTCCAAGTATGGCAAACATGGCTGCTTGCACTCCTCATTGGCAGGCTACTTTGCCGATGGCGTGCTGCCCACGCTTCTCCAGTCCCTTGGTGCGATGTGGGGGCGCTGGATTCCACTTTGGGCATGAGTGATACTTTAGGCCTCCCAAAAATGGACTTCGGGCCCGTCCTGAGCCTTTGGGAAGGGTTCCTTCGGCGCCAGGGTCTTAGCCTTGCCCCAAACCCGAGGCTGAACACGGACGACCCCAAGCGCTACGCGCACCGAGCCTTGCTGCAAACAGGCGAGAAGCCTTAAGAGCTGTTCGTTTCTGGCTCGGGCCGTTCAAGACTGATTTCTCAAAGTGCGCTTTCCAGCGTTGCAGTTTTGTGAAGCATCAGCCCAACCAGTTGTCCTCCAAAGCATACGATCGGCCCTTTCTTTCTGCAGGCCGTTCCTTCTTTCAGGGCTAACGTGCATCCATGGCGCCGCCTGAGTGCACCCTGCGGTCCTAGGGGATTTGCTATCCGCAACCATGCCATCCATCGCGCAGAGCCCGGACCACGTGCCGGGGTTCCAGGCGCCGCCGGGGGTGTCCGCGCAGGACCTGGTCAGGGACATTTCCCTGTGCCTCGGTCCTTCGAGCCCATGTCTTTCCTTTTTTTTTTGTGTGGGGGAGTGGGAGTGTTCATTGGCCACCCCCATGGCATGTCGGCAACATCGAGTCGGGTGGGGTCCACCATATTTGCCGCAAGCCGGGAACTGCTACCTTTGGCTGGCCAGCTCAGCTCGCCCAGGCACTTGTGGCTCCCCTTGAAGATGGTCACAAACTTGGTCCAGGATGTCTTCGCCTTCAACTTCTTCAGGCCAGAACTTGCCTTCTTTGTGCTGCAAGCCGAGGGAGGATATCCTGAACTAAAGGTTCCGGGATGGAAGAGAATCCAGCATGTTTGAAAGTGTATCATGTGTCCGGCCTCTCCCCCCCTGCCCACGATTTCTGCGGTGTTCCTGGTATTGTGTGATCCTGGGTCCAGCAGAAGATTTGAACGCTGGTTGCCAAGGAAGAGATGTTAGCAAGCTGTACTGTATCAAATGTCCCTTTGGAACATTGTAGATGTGCCCTTGGAATCGGATCCGCACCAAATCCATTGTTTCCTCAGCAGGACAAAAACAAACAAAGGCAAGCGTGACAGAGACTTGGCTCATCTTGCCGCCCAAGTCTTGAGGTGACCCGAGTCCGATAGAACAGCATAGTCTATCCATGATTTCATTTTGTAATCCATCAGCATCATGAGAGAGAGAGAGAGAGAGAGAGAGAGAGAGAGAGAGAGAGAGAGAGAGAGAGAGAGAGGAGGAACAGGGAGGAAGCCCATGCAGGCAGCAATGATGGGGACGCTCTTTGATGTTCTGATTGGACTGTCCCACGTGTTTGTTCAGGGCTCCTCATACATCAGAAGGACAAAAGTTTACGCCTCGGGTCAAATTTCCAACTCCTTTTTGTGTGGCAGGAGTGGGACGGTCAATTTTCACCCTCTTTTAAATATGAAATACTTTAAAGGCTTTGGAGTGCGACAATTCGTCCGCGAATGACCCAGCAACAACTTGCAGGATTCTATCGGGAAAGGGTTGCCTTTTCTGAGAAGGCCCAAGAGGCACAACTTTTGTCCTGGTGGTGTAGCAGGGCCTACAGGGTGGCTTGGATTCGTTGGGTGATTCTTAGGTTGTTCCCTGCTTTGCTCCAGGCACGCGTTCGAAGTGGACCTCTCACACGCGAC
>CAUJNA010002066.1:0-22500 GCA_963377175.1 Effrenium voratum | reverse complement strand
ACTTTGTGGTTGGTAGCAATCACCGAGTCCTCCTCCCATTCCCCACGGGGCAAGCTGCGCAGCTTAGCTGGCCTCTCGTGGGGCCAGCTATCCAAAAGCCGAGGATCCCACGGTGCCACGATAGCCCTGCACGCCAACCATGATCCTGCTGTCTTTGGCGGACCGAAACGAGACCTAGACTATGAAGCCTGGCAGCAGGTGCAGGTACAGGGCAGGTCCGAGTCAAATGTTTGATTCGGATTTTCGACTTTTAAGTAAAGCATTTTGTTTTACTGAGACACTTTGTTAACCCAATGGCTGGCTGCAACTATTAGGACGTACGTGTCCAATCCCAATTGATGAGTCTCAAATACATCCTGTTTGAAACCAGGAGCTGGATGCCTGCTTGAGCATCGTGCTGGGAGTCCTGCGATTCCAGGAATGACCAGGGGATTGGCATATTTGGTAGTCAGCTCATTTGGGGCTTGTCTACGCTCTTTCCTTTGCGACCCCCAGGCAACTCAGGAAGAAATGGCCACTTTACATGGGGCACCCAGGGACAATGTTTGTTCGCAAAGCAGAGGCTTGGTGTGTGTGGACCTCAGGCTTTAGCCTTCATGCCCGGTCGGGAGAATGCGGACCGGTTCCTGTCCTTTGTGGCAGAGTATGGGGAGATCAAGAAGTGTGCCCTGGCACGTTGGGTCTCATGGGAGGCTTGGCGGGGGAGAAGAGGTTTTGCCGGCAGCCGTTTGAGTATGATGTGGTTCATGAGACATCACCCGTGATTTGCGGAGAGGAAGAGGGCAATGTTTTTGAAGGTAATATGAAATAGATTCAGCCGAAAACGGTATTCTACGTCCCATGCATGAGTCTCAGACACTCCGAGGCCCGAACGTGACGGGCTGCGCAGAAGCACCCCGCTTCTGCATGGGCACTTTTGTATTGAAGCTGGGCTGAAGCCGGGTTCTGGGATTGTCTTTGCCAGCTGGATATATGGGGCTTGTCGGGCTTGTCGGAGTGCAAGGCGCGTGTGAGTCAATCAAGACTCTGTCTGTCTCTCTCTCTCTCTCTCGCTCTGTCTCTCTCTCTCTCTCTCTCTCTCTCTCTGTCTCTCTCTCTCTCTCTCTCTCTCTCTCTCTCGCTCTTTCTTTCTTTCCTTCCTTCCTTACAGCTTTCCTTACAGCTTTCCAGGGGTCTGGGCAGCTTTGCTCGAGTTTTCGCTGTAGCTTAAGGCAACGCATCATGAAGCAGATCGGCTTCTTTTACATCGAAGGCCTTGAGTCGCAGGGGCGCCAGGAGATGTGAGGGCTTCGGCCTTGAACCTTGTCGGGTTTGCGAAAGGTGCATCCCCGTGTTTGGCAGCTGGCTGTTTTGGCATGAGACTTTGGGCTGCTGAGCAGTTTGCACCGTGGTGCAAGTCACGAATTAGTTTGTAGAGGTTGGCTTGACTCATTGGTCCCGGTTGATCCCGTTGGTTCTTGACCTGACTCCTAAAAGGCTGGCGGGTCTGATACCGACGGGGCCTGGCGTCTCTCGCGGGATGCCGGCACAAATCGGTTTGAAGGAGGACAAGATAGTGCCTGTGTCCGTTCCGTCCCGCAATGCATAAGGGTACTTCAGTGCGGGCAGCTTGACTTTTTGCTTGAATCAGCATTTTTGCTAGTGCATGGCTTGCATGGTAAGTTTGAAACTATGGGAACAGTGTATCTTGATGCTTTCTTAGGTAAACTGAGAGTTGCTTGAAATCAAAGACTCTACTGTAAAAGGAGAAGGTCTGGAGTGTCGCGTCCCATTTTTCCAGGTTCTTATGGTCGGCCGTCGGTCAATGCCAACGTTTCAGATCCGCAGTTCGAGTTGTGTGCCCTTCATCGTCTCAGCATTTTGCTCGACGTATCTCTTGGATTTGCGAGGGAGCCATGCATTCATTGGCCAAGTGCGCAGCAGCCGCTGAGATGCAGACGACCTCTGCGGCAGGCTGGCCAAGTCCATCAACCATTGAAGGCCTAGAGCTGGTCAATCATTCAAGTTGACGAGGATCAGTGGCTTTGCTAGTGGATGAGATAGCTGTTTGTGTCAAACCGATCCGCCGGGGTGTCTTGCCAACGCCGCAACATATTTTCACATTGCCTCTGTGGATGGACATCAATGGAAAATAATGAGAAGCAACGTGACAACCTGGTATCTCTTCGTTGTGTTAAGAAAATCACCGTCTGCGGCGCATAAGTGATAAGCCAAATCATATCCGATCACACCATCCCGTCTTGAGCACGCAGCAGCTCAGTAGCTTCATGCTTCTACCCAAGAACCTGCAAAACAGCAGCAAGACTACATGAAACCAAACAGCGAACAACACATTTGAGAGTTTGTGGCACATTCTCACCCTCTGCATCTTAGCAATGTTTGGCTTGAGGGAAAATCTAATGGGTTTCATGTTCGGGGCCCGCTTGTGCACTGCACAAGATTCAACCTTGTTTCGCCAAGCCTCCAGCGGGGCTTCCTTTGTACGGTTGTGGTTTCTGGCGTAGACGACGTCTTTGTATTTTGAAGCCACAGCTTGCTGCGTTCATAAATGCTCGCTCCTCATGAGAGCTTTGCAGGGAGGCCAAGGCTTCAGTGGCAGATGCTCGGATCCGTCAGAAGCAATATTCCCGATCCTGTTGAAGTGGAACCATGCTGCACTTGACACAAAAGAACGCTCGCAACACGTTTTGTTGGGGGTTCTAAGGCGGCCTTTCAGATGATGATTTGTGAGGTTCAACCGCTGGGTTCCGATTGGAGGATTGCAGCGGCTTCAATCATTCATGTTCCTTGAAGCAATTGGATTTGATTCACTGTTCCCATGGCCAGATGTTCATTTGATTAGACTGAGCAAGGATGCATGAGTGACATGCAACTGTTCTTACACACACTCACACACACTGTCTTGGCAAATCGAATCCTGCGAGACCTCTTCGAAAGTAAGTAGTGTGGGATTGGTGTCATTGCGGGACAGGCGCAGCACAAAAGAGCTTTTTTGTTCAGATTTTTGTGGGGCAGGCCCTGGGATTTAGGGATGGAACAGCGACGCCAGTCCGGTCAGCATTGTGGCAGGCCCAATGCAGGCCGGGCCGGGCAATAGCAGGGGGCAGGAGGAAGGGCATGGCCCAAAACAAGCCAACACAAGCAGGTGCCGCCAGTTCAAGACCGGATAATATTAGGGAAATATGCATAAAGATACAATATGTAGATGTATATATATATATATATACATAGGGGGTACTGATACGCGCACCCTTTCACAAGGATGGACATTCACTATCGTAAGTCCAGAGAATGTGAAAGGGAGCATACTGTAATGGCCGAGCCTGAAGCGATCGTAGGACCCATCGTGCAACAGAACATCTTTGTCCATGATGGCGAGCATTGCAACTGCACATTTTATTGACCTGGACTTTCTTCATCGTGAGTCTATTCGCCCGCAACAATATAATCAGGGTGAAGCTTAGGTAGGCTGCATGAGGAAACCAAGACTCCTTGCTGTTTCCGCGAGGAAACTCACCAGGGCATCAAGCAAAGCTACAGTCCGCATCGGCTCGCAAGTGGTTCTCCTCCCTGCAAGGTGCAACTTGTCACACCGACAACGCCTGCAGATATTCCATTTAGTGTGAGAACACCATCCGAAGACACGGATACAGAGATGAACGAGATGCCACGCGGTTGAGATGCGCTGACCCATGGGGATAGGGACCTCTTCCAAGAAGCTGTATAACTTTAAAGCTTCGCCTCCTTTTGGCAGGTCTTGGACATTTGGAGGCAAATCACTTATGGGATTGTTTGCTGTCATTGCAACCGATTATTTCGTACGAACCAGAATCATGACATGTCGCAATCTATTCAGCATGCAACACTACCCGTTGGACTCATGCCATTCCAATTGTATCATGTTGAGCCAGCGTGTACACTGCACAACTAGTTCCTTCCTGTTTGGCTCACTTGATCAGACATGGCTACTTCATGTTGGTTGGAGAGCGGCATTTTGCCAGCGAACACGAAACACTTTTTGCTGGTTCCCTTCCATGAGGCTGCCTCTCATGAATTTGCATTCTTACTGGTTGCAGAAACAAGAGCTGTAAAGCAGAGCCCGCGCCTTCTGTTCTCCAATTGTTTTGGGGGCGGTGCTGTTTCAAATTCGTTTCGGGCGCTTTCCTTAGCTGTGAGCTTGGGAGCCTCTTTGGCACATGCCAAGATCTTGCCGAGGCTTCCGGAGGACTATGCAGCTTGGCAAGATGCAGAGGCAGAGGCTTTGGGGAACATCGCAGGGTTTTCCGGAGAGTCCGCTCAGGTTCCGTGATGGGAACATGGCTTGCAACGGATACGGGTGTTTGCTCCACGGATCCCATATCGTGCGATTTAACATGCCTTTTGTGAGATCGGACGAGGGCCTGGCGTCGCAACTTTGTGCGATGAGAAAAAGAGGTGTTCGCCCTCAGTTTTGTCCGGTGGTGCAACAAGGACGAGGCACATCCCCAAGTTTCTTCTCAAAGAAAATGCCCATAGCCCGTGGTCACGATCCCCACATTCCCTCATTTTTGGAGCCAATCTCATTTGGGCATTCCTGCCATGTGGGGATTTTTGTACTAGCCAAATCTATCGATGCCCCAACCTCTCGTTGCAGCCTTTGCATTGTACGTCCAAGGTTCTTTTGCTCGAGAGCACTCCAGTGTGGGTCATTCCAGACGATGACCCTGACGAGGGCGACAAGCAGGAATCCATCCAGGAAGCCGCTTCACCCGCAATTTTCATGTGTTGGTTCTGTGCGATGGGATACCTGAATTGGTTTGGAGTGGGAAGATGGGTATGTGCTCCTTGTTTGCCCGATTTATTTCCAGGTCAAGTACAAAAAGATGCGCGTGGAGCCGCCGCTCTGCTGCACCATTCAAGCGGAAGATTCATGTTTTCTTGACTCGGGCCTGTCATCAGCTTTTCAAGTGCTGACCCTTGGCCGAGGTGTCAAAGTCGCTAGTGAACCGTCCGAAAAAAGAGCCGACATGAAGAGAGGGAGAGAGAGCCCGGTCAAGCCTCAGCAGCCCCACCTAGACGTCTTTGAGACCTTGTGCGAACATCCCGCAACACACTGGGGTCATTATCTGGTTGTGGGGGTATTCAAAGCCAGAAACAGGATTTGCTTCCCTTGCACCTACCACTTGGGGGGTGACTTTGATGATGGTACATGCCCATCGAGGAAGCAGCGACTGGGTATGATGTGCACTGGGAAAACCCTCATGTCCCCTAAGATTTTGAATAGAAGCCAAGATGAACCAAGCCATTTGAAGGGCCTCCCGTTGTTGAAGCACCAACATCCTTTGACCGCGGCTTGCCAGCCTTTGTTGTTCTTTCTCCCAATGGCAGTATGGCAGTGTCTCAACAACGGGTCCAAAGGAAACTAGCTTTGCACAGGGAGCCAGCCCCAGACAGGTGTTCCTAAACTTGGGGGAGACCAACCCCGTCGACTCGTGGACTCGGCGAGTCGCAAAGGCCTTCCAGCGCCTCAACTGCGAGCCCTTCGTGCCTGGGCGAAATGGCGGGAGCCGCGAGCCAGTGGGTAAGAGCAGGCGCTGTATCCCTTGCTTGGTGTGGAATAGTGGTTTTGGGATTTGAAACCCTGGCTGCAGATGGTCGACGGGAAGCCACCCCTTATCCACCAAACCAAACCACCAATTTGGGACTCGGAATGGCGGGCCAGTTGCTGCTGGCTTTTCTGTGAATCGAGCACTTGCATAGTCTTGGCATGCCTCAATGGCGCTTATCCTAGCCCAACGCTTTCATAGGCGAACAAACGCCAGTGCCCAACATTTGCATGTGTGGCGCTAACAGGGGGCAAGACTTTGCGATGCCATGTCTATTTTGCAGCATTCCAATCGGAATGCCCTGATGGCCAGATGCCGAGCCCTGCGTCATGGAAGAAACAACCCAATTTTGTCCGGGTCTTACGTGTGATTTGCTCGAGGCCCACCTCCTCCCCGTGCTTGTCGCCGCTCCCGGATCTTGCCCCTCGCCGCATCAGTCGGGTGGGGTGATGTTCAAGGGTGCCCTGATTTGACAGGTGTGCTGGTCAGCCAAATGAGCTAACCCGCATGGAACATCAACTCATAAATGAGTCCCCGGGCCAAATCTGTGAATCTGACCCTGCGCATCTCCACGCTTCTTGTTACTGCGGCGTGAGATACACTTTTTTCGATCTTTGTGACCACGTACTCTCAGGACTACTCTCACATGACGGAGGACGAGATCCGAGACCGGCTCGGCGTCGCCGCCTGGCAGCCGCTGGCACAGGGCTAATGACTTTGGGGTGGGTCAAACGGAGACCAGAAGTTTTTGGCGGAGGGCGATTTTTCCAGTTTTTTTTTGTTTCTTTGGGCTGGCTTCTGGGCTTTTGTGGCGTTTTCCGAGGTTTGCTATGTTGCTTTGTTGTTGGGTTCGTTGGCTTCTTGGCTCCCAGATTCCTCTCATTTTGGCTTCTTGGCTTTTTGGTTGGCTTCTTGGTGTTTTGGCTTCTTGGCATTTTGGCTTGCCGGGCACTTTCTTCATTAGTGTGAATTCGTTTTTCTAGTGCCCCTTCCCCCCCCCCCCCTTGTTCGGCTTCCCGCTTCCTTCTGCTCCGCTGGTGTCTTTATTTCTTTTCTAATGGCCCTTCCTTTTAGGGCCGTTGTTCGGCTTTGTGACCTCAAAAGGCAAGCCCAAACCCCAACTGTAAAGAATCCGAAAGTACATCACCCCAAACGCTTCGGGCCCTAAACCCACTCTAAACCAACCCTAAGCCACCCACAACCTCAACACAATCCTCAACCCCTGAAACTTGCACTAATCCCAAACAAAACCACCCTAAGCCCTAAACCACCTTAAACTAACCCTTAGCAAACCCTATACCTCAACCGCCCCCCCCAAGCAAACAAAACCAAGAGTCAACCATCCCAAAGCCACCCTAAACCTACCCTAAGCCAGCCCTACACTCGCCCGAGAAACCAGCACCAAGCACTAAACCCTAAACAAGCCTGGAACCCCCCCCCCCCCCAACCTTGAACCCACCTCAAGCCTAAGCCCAAGCCACACAAAACGAAGGCGCTTTGCTTGAACATGCAGCATTCAGCATCGGCAAACACATCCCGAAGACGCCCCAAATTCAGTCTGGAGAGCTTATTGGCTCGAGGCCGGCACAGATATTGCCATGGACTGGGAGAAGGAAGAGCTCCTCGCCACGCTCATGGAGATAGAGAAGGACCCCGCCAGAGTCCGATAGCCTCCTAAAAAGCCCCCAGCTAGGCTGCCACAGAAGACTGCTTCCGTAGGGGAAGAATGCTTGGAGAATGTTTAGCAAATGGCCGTTTGGCCTTTTCTGAAAGTTGCAGCTTCGGCATTCCATCAACTGACTATTCGCACTTGCATGTTGAACTGTTACACACGATTTGGATATTAACTTGAACAACCCTTCAACCCAGAAAACACCACATGCCAGTTAGCTTGGACAAATGTAAGTGCAATATTCCAGTTTGTTCATCTTCAAACATGGCATGGACAAGCGCAACATCTTTACACGCATTTAGAAGAGACATAATACGTCGATTTAGTGCACACCATGTACCAATTTGCGCGCGGTGTTTAACTATTCAGAATTCGGGCGATCATGTTGAGACGTGTAAATTATGATCGAGCTCTCCCTAATGAATGTATAAGACAACAACTGAGTTTGAACAATATCACCCAATGTGATGTGCCCTAATTTGCAGGCTGGATCCATGGTTGACTAGTGTCAGGATTTGTTTGTTGACTTGTCACAGGTCTTGGGCCATCAGCAGGGAGTGAGGTCAGACTCATTTTGTTCATATTCATTGCGCCAGGAGTTGTCCCGATTGGAAATGTGATCCTTTGGACAACAACGTACAGTGGGGCCTGGCCAGCTTTCACTCATTTAAGAGTTGACTGCTCTGCTGAGTGCATGAGGTTCGAGCGAATTGAGTGCATTTGAAGTTGCCCATGGGGCACGGCGCCCCTTTTTCAAGACCGCGGCTGGCTGCGCTTTTGGCCAACGGCCAAGGGGCTGCTGAGCGGCGCGCCGCTCCAGAGTTTGTGCCTGGCGCTTTTTCAGGCGGCTCCGCTCCCGGATCTTGCCCGTGAAGCTCCAGTTCTGGAGCACAGGCGTCGAAAACCTCACAGGGCTTGAGTTCAGGGCTTGGATTTCATGCTGAGCTGCGGGAGGGGCTCCATGAGTGGTGCCCCAAACTGCTCTGGACGTTGGCCGGGGTAACTTTGGGCAAAGCCAAACCATCGCAGGTGTTGGGGCACGGCTCCTTCGAGCCCTCCGGGCTTGGCTCCTCGAATTTCTGCGCAAAGACTGCGCTTAGAAATAGCTCATGTTGACTCGTTTTGGATGCTTGAGAGGCTTCCTTTAATGCAGCCACACGCACGGTTTCTTTGGGACACTCTTGTTAGAGTGCGAGCAACCAGAACGACGCACGAGCTGGGGTTGGCAAAATGCTCTTCAGGCTGAGCCTGGGGTGTTTTGTACCTGGAGAGGGGCAGGCCCTCACGTCCAGGATCAGGCAGCAACAGGGCGGATGCCTTTTTTCTGCTGCCGACCTTTTTCGAACATGGCGAGCGATATGGTATGTTTGTTTTGGGATGTGTTGGACTGACATCTGTGGAGAAGCACAGAACACGCACTATTCACGGAATGTAATTTGGCACCTGTCTCACTCGCCACTGGTGCGCTCACGCTTTGCTTGGCGGTTCATGGGTCGCACACGCCCAAGTTTCGATGCTGGGTTTTGATTCTCAGCTTGCTTTGCCTGGTGCGATTCCCCGCAAGATTTGGCGGCGTTTTGTTGGGACCAAGGGGACTGATCTCAGGAGCTGATCGCCTAGTAGCTATCCCGATCGGGATTCGGTGCACATGTACATACTGCAGACTTCTGGACTGGCAGCGTGGCCAACGCTTTTTGGAGGACACGGAGACAAGAGTGGCTGGTGAAAGAAACACAGGGAGTGGGATTGTGCAACACAAGCAATCAATCTTGAGGATTCCTCAGCAGAGAAGATGCGGATGGTCCCATTTAGATTGCAAAGTAAAGGGACACACACACAGAAGTGGCAAGGCAGGCGACAATTCAACAAGCCCTTTTGTCTTTCAAAGGAAGCAGGGCCGGTTTCACTCCCTGTGGACTTTGACCAACCGCCCAGTCTTTTGCCAGCGCTTGACATACCCGATCTCGCCGCACAGAGCCGGCAGGAGCAGGTGCGTCTGCACGCGGAACACAGCAAAAAAGAAGTGCCCATGGTGTTAAATGTCTGGCACGCTCCGTTTGTGATATGGGAGCTTGTCAAAATTTGAATCCCTTCGGGACATGGTTCAAGCAGAAGGCAGCCACATGTCAGAAAGGACTGGCGACTTATCCAGTACTCAACTGGCATCTTGTCATGCAAAGCAAAACCGGCTATACACAGGTAGCGATCGGCTGCTTATTGCGGCCATGCAGTTTGACGATCTATGTACAACGCCTGGGGAGGTGTATAGTGCGTCGATCAATCCTTTCTACTCCACTCGCAGCGCAAGTGTGCTCAACTCGCGACGCCTCAGTAGCTTGGCAATGTTGCGGTCCGTTCTCCAACAAGCTACCGCAGCCTAGGTGCGTCCACTAGTGGCCAAACTACTACAGGCGCGGCTGACAGCTGCATGCTTGCATTTTGAAGCGAGGCGACCGCTTTACGTGTCCGCACCCCCGGCAAATGCGGCACAGCTCCTGACCAGGAATCCTGGCAGAGAAGGAGAGAGGCATGTGGGCTGACTCGTCCCATCTCGTCCCAACTGCTCAGCAAAGTCTGGACATTGCAGTTCCACAGGTCCAAGCGGGAGGAAACGCGCGTGTCGTCCATATCCGCATACAAACCCTCCTGAGCGGTTAAGGCCGCATTTGCTTGGAGCAGCGCCGGGTGCGGCCCGAGCACCAAAAAGAGAGAAGTGCCGTGAGGCCGGGCTCAACATGTTCGCGCGCAAGATGTGGTCTTAAGCCCCTCGCCGAGGGATTCTAGTCTGCCCAGCTTGCGTCTTCCACCAGGCCTTCGCACAGTCCCTCCTCCACGGCCCTGTCTGCCCGGGCCAGTCCAACTGTGACGGCGATGCCGCTTGACACATGAGGATGCCGGCCTCTAAAACAAATAGCGCCAGTGCCGTTTCGGAAAAGGGCGCGGAGAAAAACAAACGACGTTTTTTTTCTTCTTCCCCTTTTCCAACGAGGGACGTCTCCGGGCACAGGAGGGCTTGAAGGAAGGCTGTTGGTGAGCCGGACAGCCTCCGGGCACAATGCGCACAAGGGACCGGCAAGGCAGGCGCGAGGCGGGGCGGAGGCCCCCTGCGTCGGCAAGCAGGGTGCAGCAGGGGGGCAGCGCCCAGTCCACATTGCAGAGGCCGGGCCCGGCCGTTTGGCACAAGAGCGAGGAGGCAGCGTCCCCAACCCTCACTTTCGGGTTGCGGCCTTGCGCCGCCTGCGCGTGCCGCTCCCCTTCAGTGAGTGAGTGTGCTCGTGTCAGGGCGCCCTGGATGCCTTGGAGGACCATCGTGCGGCGTGCGCGCGCGCGCGCTAGCGTGCTAGGGCCGCGCAGTGTGGCTGGCCGTCGCCGCCCTCGACGGCGCCAACTTCCCGCCCGCCGAAGCAGCTCTGCCACACGCTCTCACGGTAAGTCCTCTCTTTGGCTCGCCAAGCAAGGTAAACCCGCGCGTGGCCGGCTGAGTCTAGGGCCGAGACCAGGGTCGTGTCAACCACAAGCTGCACGCCTTTTAGCGAGGAGCCATTGGCGATAACCTCGATGCGCCCTGTCATCAAGGCTGTCGACACGCACGTTCAAGTCTCGAAGGAGTGTGTGGGTGGTCACCGTGGCGCCGGCCTCACGAGCGCGGGCACGCGGAGGTTGGAAGGGATAGCCTCGCGCAAGAGCTCCGCCCACTCACCACGAAAGAAAGCCAAAAACCGGGCCGCGAACACCTCCTTCGGGACACGGGGAACGTCAGCGGGCCTATGAAAGAGCATGCGTGGCAGGAAAAGCCAAAGCTTCCACGCGCGCTCCGCCTCGGCACCGTCCGGGGTGGCGGACAGCCGGATGCCGTCGAGAGCGACCAAAAGGGCCTGGCGCAAGGGGCCCCGCAAAAACTGCGGTGGAGCACGGGAAGTGGGGCAGGGCTGACTGAGGACATCTTCCGCATTGAAAGGTCAAGAGCTGCGAAAGCTGCCCTCAAGCGAGCGCCGTGCAGGGCGCCGGGGGGATGCGGCACATCGTCAGGGGTGTGGGGAGCTGCCTGCTGGGCAGGGAGGTCGGTAGGGGCAGTGTGGGCACTGCTGGGGGCACTTTGGGGATGTAGGGGCCGGCCTGGTTGGCTGCTGGGGCGTGGCGCGCGAGGGGATTTGTGTGGGCATCGAGGTCCCGGGCCAAGGTAGGCCAACAGAAGGGCCTCCTGGGCCGTGGCAGGGATGTAGCCGCTAGGCGGGGCACACGCAGGAGGCATACGGAGGAGCAGGGTGGGAAGCTGGCCCTCTGCGCAGCCAGATCCTTTCGTCTCATCGCTGCCGCCTTGTCGCTGTCGGACTTGAAGTTGGTGTCAGTTTGTCAGCTCGCTTGCCCGGGCCCGCGCGCCCGCTCTGTGCCGGATGACATGCAAGCCTCATGTGCCGCAGCGTGCCGCGCCCGGTGGTCGGCCTTCATTTCGTTTGCCGCCGCGCGGGCGTATGTCACCAGCCTTCTTGCCCCGCCGTACTCCGAAGCGCCCGAGTGCAGTCGGCTGCCTGTGCCCGGACGCTGACCGGGTCAGCAACAGCGCTGCACGCGGGGAGGCTGGCCTCCACAGCTACCGCCTAAGTCCTCCAGTGCCCGGGGGCACCCATTAGCCACCAGTGCGCACATGCAAGCTGGCGCGAACAGCTGGTTGCTGGTCCCCTTGCTTCAGGCTGCAGCGGGGAACTTGCGCAGGGAAGCGTCGCACCAGTGGAAACGCACGCTCACTTTGGGCAGGTTTGGCGCAAAGCACTTCTGAGCCTCCGATGCGCAGCCGGCGTCCACATCCAGGCCATTGCACGCTGCTCAGGTCCACCAAGCCGGCCGCATCCGAGCGCCCGCTGCTGAGCTGGGCCTGGCCAGTGTGCTCCAGGCAGCCTCCGCATCACTCCCTGCAAAGTCGTCAGTTTTCCTGCCTTGGGCCGTCGAGCGCTGCGCGCTTGCCGATGGCTACATCCCAGCCACTGCGCAGGAGGTGTTGCTCTTGCTGTTCCTGGGCGAGCGCGGGGCCGCACAACTCGTGGCCGCCGCAGACCAGCGCCGAGGGTCCCACCACTCACCGCCCGGCAGCCATTGAACCAGATGCGCGAGGGGGCACGCCTGTGCACAGAGGGCATGCACACACTCCCCCACCCCCGCCTGGCCACCCAAATCCGGCTTCTCAACTGCCGGTGCCTCGGGATGCCGCCCACACGAGTGCAGCCACATCAGCACCAGCCGTATCACCCGTCGCACGCAACGCACGCCCTGGCAGTGGGGCCGCCCAGCAGAGACCAGCGCGGCTTTCGTAGCAGTAGTTCACACAGCGGCGGAGGAGCCAGCCGCCATCGCCGAAGTCGCTCCGGCCGACGCAGCAGCAGCAGTGCCAGCCATAGCCGGAGCCGTCAGGGCAACCCACCAGAGAATGATGCCAGCACGCCAGCTGCGCGTGCGCCAAGCCATGCTGCACTCCAGTCAGGCCTGCAGCTTCACCACTGTGCCAACGTGCCCCGCCTTGGCTCACTCCTCCGACTTGTTCCGGGCGCTTCTCTTGACCGTGCTGCTTGCGCGCGATCAGGGGCTCTTCGGGGCGAGGTTGTCCTTTGCAAAGGTGCGCCGCGCGGGTTTGCCGTGAGGCGGGGGCCCGTGTCACTTGCAACACAAGTCGACGACAGGCGGCTTGAAGTCGTTGCCAACGGCCTGCCGCTTTGGAATGGCCAGCAGCTTGCTGTCAGCACCACCTAGGCCGCAAGGCGGTCAGGGTTGCCCGGTGGTCCGCTCTTTTGGCGCACTCGGCCATGACCTTTGCCTCCTTTAGGCCTGGGCTTAAGCGGGAAGGCGGCTTGGCCCGTTGGCCCACCTGGCTCCGCGCCGTCAACGCACGTGTCCCCAAACAGCGGGAGCTGCAGCAGGCTCGCGGCGAGCGCGCGCTGCGCGGCGAGTGCCAGAAGGGACGTCCAGCGCCGCACATACGCCCGCACAGCAGCTCCACGCAGCCTTTCGCGGACTCGGCACGACTTGGCGCGTGCGAGCAGGCGCGCAAAGTCCGGGAGCCACCGACCGCCAACTTCGAGACCGAGGACGAGCAGGCGGCAGCGCCGGTAAGTGTGGTGGCGCTTGCGGCGGCGGATCTGGCGCAGGGCGAGGCCGGGTTCGCGGTCGGCCCCTAGCCGCGGAGCGCCGTCAGCTTGGACAGGGCTGACGAGGGTGGTGTCGACCGCGACCTGCACGCTGCCCGAAATGGGCAAGGCGTTGGCCACAACCTCCAGGCGGCGGTCGTCCAGCACCGGCGCGTCGAGGTTGAGGTCGCGCAGGAGCCGCAACGCAGGCTCCAGCTTTGCAGCGGCGCGTTTTTTCTCACGGAAACCACTCTTTCGGGGTTACGGGCCTGGCCAACGTGGACGACTGTGGCTGCGGCTGTTGCTCCGGCGGGCCCGGATGTGTTGGTTGCTGTGGTTCCGGCACTACCTGCTGCGATGGCTGCGGTAACTGCTCCGAAGTAGGTGTGGGCTGGACCCCCGGGCAAGAAAGAATGTCTGGTGGATGACCTTGGCAACAAATCTAACCACGCTCCTGGTGAGCTACATCAAGGGCCAGCGTACGAGGCCAGCGTAGAGGTCCGTGCGCAGCACAACATGGTGCCTCCGGCACTGGATGCAACATCGGGTGTTGATGCGTCAGACACCCGCTGCACCGCAGGCAAGTCCATTCGGGCTGCCATTCTCCCGTGGTTCGGTCTTGCACGGGGGCCCAAGTCATCAAGCGTGATGGCAAAACTATCCGCGAGCGTCATAAGGGATGGCGGCTTCAGGCATGGGCACCGACTCCTGGCAACACAGCCTCGCGAACTGCTGTCGGGCCACATCCGACCACCCGGACGGACAAAGAGGGCAAGAGATGCGTTGCTGGTTAGCTCGCGTATGCGCGAGACATCCGAGATGCAACGGATGCCCGCAAGATGGCCACACAAACACTGTCTCTGGTCCACTTGCTGCCGGGCCGATGCTGCCAAGGCACACGTTGGGATTTGTAGCTTAGGGTTATTGCACCCCTTACTCCTCGCGCTTTCTGTCCACACCGCTGTTGCAACTTTCCTTGGATCTTAATCACCTAGCGTGACCCTGCCGCGTGTGCTGAGTCGTTTTTGTATGCACATCTGCAAATCTCCAGTGTACAAATGGCCTGTCTGCAAATCCGGTATACAAATGGCCTACGTCTCTGGAAAACGGCACGTGGGAAAGAACAACGGCAGCCCTCAAGCCGCACGGCCCTCCAAACTGAAGCGAAACCAACCCGTTCCTAAACCCTGTCAAATCCAGGATGTTCTTAGACCAGCCCTCAGCGAAGACGCGCAACACACCTTGCGTCACGGTGGGGTAGCATGCTTCTCCAGTGTCCTCTGGCGCGGCCTCTTGGGGGCTTGATATGCGTGCGAGTGGATTGCGCCGGACTGCAGCTAGGCTGCAGCCGCACGGCGAAAGTAGACGGCATGATGGCAGTGGTATGCAGCCTCTCTTCTACGCCCGCCTGCTTTTGACTTGTGAAATTTGCGAGTTGTTCGGATCGCTGGTTCAGAATTCGATTGAGGGGCACGGCACCATGTTGCCAATAAACTTCGAGCTCATGTTATCGATTGCTTTTTGCTCGCAGGTGGCGTGTTTTAGTGTTGTTCGCTTTCTTGGCCCCTCATGTGGCCGGATGGGGACGGAATATCGACGTAGCTTCATTGAGTCAGCACCCCAGGATCGATGCATCATTCAGGTAAATGTTCAAGGCGAAGCGTCGTGTGTTGTGGTGGCAGCATTTAGGTATGACTGGTCCCGGCTGAGCAATGCGAGACTTTCGCCCGGCACTTGGTTAGCTGCCTTTGTGAGAGCGGATACCTTGCATTCAGGATGAGCCGGGTGCGTTTGCTTTGCTTGAGCTGCGAGATCTGTGCTGAGCCAAGCGGTCAACACACAACACAGTTCCTCAGCGCAGACGGGCCAGACAAGCAGAGTTCAGGAAGGCCGTGAAATGACATCCTTTCCACCCGTGCCTGCGATGTGCTCGCATGAGCCAGCAGAAGAGCAGGCGCCAGCTTGTGGGGCCGAATGGGCAGATTAGGTGTCGCATGGGGTGACCCTTGCCACGCTGAAGGGTGTTTGAGCGGAATCGCTGTTTGGACAGTGGACAAAGAGGATGGCTGCAGGGTCTAGGTCCACTCCTGTGATCCGCAACTGCTTGGCGTTGAAGAAGTCCGGTGCGATGCCACCCGCGTAAACTTGATGTTCCTGGTTTTCAAGCTTCGGCGAAAGACTTGGATGCCTGCAAGCCCGCACAAACTGAAACGTGCACGCAGCAACGCAGGCTGGAAACAAATTCCATGAAATGAAGTTTCCTGGGCACTTTCCACTTGAGCGCCACAAGCCGAACGGCTTGTTCAAACGCCATCAGCTTCATGTGGACCCATTGAGTCAGCCAAACTTTTGCATTCTTGGCTTGTTTGGGGGGCCAAGTCGCAGATAGGGACCTGGCGCTGCCAGGTCCTGGCATACCTCGCCAAGCTGCCGCCGGAAAAGGCGGCCGCGCTACTTGCCAAGGCGCAGGCAGAGGTGGTGCCCAAGGCGGAGGCCAAGGCGGAGGCCAAGGCGGGGCGGCATGTAGTCCGCCTGAAGGTGCAGTTGGGAGCCGGCAGAATTAGTAGAATAGTAGATCCTACTGGCTGGCTTGCCTGCGTATGGCAGGCAACGGGTCAAGCAGAGGCTGTCCTGGTTGAGACATGCAATCTTCATGGTTATATTGTTCCAGAAAGCGCCTCGTTCGATCAGGACGTTAAGGCGACCCCCGACCCCGTCCAAGCAGCAGCGGATGCTATGCGAAGCTTGGCCGCAGGCCGGGGCCAAAGGTGCGTTGAAATGTGCTCTGGCGGCAGCTTCCTTTGGTGCTTGTTAATGGGAATGCAAGCTTCCCATGAATAGGATGGTTCATCAGTCTTGGTTTTTCACCACTTGCCAGGAACGACATGAGCCAGAGTTCGTAGAAAGCAAACAAGTGGGAGGCTGCACAAATTCAGGTTTGGCAGCAGGGCTCTGGTGGCTGACCTTGCAGTCACTTGAAACAACTTTGCACAGGCGACTTCGCGGCCGCTCGCCAGCATTGCCAAGAGGCGGACCTCTCCTACCTTGGAGAGGCCCGGCGGTTGCATCAGCTTGGGGCAGTTGGATCAAAACTTGGTTTGTCAGACATGGCAAGCAGCCGTGGTTGGAAGGTTTGTTTCTTTGGCGTTATGCGGCATGGCTTTGCCAAGCGTAGGAGGGCTGGAGCTGCCTCCACTGGGTGGTGCATGCTGCTGGCGCAGCCCTGGCCGCCAAGGCGGAGGCGAGGATTCGCGAGTGAACTTGTACCCATCGCGGTGTCTCCTCTGCGCTAGGAGCCGGAGGTGGGCTGCGGCTGCTGTCATTCTGCGGCAGAGCAAACTCGAGGCTGGGAGTGTGGCGGCCAGTGGCTTGCATTCCTCATTGACCCAAACTCAAGACGACCCAAGGAGAGCCCGATCGAAGACGGATGGTACCCTTTGGTGGCCTGATTGAGGTGGGCTTTGGGGCTGGCCACCTTCACTTGGCAAGTTATAGGGGGTACAATCATGGGCCATGACGAGAGGGGCACATGTATGATTCCCGCTTCCCGTCTGCCAGACCCAGCGCTGAGCTTGCTGCGGGAGCTGCTGAGCAGACCGGGCCTGCAGGTGCCCTTCTCAAATTGATAAGCATGGGAGAATGAGGCGCTCGTTTGAAGAAGGATATCCACAGAGACTTGGGTCTGGGCAAGGATACCCGGTGCTGGATCTTATCCTCTGGCCTCTTTTCAACGATTTTCTGCAAGCCTGCGTTGGAGCCATGGGATGGCAACGTCTTTCTGAATCCTTCTTCGCAATGGCAGAGCCTCCACCTCCGAGTGCTCGACTCGCTACCGCTACCTCCAGCAGCCTGAAAGCAACACAGGTTTGTCTCATACGCCCGTATGAAGCCCAGCCCAGTCAAAGCCGCAAGTTTATCTTTTTTTCTACCCAGAATAATGCCCTAGTGGCCAGCATGTGTTGCATTTGAGCTTGTTTGCTTTGTTTTCCCTCCCTGTGTTCATGAGATCAGCAGCACGCCTGTTTATGGCAACAACATGTCGTGGGATTATTTGGCTTCGCAAGCATGCTTTCGCTTGTCAGCTCCCCAATTTCCCTTCGATCTGCAAATTCCCCAGGCCGAACACCTGGCTTCCACACCCCTCGGCTTCCTTTGGCGCCTCCCCCGTGAGGGGTTCGCCAGGTGGACCTGCGCAGCGCCCAGGGCGCCACGGCCCTGATGTTCGCCGCCGACGCCGGAGACGTCGCGGCCTGCGCTGCGTTGCTGGCGGCGGGGGCCGACGTGAAGGCGGGAGCGGGGAGCTGGGGAACCAGGGAGCTGAGGCGGGTCGCGTCCTGTTCGCTTGGGGCGTGGCCTTTTTTGCCGTCCCAATGGGAGATGGTAAGGTCACCCGCTCGTAGTTGGTAGATTGCGGCCACAAGAAAGGGCTATGGCCTTGGTTTCCATGGCTTTCCAATACAGGATGCAACTCTCGCCTCTGTTGGTGTGATGACGGCTTTGCCTCTAAGGTGTGATGGCACGCGTTCGCGAGGAAACGGGTGAGGATGCACCTACAAGCATCATAGTCTGTGTCGCACAGAAGGTCGAAAGGGCACAAATGACTTGTCAAGGTTTATGCATTGACAAATTTGTGTGCAGCATGTTTACATGATACCGCCAGACAAATGTGGGAGACATTCTGAAGGCTTTGCACAAGTCAATTGAAGGAGGCAAGAACGAACAGCATGCGTTCCAAACATGGCCTGCAGGCGACGGATGATGATGGCGATGATGCGGCAGCCTGGGCGCGGGCAAGAGGCCACGCCAGCGTGCTAAGTCAGCTGGAAAGCCGGGCGTGATGTTGCAAAGTTGCGGACGCTGCTGCCTCTCTCTCTCTCTCTCTCTCTCTCTCTCTCTCTCTCTCTCTCTCTCTCTCTCTCTCTCTCTCTCTCTCTCTCTCTCTCTCTCTCTCTCTTTCTGTCTTGCACGTCCCTTTGCCACGGGAGGATTCTCCAGGTGGATCACTTGTTTAGCATGACTTTGCTTCCAGATCTTAAGCTTGTATCCGGCTTGTGTCGGCTGGTGGCTAGGGATCCCATGCCCCTCGCCAAGGACCCCGAGCAAAGATGAACAGGAGCGCTCCTGCAAGACCGGCAAGGCGCAGGTGGGGGTTCGCCCGGAAAGAGTGGATGAAGCTTATGGGGCTTGTGTGTCGATTTCGGAGCCGTTTTGAGCCTTGTTGCAACAGCTCTGCAATGGACATGTCCGCAGTTGCTTTAAATTTAGTGGCAGGGACTGCTGTGCGGATTTCTGTGATGCGACTCGAATGCTTCTACCTTGCAACAGTCTGCCAGATTGCGCGGAACTGCCAGGCTCGCAACGACAACCTGGCCAACAATCTGCACGCCCGCGTCCGCCTGAGATCTTTTGATGGCCATGTGCTTTTGTTCCTTGAGCTCCCTTGGCTTGGGAACTTGGGTGGTGGTTGCTTGCAGTGTATGCTTCACAAGGCAAGGCAGGCTGGAGGCCGTCAGACTCAAGGGGGAGCGAGAAGAGATGTGTTCGACGGCGCGCCGAACCGCGGCCGAGGTTTGAAAGTCCCGCACGTGGCAAGCATTTGCCCCCCCTGGCCCGGAAACCCAACGGCTCGAGCGACATTGAGCCAAAACCAAGAAGCATGCAGCACCTCCGGCCAACGAGCGGAATTTTGTCTCCACTTGTGATCTCATTTGGTCACCTTAGGGTATGCATGACGGCTTGCCAACTCGAGTTGCGAAGTCCGTGGCGCTTGAAGGCGGCTGTTGCCTCCACAGGCCTTCATGTTGAGAGGCCAGCAGCTCTGAGCTTATGCGCGGTGAATACAAACTTCGCGGTTCCTTCGCATCCTTTGGGCCCGTGGGTGTGGCCAGGCCTTCTGGGTGAACAGATTGCAGATGCTTTGGGGGGCATTTGGCGCACTTCCTTCGAGTGCCACGTCCCTGCAAAGGGAGCAGCTTGATAAATGTGGCGATTCCAACTGAGTGTGGTGCAGCCATTCTGCAATCATCTCGAGGTCAACCCCGTTCTGTTCCTACGTGCGCGAGCAGCCTACCACGCGAGATGCCCGATTTCCCGCGACCTCGAGGGTGGTGGGAGGAATGGCTTGATCCGGATGTTCCGTTCTCGAATCACGCAGGTTTGTTGGTTGCTTTCTGGCCAATCCGTCGATGAGGATCCTAATGCTGTTGATTTCCTAAAAGTCTCAAGTCAAACTGTGAAACAGGCTTAGGCCATGGTGCAATTGTAGCATGCAGGTTGCCACAAAGTTTGGGGGACTGTTCCTCAAGATGCTGCGCGAATGTCCATTTGTGAAAGTTCTCACCTCCTTTTCTCTCTTCCCCTTTCCCTTCCCATCTCTTTTCCTTCCTTTCTTGCCCTTCTTCCCCCCCCCCCCTTGCTCTATTTTCGGGGGACCTCTGCAGCTTCACTTCGGGTGTGGCCAACATGACTCGGCCGAAAAGAGGCTGAAGCCTCAGATGACACGCGTTTCTGACAACCTCGTGCACGCGCAGGAGAGAGCGTTGGGCTTCCGATGGGCTGGAAACTCCTTTGGACGCCTCCTTGGTTGTTTTCGGATGTAAACAAATATCTCCTTTTGGGTGCGCGGAACAGCATGGTGACAGGACTTGCACGGCGCCCGGCGCTCGCGCACTTGCGCAAGCTTGTGATTCAAACAGAACAACGCATTTCGCATTTCGCTGTGGCCGGCCGCGGGTGGAGGGAAGAAGGCGCATACATGGAGAGTTCCTCAATTTTCTGAACACAACATCACTTTGTGGCTCAGCTTCCGCACCATGTGTCCATAGCCCAAAGCTCAATAGGGTAGTTTCATTCAGTCAATAGAAAGAATGCCAAGAAGTTAGGACATCTAGGTGTGTGACACTTTGGTACCCACTGAGCTGCAATTGCCTTAGGTCTTATTTTTGAGAGGCCAAGGTCGCGGTTAGACCAGTTGCCCCGGGGGCTCTCCACTTCTTTCAGTGCTCCTTGGGTTTTTCTGTCTTCCCCCAGACTAGGTAAGTCCAGGAGGACGTGGAGAGCAAAGTGTGTGAACCGTGTCTGTCCACATCTGCGCACGTGCCAGCAAGCACTTGCACCTCCTCTCCCCTTTGTTATCACCGTCGTGAGTCTTGCCGCCGAACATTGACTTGGTGCAAAGCAAGGAGGAAACGAAGACGGGCGTGCCTTGAAACGAGTTTGCCAGGGCCGCATGTCTTTTCAAGGCTCTGCTGGTTGACCACATCAGTCAGGGATGTTGAGTGATGCGTTTGAGAGGCTTGGAAGTAATCGTATGAGACTTTGCAGCGTAGAGATGGTTGAGAGATGTTGCGAGGATGGAAGGCCTTGAGTTGCTGAGATTCTGCCTGCAATGCGTGCTGGGGTTCATTTGCTGGATTTCTTTTTAATCCTGTATCAGGTTGGAAGGCTTGGGTTTACAGGCTTCATTCTGCAAGGAGTGTATTGGATCATGCGGGGCCTTTTGGCTCAAGCATGATCCAAACTGGCTAAATTTTAACTTCTGGTTTGCGGGTTCGGCAAGTGTTACTTGTCGAATGTTGGCAGTTCCAGGAGTTGACTTTGCCGTACACACGGATCGTCCTATCCTGTCCACAGGCGCCTACCTCGACTTCAAGCGCCATGTGGGCAACTTGCTGGAGCAGGGGAATCATGGCCAGGCCCGGATGCTCTGGCTTTCGGCTGTGGAAGTTTTGCATGCCCCTTTCGTGCAAACTCCCCTGCCCTTGGTTGATAGTGGGGAGATACCCCACCTGCAATTTGCACCCTGCATTGATGCCCAGTGTGCAAGATGTGACGGGTCCCTTGGCGGCTTCAAGTTCCCGTTCATCGGCACCTGGTGCCGGCGTGCAGTCTTGGTTCAAGAAGGTGCATCTGCAGAGGAGGCTTGGGCCGCCTATCATGGGTGCTATGAGGAGGATCGCCTGTCTGAGGCCATGGTGGCTGAAGCAGGCAGTGGCCTCCGTGCCCAGGACATCATCCCGATGTATGTCTCCGCCATCGCTGGCCGGGTGGAATCTGGCGACCTCCCCTTCGTGTCCTTCAGGGGCTTCATGGGGACCTGGAGGAAATGGAGCTTGGGTGCTCGGAGTTGGACCGAGCCATGGCCCAGGAGAGCGACTCCCTGGCCAGAGCCAGGCTTCTCCGTGGGTGGCTGGACGAGGGTAGGAGGAACCTCCCTCTGGGCGGGCTTTGCGCCTACTGCGGGAGCAGGACTCACTCTGTGTGCGCTTCATGTGGCATCCATCAATGCGAAGCCTGCCCCATCCGCTGCTGCCAAGGCTCTACGCTGGGGGGCGCTGCTCTTAGCCATGGCGTTTCGCGGTGACGCCACTGCTGGGCGCTATGCCACCGAAGCCATGGAGCACGACCCGGGCGGCTCTGGCGAGGGGCTGATGTCTCGTGTCCAGGAGGCCAACGTTCGAGCTTTTCGGCAGAAGCACGGGCTGATGCAGGACTCCGACTTCGGTCTCGTGTCCAGGAGGCCAACGTTCGAGCTTTTCGGCAGAAGCACGGGCTGATGCAGGACTCCGACTTCGGCTTCGCCTTTGAGGCCTTCGAGGATGCGGTCCGCGCAGGTGGCCACTTCGTCGCCGCTGAATGGGCGCGGGTGCGGGCGGAGCAACAGGCCCACCTCCTCCCGGCAGGCGCGGCATTGGTGGAGGCGGACCCCTGGCGAGTGACGCCGGTGGGGCCATCGACCCTCCGTCGGCCGGCGGTGCGGCTCCCCACAAGCAACGTGGGCCTGCGGTTGAGGCAGAACCCGGACAACGCCGAAGCGGTCGGCCGCAGGGTCAACCTGCTGACGGAGGCCTTCATGAAGCTGGGCGTCCTTCGGCCCCGGAGGTGCGACGACCCGAAGCGCTATGCCGACTGGCAGCAAGCGGTTCGGAGGCTGGCTCAGGAACGAGTCACCCAGTCCGAGGCGACCACGATCCTGAACGCGGTGAGGACGTTCCAGGAGCTCTCGCTCTTCCTCGCAGCCAGGGGCGTGCAGGACCCGGAGGAGTTGGACTTTCACGCCTTCCTTGAGCAGGCTATGTCGCCATCGCGAGCGCTGCAGTCATTGCGCTGGTTGTCCAACAACGGCAGG
>CAUJNA010002065.1:0-45479 GCA_963377175.1 Effrenium voratum | reverse complement strand
AAAATACAAAAAATAGACACATGGAGCAAGACCACGCATCTTTGGGGGTCCAGTAGAAAATACAGAAAAGATAAACACATGGAGCAAGACCACGAATCTTTGGGGGTCCGATAGAAAATTACAAAAAAATAGACACATGGAGCAAGACCACGCATCTTTGGGGGGTCCGATAGAAAAATATGAAAAAGATAAACACATGGAGCAAGGCCACGAATCTTTGGGGGTCCAAAAGAAACAGATACAAAAGATAACTCATGGAGCAACCACGAATCTTTGGGGGTCCAAAAGAAGAATGCAATAAATATCAACACATGGAGCAAGACCAAGAATCTTTGGGGGTCCAGTAGAAAAATTCAAAAAGATAGACACATGGAGCAAGACCACGAATCTTTGAGGGTCCAATGGAAAAATTGAACAAAGATAAACAAATGGAGCGATGCCACGAATCTTTGGGGGTCCAGTAGGAAAATAAAAAAGATAAACACATAGAGCAAGACCACGAATCTTTGGGGATCCAATCGAAAATGTGTAAAAAGATAAACACATGGAGCAAGACCACGAATCTTTGGGGGTCGGGGGTCCAGTAGAAAAATACAAACAAAAAGATGGACACATGGAGCAAGACCACGCATCTTTGGGGGTCCAGTAGAAGAATGCAAAAAAGATAAACACATTGAGCAAGACCACGAATCTTTGGCGTGCCCTTAGAAAAATACAAGGAAGATAAGCACGTGGAGCAAGACCACGAATCTTTGGGGGTCCAGTAGAAAAATACAAGAAAGATAGACACATGGAGCAAGACCACGAATCTTTTGGGGGTCCCTTAGAAAAATGTAGAAAAACACATGCAGCAACACCACGAATCTTTGGGGGTCCCTTATAGAAAAATACAACAAGATGAACACATGGAGCAAGACCACGAATCTTTGGGGGGTCCGGTAGAAAAACATCAAAAAGATAAACACATGGAGCAAGACCACGATTGTTTGGGAGTCCCTTAGAAAAATATACACATAGAAAAGAAAACACATGGAGCAAGACCACGAATCTTTGGGGGTCCCTTGGAAAAATTCAACAGATAAACACATGGAGCAAGACCACGAATCTTTGGTGGTCCCGTAGAAAAATATAGACAAGATACTCATCACATGGAGCAAGACCACGAATCTTTGGGGGTCCCTTAGTTTTTTTTCAAGATATATATATATATATATATTTATGTATTCAACAACAACAAAATGGAGCCATGGAGAAGCCGTCGGGGCAGCCGGGGACTTTCGTGACTCCGAGGCTCTCAGAGCCGCGGGAGCCCCCGGCCCGGGGCCCGCGCCAAGCCTCAGACATCCGCATCCTGGCGCGGGAGGCCGGGCGACTCGTTGTTGGGTTTTGGGTTGCGGCTCTCCCCCCCCCCTTTTCGCTTTTCGGGTGGTTTTGGGTTTAATTCTAGGGGTAGCTTCCATTTCCATTCTGAACCCAGGGATCCTCTTTCTTGAAAACCACCCAAAACCCTGGGGGAATGGCTGGTTTTTGAAAAGAACGATGGCTGAATAGAATGGGGAAATTCACCGCTAGATTAATTGCAAAGGAACAACACCTTTTTTCATTGTTTTTCCGGGGGGGGGGGCGGGGTACCTAGAACACAAAGTAACACAAGGTGGTTTTAGCTGTTCTTTTTGGAGCGCATTGGAACACCATGTTTTTATTTTTCGGGGGGTAGCCACCAAAACAAGCACACCCAATGAATTGGTCTTGGGCGCTCATGTATTTACCATTTCAGCTTTGCCAAGCGCCCAACCACCCCCCCCCATTCCAGGCCACGAAAGGTAGCCTCGGCTCGACGAAATCTCGCGAATGTGTAAACCTTTGTGAGCATCTTAGTAGACCCAAAGTTAATTGGTCTTAGGCAGTGCTCACTTAGAAGTTTGTTTACGGGAGCCTTTGTCCAAACACCAACGCAAGTTGACCCATGTCAGAAAGCATTGGCTTTCCTTGAAACCCAGAAGCTCCTTGAAACCCAGAAGCTCCTGGCGCTTTCCATGGAAGACCCGACCCCTCCATTAGACACCCCGGGATTGTTTGGGGTCTCAAAACCTGGCTGTTTGGAGGGCCCTGAATTGATCTGGAGCGTCTGGGTGAAACAAATCTTTCAGGGTAGGTGCACCACCCATTTTAGAACCTATTTTAGTGGGGATTGGGATGTTCACTGGGGGTAGGATTTAGATTTTGACCCATGGCCAAGTCTCTCCGCAGCGAAGAGCTTGTTGGGGTTCTTCCGTCCTTCTGCAGCCCGGGCCAGGTCTTGCAAAACCGCTCCACCATGGCGGAGCTGCTCTCCTGCGCCACAGGCAAGACCAAGGAGCAGGTCGTAGAGGACCGCGTTTTTTTGCGATTTCCCCGCTTTCTTGTTTTCCCCCAAGCTGAAGGGACCTTGCAAAAAGCTGAAATGCACGGTTTGGTCCCCTTTTCCAGATGTATTAGAGCAGATTCCGCTGTTTAGGTAAATATATTCGTCCATTCTGGGATTTGTTTGAGGCTTCCGCATTTTTCCACTGGTGACACTACACGGCCCCCCTTGAAATTCATGCCTTCTTGTTCCGCTCAGTTGCCCAAAGCCAACCTTTTGACCTTTTGGTTTTCCTGTTTTGGCCCATATTTCGTCATGGCCCCAAAAAGTTAACCTTTTAGTCCCAGATCCTTTGGGCAACTGAGTCCGTGGAAGTGTTCAGTTTGGCATTGATGAGCGACAAAAATGATTTCGATGGAAATTGGGGAACGTGGCGAGCGGTTGGCAATTCCAAGCGGGGGGGGCGGTCAGGGTGGCCTGCTAAGGGAAGCCAAAAGCAGACTCGCTTTAAGCTGCTTTAAGGGAAGCCAAAAGCAAACCTTCTTTGGGTGGATCCATCAATAAGATAGATTCATTTCGCTGACTGAGAGGACACCAACCGTTGCTACTACATGCAGCCGGATGAAGCAGTGCAGCGAATTCCTGAGCTTGCAGACGGGTCACATGTACTTCCCTGACAAATTGATATGTTCCTGTCAACTGACACCGGCCACTTGGACAGTTAAGATTATGTTTAACAACCTTGTTATCATGGACCCCCCCCTTTCACAGTGACATGCTTCCATATCAATCTGCAGCAGTGCAAACGATGCCTTTTGTGCTCGGTATACTTTCGATCCATGGTTCAGTTGGTATATGTTGCACTTGTTTTTTTTTGTTTTTTATGGTTGGCGTTCAAGTCATGTAGGTGCTGCTCAGTTTTGCTCTTGGCTGCTTTACTCGCAGTGTGCTTGAATTTGCCATCGCCCCAATCGAATTCGGCTTTGCATATGGTTCAATTGGGTTGGAGCGGGCACCCTTTCAAACTTCGGGCCCCTTGGGAAAACCTAGCTCACTAGTTCAACCGGACTAAAGGCCACTTGGTTCTGAACTAGTGTGGCAAACAAATGTGGTTGCTTTTTGTTGGCCTATCCACGGAAGGGAGCCAAGGGACCGCAGAAGTCCTTTGGTTTCGGTCAGGGTTCCAACAGGCGGCCCCTTTGTTTGAGCCCTTTGTTTTTCCAGAAGAGCTGCAACCTTGTTTGACCTTAGAAACGCTTATATAGAAGCCGTTGCGGAGTTGTATCTCCCAAGGAACATGCTCCTAGCAATGCGAAATCCTCACCCGGGTCAAAGCTGTGGTGACATCTCAATATGTGTGAAGAGCCGCTTGCTCCAAGCCTGTCTTGAATCGGCACCCAATCAAACCTGTCGGCTTGTTTTGCTCGAGGTACGGGCTCATTGACAAGGTGCTGACCCCTGAGAAGTTGAAGGGGGCCGGTGACAAGGACGAGTTTCCCTGCGTCGAGTTGGACGGGTCTTTTGGGCCTTTTGGGTCCCGCTGCCTTTTGTCCTTTTCGGGAGAAGGCTCTAGTAAGGCTCATGATTGATTGAGAAGGTGGTGTACGCAACTAAGGCCAAGGAGGCAATGACGTGGTATCATGAGTTTGCATCATGGCTTCCTGATTGCCTATGGACAACCAAGCAAATGTTGCTCCAGTTGGTAGCTAGTATATCCCGAAAGTATTCATAAGGTTCTTCCATCCCTGCTGGATGTTGTCTCCCACCGCGGAAACTGGAGGTGCTAGGGTTGATTCAACCTTCTGCTCTTCAGACGGGAAGTCTGGCAACCTGTCGAGTCGCTCTCTGCGGATCCAACTCAGCGATCGCGCCCGCGGCTCGGCGCGGAGCCGTCAGCTGCAAGCGCTCGCCCGCGCTCACCTCGACGTAGCTCTGAACGCCTGGGTCGCGACGAGTTGATCGCCTCCACGAACGTGGCCGGTTTGCATCGCACCGGTTGCGTGTGTTGAGATCGACTTCCTTGACCTTACTAACTTTATCTCATAGCCGGCAGTCTTTGGGTTTATCTTTTGTTGTCAAAAGCTGGCTTCCTACGATTAGCTACTAACTATATATAGATATAGATATGCGGAAAGGTATATTTTAGAGTTTCCACTGGGTCGATCAGCAGTGTCCCCAAGCCAAGACGAGCCATGGGATGTGTTTCAGGTTTCAAGACGCCTCGCGAGGGCAGAAGGCCAGCGGTGTCTCCCAACGTGTAACTCGCGAGCGGAGCTTGTGGCAGGAGGTGCCTTCCTTTGTCTCCGCAATGGCCTCCTGAGCGGACGTGTCTCCGCGCGGGGAAGGGTTTTCTCCAAGGTGGAGTGGGGATGTGTCAAAAGGTGCCCCACGTTTGCAAGTTGCCCACCAAAAACATGGGGGTTGGGCTAATGTGATCAGACGTTCCTGTTGGGTTCTTGGATGTGGACACTGGACAGGGCCATTCGTCCTTTGTGGTTCAGGGTTCAACTGAGAAGCCTACTGAGAAGCTTCTCAAAGTCCACTGGCGCCCTTGTGCAGTCAACCGCGCAGCCGCGGGGTTGTAAGTTAGATATGCGGACAGAGACAAATTGGACCGGAGCGAGTGCCGGCATCAGAGGTGTCCATAGGTCAGTTTGATTGGACACGGATCGATCCCCTTGCTTTCTGTTGGGTTTATTTTTGTCCATTGCCATCGGTTTGTCCAGAAGGACACCTAGGCTTGCATATCACGAAAGCACATGTTTAGTGTTTACAGGCATCAACGAACGGCGAACGGCAAGAAACCGTTCTTGTTTTTTTTCACCCGGCAACAGCTTTGAGAGAGAGAGAGAGAGCTTGGTATGTGCAACCCCGGGTTGCTTGGCTTGACTCTTTGCGTGACGGATTGACCCCTTTCTTTTTGTGCCGCCTGAAGGGCCCTTCAGGCCCTTCAGGCTCTCGTGTTTGTGTGTGTGCGTTAATATTTGTACATGCGCAGTGTGTGTTCAGTCTCATGCTCAAGCTACGTGCACTCACTACACACCCCGCCTGACTTGTGGGAGATTTTTTTTGATCATTGAAGCATTGGGCTAGAGTAGCAGTAATAAGTTGCCTCCCAAAATGCCTACACGCCGTACACAGAATGAAGCGAATACATAGCTTGGTTGCTGTTGACCCCCCTGCAAAAAGTTTACCTTTTTGGCGGGGTTAGTGGAAAACCCCTTGATTTGACAAAAAGCTAAAGTCCGAAGATCCAACCCAATAGCAGTCTAGATAGCACAACGAACTCTTTTGCACCTCCTGATTGCCATCCGGCCATGACGCGTGCAGCTTCGCCATGGCTGGCGGG
This sequence comes from Effrenium voratum, assembly GCA_963377175.1. Lineage (NCBI taxonomy): Eukaryota > Dinophyceae > Suessiales > Symbiodiniaceae > Effrenium > Effrenium voratum. The sequence goes on along the minus strand of CAUJNA010002065.1, from coordinate 39,786 downwards.
GATGTTGGCAGGATGTGCTTACGCTAGGATCCCTTGAGCAATGAAGGTGCTGAATGTCTTTGTTAGCCGGGAATAGTTGTAGGAACACATGAGCGACAAGCAAAACCCGGTACTCAAATGGTCTACCCAGAACCATGCAAATAATTTTGAAGGCGGCCGCAACTATGTCTGGCTGGGGACTGCCCCTTACTAACCTTCATCTACCCGGGTTTTGATTGTGGCTCACATTCATGGGATGTTCAAGAAAAATCCGGCGCAGGTGCGCGCAGGCAAGTTTTGCCTTACACAAACCTAAGAGTAGTACCGGAGAAAAGTCTGCGCAGGCGTTCCGCCTTGGCGCTAGCGTTGGCACCCTTTCATGGTTTTACACACCCTGGCTTTGCGTAGGCATGGCTGCCAGTGTATAGCACCGATACACCGGGGGGAAAAAAAGCCAACGCTACTCACATATGTGTCAAATAGGGTGACCCCAATATAGGCGGTTTTCCTTTTGGTTTCCCTTTGCAGCTCAAAAGTAAGGGACCTCACCAAGTGATTTTGGCTGACCCTTGTCTTTCTTTGGGTCGACCGGAGCCCAAGACGGCCGTCCACAAAGGCCCTGAGCCGAGCTCGGGAAGATCAGCGTTACATTGCCATTAGAACTATTTGGTTGGATCTTCGGACTTTGACTTTTTAGGAAACATTTGGCTTGTCCATTGCACCCGCAAAAAGTTGAACTTTTTGAAGAGGGGTCAACAGCAGCAACGAATTTGGCCTTTCGCCCTTGAATTTACCATGGAATCGATTCGGGTAGGCTCTCTTGACATGTTTCGATTGCGATACCAGAGGTGGACAACCCCGAAAAGTCACCCCCACCAAAAGTTGACCGCCCCGCCAATAGTGGACTCATTGGATGTCACCATCCCAGTGCGGCCGGGTAAAGCAACATGGGATCCCGGAATTTGAGGCTGCGTGATTTTTTACTCACTCCCTGAGTTTCTGGACTTTAGTCACGGTTTGGGCTTGGACCATTCCAATGTGGCGAGCAAACTGTTTGGACTTGTGCAGGTGAAAGTCCCGATTCGTTTGTAGTCAAGTTGGGAGGGACATGGGATTTCCCACCAAAGCTTCGGACAAGCCCAGAAGTTTTATGGTCCAAGGCCTTCATAACTAGGAGTGGAGGACCTGGCACCCAACCTGTTGGGTTCTTCAAGGGCTACACAGAAGCCATGTTTTTTCCCAACCACCTTCAGGAATCTCTTGCATCCCCCCAACCCCTCAAAAACACACGGCATGTTGTGAAGACAGGCACCAGCACCCGGTTTGGGGATGTGATTTTCCAGATCCAAGGGAACGCCGAAGCCCATGTGTTGCGGGTATTCGAACACAAAGTATGATGGGGGGCCCCCAACATGGATTTCGGATTTGGCTTCCCTTTGAGCCAACCTGAAAACACAGCCGTTGACAACCCAAGCGGCAAATCCGAATCCTGCCACCTTGAGAGTTGGTGCCTTTTCTTATCTTTTTGGGGGCGATCTATCGCCAGAGGGTTGCACTGATTGGAACCGATGCCTTTCCAAATCACACGAAGGTGGACTGAGCGATTTTCGCCAGCGCGGTTTTCACGGAAGGCCAGCGAGCCGACGGAAGGATGCCGCGGCGTCCCGAAGCTGAAGGCGGGGGTTTCCCGACGCTCGTGGAGGCTAAGGCGGGACGTGAAGCGCCGAATCGGAAGGCCTACCGGTTTTTGCAAAGGATTCATATGTTCTCACGCCGATGTGCGTGAGACGGCACGGAGCTTGATTTTGTGGCTCATAGCCGCTTCGTTTGCATCCCTCTAAGTGGTTTGAGGCCGACAACGGGTTGATTCGGCTCAAGATTTGCTTGAGGATCCTCAAGAGTGCAGAGACATGCAGAGACCATCGTGTGCATTGGCTGGTATTTACATGACTTATCGTGCATGTTGCTTTTGATCACAAAAACTATCCTGTTGGCTCGGCAAAACAAGGTCACTTTCCCAAGTCCAAAAGCGTCGGAAAGGCAAGGACGGTAAAGGCACTATTTGGCTCGACTTAGAGACGTTTTTTTTGGGGGACACTACTTGGAAACCCTTTTGGAGGGAGTCTCTTGCGGAACGTGTTGCACCAGAGTGACCACCTGGAACCGCTTTATGATGTTGCTGTTGGTTTCTCTGTAAAGAACTTCAAACAAATGGGTAGCCTCAAGAACAGACGAGCCACCCATAGTGGCACATAAGCGCGAGCCTTGACCCATTTCGGACTTCAAGCCAAAGGGGGCCCGAAGTCTAAGATGACAGCGAAAACATGCAGATTCAACAGATCCAAAAGTTCTTGTGATAGGTGTCCTTTTCGGTTGTGTCGGCCGTTTCATCATCTACCAGGAAGCCCATCTATTTTCCCAAGAGAAAACACCTATGGTTCTTGTCGAGTGAATCAAAACAGTTACCTTCTTGAGATTTGGACGGGGCCCACACCGACATGATTTGGTTTTGACAAAGTCCAGGGCCAAATAGAACAAGCTCATGGAATTCCCTGGCATTGCATTGGGGCATTGCAGATCATTGCTAAGGCCTGTGTCTTGCCTCGCACATGCCTTGGAATTAGCTGGCTTGCTGCTTCCGCCAGCTTCTCTCGAGGAACCCCATTAGAGAGGAGTGTTCAATCAGTGTCCATAGTGTTTCCATATCTAGTTGAGCTGATGTTTTGGCGACTGTTGATCACACTGGTGCTGGCGTCAGCGGAATGCCGGACTTATGAAGAGTCCTGCTACGGAGGTGTGGCTTTGCTTCAATCCTCCGCGAAGGAAGTTCGTTCATCAGGGCAGGCACTGAAGAAAAACCAAGCGCCGTGGTCTGACTTTGGTGGCCTGATTCGATGGACGGATGTGGATAATTTGGTGCAACGTATCGATCCAGCTCCGGCGACAACAACTTCAAGCAGTTTGTTGGTTCGGGTCCTGGTGAGTACAGCCGTGCTTGTGGTCTCAGCCAGTCTTTTTGCTGCATTTTGCAGAGGGATGTTACGACTATAAAACTTTTTGCCAGCCAAAGGGTTTTCCGAACTAAACTACTAAAAAATGACAGGGGAGCGGAAAGCAACCGAGGTCTGCTGGCCCCGTTTCTTTTCCTCCTGTTGGCTGCAGGAGGAACCATAGCGCAGGCGCTTGGGTGGCCGCTATCAAGCGGGAAATCCAATGTTGCCAGTGCCGCGAAGGCAGGACTGGCAAACTTCCACACATTCTAGGCGTACCTTCCCCATTCTTTTCAGGGATCCTCCGGACACCCAGGGAATGACCTTTTGACCTTTTGATTTCCCGTGGTTGGTCCGTCGTGGCCCAAAAGGTTGAGCTTTATTTCTGGGTCCTTTGGGCGACTCATGGTATTGAGCAGCTAGTAAGACTCCTTTATGTATGTTGGAATTGTCGGGTTATAGGCTGCCTGCAGGTGCCAGATTCTACCGCCACCGTTGGGCTACTTCCTCCTCGAGCAAAAGTCTCATGGCCGTGGCTAGTGACTTCCATATGCCTGGTGGACGTTCTATTGAATGTTGTGTTCATTCTCTTGCTTCTTCGCCGGCAGGAGGGGGTCCTGGAGTCTCCACACGCGCTCTTGAGCCTCGTGATGGAGACTCTTGTGGGTTCGATGTTTTTCTTGCTATTTGCTCGCTGGGATGATCAGCGGCATATCATCACCGCATGGCAAGTTCTGCAGTCCATTCGCTTCTTTCTCATTCGCCGCACCATCTATCTCAACCCTGGCGTATTCATTGTTTCCATGCTTTTGCTGCTGCTGGTCCGAGCCTGAGTCGTTGAACCAATATGCTCAGAATTCTGAAGATGGCAGGTTTTATTGGAAGTGCACGAAGGGTTGAAACCACTTGCAGACTTTCTGAAGGCACAGCTTTGATTGAAATGCTGAAGGTGTTGGACCAAGCAAAGGGACCCTGTTTAAACCTCCGTAATTGGAGAAATGCCTCAAGTCCATGTGTAAACCCTCGGAACACACGTTGCTTAACCATTCGAAGTCCAAGTTGCCAGTAAATTCGTTTAGGAGGAGTCGTTAGCATGTGAGTTTATTGCATCTAAGGCCGCCGAGGCGTTTCTTTCGGCCTGTCGTGTGGCGTTTGTTTAAACCTTTTTCCCCGCCATCCCACGTGAACCAAGCTTCACAACACCTACAATGATTCCAGCCAAGCCTTTTGGTTTTCGTAAGATGAGACATGAGCAGGCGGACAATGTATGCAATCGCTGTTCCAAACGCATGTGAGGGCTTCCAGGGTCTTGGGACAGTCGTGCAACCCACGCCAAAGAGTTGTCGGAAGGCGATTTGAATCCATACATAAGCACAGCTAAGCTAAAGGTTCGAAGCTTCGCACAAAAGCTGCCAATAGCCAAAACAGGTCGAAGTACAGCAAATCCCAGCAACAGCTGCAAGGACTGCCACGCAGCCGCGTAAATACTAGAGGCAAGGCTCTGTCGAAACATTGCAACCAAGCAGCGACATAAGACGAGCTGCGTACACCGATGAACCGAATGCATTGTTGGCCACGAGTGCAGCGTGCTTTTGTGTCAGGTCTCGTCGGTGGGAGTGGTGGCTGAGCTTTTTGTTGACAACGAGGTGCGCGTGCCGCCCTATGAGCCCAAGAAGATGGATTTTGATCGGCCAGCATTTGGCTGGCTAGGACCGTATGCTGATTGGGTACAGTCCAAATATCTTCGCTGGCTGATTACGGCCTTTTTCTGCGTCGCAGATCAGATGGTGTGGGCTTGTTTTTTGTACATGTGCACCAGTCGGCCAGAGGAGGACATGGAGCAGGTCAGCGACGACACATTCAAACAACTGGTTCGAGCGGCAATGCTTTTGCAGATGGTGGCGCTCTTCCCGTTCTGCTTTACGCATTTGCACGCTACGTATGTGCTAGTGAAACAGTGGTGTGACCAAGAGACTCTTCTGAGGGCTTACAGGACGGGTCCATATGATGTACCAATGTTGGAGGATGAATTGACACGAGAGTCTGTTCTCAAAACGCGACTTCAGACGCACAAGTGCCGTTCCATCACAGTGGTTGTTCCTGCATACATGCCGAATGAGGAAGACATTGTTTTGGAGTGCTTGGATGCATATCGCAGAGAAGAGGCCAAATATCCGGGAATCATGCGTGTGATGCTCGTTTGGAACTCCCCCCAAGAGCATACATGGATTGAGCAGCAACTGGAGGAATTGCAGGAGTCGTGGCCGGCATTTTCGGTGCACCGAAATCACATGTCAACATCAAAATGTGACAACCTGAATATGGCAATCAGCCTGCTGGAGACAGACTTTGCTCTCTTCAATGATGTCGACACCATGGTTTCCGCCGCAAGTATGTGCCGCGCTTCTCTACATTTGTTCGAAGAGAACCATAGCGCTGTGCAGTCATATCTTGCACCTGCTCTATAGCATCAAGCGCTTGACTTTGTCTTGGCTTTAGTTTAAGTTGAAACTCACAAGGGGCACCCCAACCCCGAAGGTAAAGCTTTGGGGGGCGGGGGAAGCTGCAGGTGCACTGCTGGGAAGATTTCTCTGGCATTCAAGAAGCTGGTTGCTTTCCCTTTGGGGCAGTGGTCACTGGTCACGATGGTGTACTCCCCTCGCTAAACGAGTCCGTCTACGGGCATATGCAGCTTCCTTTCTGCAATGGTCGAGGATCGTTTTGGCGAAGCGATGCCATCAAGATGATTGGCTTTGACCATCGCACCATTGCGGAAGATCATGATGCTATGTTCCGCGCGAAGGCCTACTATGGCTTTACAGGTGGGGGTTCTTCGAGCGCCCTAAGACTGCTTAGTTCCCTTTTGTTTCCCTTTAAAAGTCAACAAGGAGCTCCACCGTTTTGAGACTCACCCAGGTGTCTCCGACATCAACATCCTTTGCCAGGAACGTGAACCGCCGGACTTTGGTAATGTGATCAGCCAGAGGACTCGCTGGATGAATGGGCAAATGCAAAAGCTAAGAGCACTTTCTTGGGCGGTCCGCTCCCAGCACATGTCGCCCTTTCTCAAGATTTACCTCGTTTACATGGAATGGATTTCAAGACCCTTCCAAGGGTTCCCTTTCATCCTTGCCCAGTGGGCCGGCATTTGGGTGATGAAGGCTCGCGCCACGGAGGTCAATCCGTTGATTGCGGTCAACATCTTCGAGGTGGAAGTGAAGTGGCCCGTCTTTGCCCTTGTGATTTATGTGATTCCGCTGGCCTCTCGATACGCGGCTTCCCTTCTGGCCTCCCGCTATCGTCCACGGTGGCTCGGCTGGATCATGAGTAGTCTCCTGGTGCCCCTGATTTACAATCCGGTGAGGGAAACCTTGGTCCGGTTCCGCATGCTGCATGACTTTCTTTGGAGCAGCAAGTTGGAGTTTGTGTGCACCACACGCGACAAGACCCCCTCCCACTCTCCCAGCATGTCGCCCAGCAGCTCCTTTTTCCGCGGCCCCAGCAGTGCCAAATTGGGCGAACAGAGTGACTAGCGAGCCCAATTTTGTGGATGGCATTGACTGGACGTGGCCAAAACGCCACAAGCGAGAAAACTGGCCTGCTGCTTCTGCTGTACAGCGATGATCATGTGGCAGTGGGTCAAAAATATGTAACCAAAATGGGAACCCTGGTAAATGGAGACATGGATCAAACCTGTGGTCCCATGGTGGTTTAATTTTGACCAGCCATGTCAAGCCAGAACTTGCCTCAATTGCAGATGCGTTTCTGCGCCAGGCGTCACGCAATCGATGCCACTGAGGGATGGGAGGCGGGAGGATCGACTGCTTGATGAAACGTGGGTAACCTACACAGCATTCCATACATAATTCCACACACATTTCAACATCGTGCAACAGAGCCGGCGCAAATCCCCAAAGAGCTGTCGCACTGCTGGACTTCATGGAGTTGATCCAATAAAGTATTAAATAATACTATAATGTAATAAGAACTTATGATTAAGGAAAAAATATTAAATTTTACAGGGAGTGATTTATATTTAATAGTTTACAAAGATTTTTGTTGTTGTGTTGTTTGTTTATTTAGCTTTATTATGATTGTTATTTGTTGATGTTTTTGTTGTAATTAATAAAAATATAGTTTAAATAAATAAATATTTTATGTTTTAACAAAACATATTGATTTCAATTTTTTTTTTTTTTTTGTTTTTTTTTTTTTTTTTTAAAAAAAAAATTTTTATTTTTTTTTTTTTTTTTTATTTTTTATTTTTATTTTGTTTTATTTTATTTTTTTTTATTATATTTATTTTTTTTATTTTGTTTTTTTGTTTTTTTTATTTTTTAAAAAAAAATATTTTATTTTTTTTTTTTTTTTTTTTTATTTTTTTAAATTTTTTTTTTTTTTTTTTTTTTTTTTTTTTTTTTTTTTTTGTTTTTTTTTTTTTTTTTTTTTTTTTTTTTTTTTTTTTTTTTTTTTTTTTTATATTTTAAATTTTTTGTTTTTTTTTTTTTTTTTGTTTTTTTAACAAATATTATATGTTAGTGATTTATAAATAATGAGTTAGATATAAAACAAGAAAAAGAAGAGGAATATGAAAATATAATTATGTTATTTTTGTTTTTGATCTTATATTTATAAAGTAATAGTTACTAAAAAGATAAAGTCGTTTTTAAATTGGTTTGGGTTATATTAGCTTTTTTTTTTTTTTTTTTTTTTGGTTATATTTCTTATTATTTTGTTTATATACCATTCATAATCAGGAAAAGTCGTGCTGTAGTAGTGGTCGCGAAGCATTGATGGATTGCGCTGTTTTTATATAGTGTTTCTGTTGAGCTGCACAGGAGCGATTTGCATTTGTTTTACTTTTGTTTATTTTTTCTGTTTTTCTTTTTTTATGTGGGTTCGAGGGTTTTTTTAGATTTTGGTTTGAATTTTGTCTATGAATAATTTGGTTAAATTTTACTAAATATTGGGTACGATACGGTTTTTTAAACTCTAGATGTTTTTTCTTAGTTTTTGTTTTTTCTTCGATTTTATTGTTTTGTGTTAATATCTGCCTTTCTATAGTTAGTGATTTTTTCAGAAATTATCGGGGAAATATTGGGGATTTATTTAAAAATAGAATATTGGGCGAAACAAAAAATTTTTATTTTTTTCTTTTAACCCTTTTTTTTTTTTTTTTTTTTTTTTGTTTTTTTTTTTTTGTTTTTTTTTTTTTGTTTTTTTTTTTTTTTTTTTTTTTTTTTTTTTTTTTTTTTTTTTTTTTTTTTTTTTTTTTTTTTTTTTATTTTTTTTTGTTTTTTTTTTTTTTTTTTTTTTTTTTTTTTTTTTTTTTTTTTTTTTTTTTTTTTTTTGTTTTTCTTCTTTTCTTTTTCTTTGTTTTTTTTTTTTTTCTCTTTGTTTGTTATTTGTTTCTTTGTTATATTTCTGTGTTTCTTTTATATTTCTTCCTGTTTTTTATGTTTGTTTGGTTTGTTTAGGTGTGTATGTGTTTTTGTCTTTTTTGTTGTGTTCTGTTTTGTAATTTTATTTAGTTTGTTGATATTTTTTTGTTTTTTGGTTTGTTGTGTTTTTCGTTTTTATGTTTTTTTTTTTAGATCTTTTGCTTCGGATTATGTTTGTGTTTGTTTATGTATATGTTTTTTTTTGTTTTTATGTTGTTAATTATATATATTTTTAAGTTTGTTTTTTGTTATTATTATTTTGTGTTTATTTGTTTATGTTGTTTTTTATGTATAATTTTGTGGAAGAGGTGGTTTGTTTTGTGTTTGTATTTTTGTTTTTGTAAGGGTTTTGTTTTGATTTGTTTTGGTTTTTTTGTTTGATTGGATTTTTGGATTTTGGATTTTATTTTTGTTTTTTTTTTTTTTTTTGTTTTTTTTATTTTTTTTTCTTTTTTTTTTATTTATTTTTTTTTTTTGTTTTTTTTCTATTGTTTTGTTTTTTTATTATTTTTTTTATATTATAGAATTAGTATTGTTGTATATGTTTTTTTAGTGTTTTTATTGTTGAATAATATGGATATTAATTAATTTGAAAGGTCGGAATAGGAATTTGGAAGCTTATATATCGTAGATCTCCGTTCTAAATGTTTATTCTAGATTTTTTATATATATTTTTGTTTCTAGATTATTATTTTAAATTTTGTTATTGATATATATTTATTTTTAGATATTGATTTAGATATATTGTTCTTTGTTGGGTGTCTAGGTGTATGGCCTTTTAAGGCTGAATATGGCATGAAACGAAAGAAAGAAGGAATGAGGTGTCAAGAAAAAAGGAGAAAGAAATAAAGAAAGGAAATATCGGGTGTTAGTGGAGAAATTTGGTTCGGTTCGATATGGTATAATGTCGTCGTTTTCGATATGATTTGGTAATGGTTTAATATTATTTCGTAGTAAATAATTATAATTATATATGGTTTGCTAGCTTTTTAGCATTCTAAATGCAAGTCAGACTTGGTTTCGTTGATTTTTTTTCATTATTTCTGTTTTAGATATGTCTATAAAGGGCAATTTGCCACTTTTTTCAGTCCATTATTTTATATTATATGCTATATAAATAGTGAGCGGTAGTTTTTTTTTTTGCTTTTTATTTTTTTTTTTTTTATTTTTTTTTTTTACGTTTTATATGGCTCCGGCACGCCCCCTCTTCCAACTCCCAAAACCAACCCTTGCCCCATGTACAAACAAGAAACTTCTAATCTCACTCTTTCTGTAAGGAACGGATATGTGTTAGGGTTTTTTATGTGTTCTTTATTTTGGAAATTTTTTTTTTGTTTTTTTTTTTTTATGTTTTATTGTTTCGTTTTGTTTGTAGCATTTTTTGGAAATTTAGTTTTGTTTTTGGGAAGGTTTTTTTTTGTTATTTATGTTTTTTATTGTTTTTTTTGTTGGGATTTTTTTTCTTATGTTTGTTTGGGGGGCTTTGGAAACAAAGATATCTTTAAAGGATACCCTGCATCAGCTTACGTATCGGGGGATATCGGCTTACACTTGTGTATCGGCTGGCGGGAGTGATTATATCGGTGTCCTAATAATGTATGGATGGCAACGATGGCGGCGCTCGTCCCCAGATTCGTGGTATCCAGCCATCCATAAGGGTGGGTTGGTGGTTGTTGTGGGGGGGGAGAAGGGGGGGGGGTGGGGGACGGGTTTGGGTGGGCGGGGGGGGCGGGGAAGGTGGGGGGGGGAGGGAGGGGGGTGGGGGGGTGGATGGTGGGGGGGGGTTGGGGGGGGAGGGGTGGGGGGGGGTGGGGGGTGTGGGGGGGTGGCGGGGGGTGGGCACCTTGGCTGAATGCGCCTAATGGCGTGGGGTTGGTGCTAGCAGGGGTGGGCTTGGTGTGGGGTCGTGGGGCGTGCGACGCGTGATCACTATGAGAGTAGTGTTTTTCATTCGTCGGGGCTTCTTCTCCATCATTTTTTTTTTTTATCTTCTTTTTCTTGTTTTTTTTTCTTTTTCTTTTTTTCTTTTTTTTTTTTTTTTTCTTCATTCCATTCCATTGTTTTTTTTCTTTTATCCTTTTTTTTTTTTTCCCATTTTTTTTTTTTCTTTTTTTTTTTTTTTTTTTCCCCATGTTTATTTATTTTTCATCAACACCACCATCTTTTTTTTTTTTTTTTTTTTTTTCATTTTTCATTTTTTTCATCATGTTGTTCCTAAGACTGTAAGAGTTTTCTCCATTTAGATTATTTTGTTCAATTCCGTCCTTTCTTTTTTTTGCCCATTTTCCATTATTTTTGTTCCCTTTCTATTTTATTTTAATAATAAATAAATATGTATTTGAGAATTCCATATATATCTCCCAGAAACCCGGAATAAGGGATTTTATTATCGTGCAACGTTCCACACCAGAACCACACCGAATATTACCCACACCCACATAATTATAATAATTATAAATTATTTATCTAATTTATTTCTCTTTTTTAGCAGATTTTTAGATAAGTAAATTATAAACGATAAAGGTATGTTATGGAATATTTTAATTTGTATTAAAGTAGAATATCAATAAGTTTTTCTTAATCTATTGAGTTTTTAGAATGATAGGATTATTAATATAATTTTTTAATATAATTAATAATTGTTAAATTTCTCCTCCCCCCTTTTATTCGCTACTAATTTCAGATTCGTTCCCCCTATCCCCCACCCCCCCACACCCTACCTATAATATAATTTTTAGTAAAGTGAGTAGGCTTTTGGTGAAATTGTTTTATTTGAGATTTTCTAGGCTCCTTCTCACCTTAGTATTATATACTTGATGAAACCCTCAACAACAACACAACATTAATATAACAATAATAATAAAGTACTTTTTCTGTAATTTTCATATATTAAATTCAACATTCCTATGATTTTAATTCCAATAATTTATTCGAAAATCCACAATATAAAACTTATATAATTTAATATATAGAAAATATAAAATATAAATAATCTCCATAATACATATATTTTAAATCATTAATTATTTATTTAAATACACCCCCTCCCTTTCCTGTATTGTTTTTTTCCTCTCTTTATCTCTAATTAATTTAATTCCTATAAAAAATCAATAAACAACAAATCAAATAATTATATATATATATATCTATTTAAAAAAAATCTCCCTTCCCAATTCAATCAAACCCACATATAATAATATAAAAACATAATAATAATACTAAAATTACCAAATATAATTATCCAAATATTCAAAATAATAATTTATATATAAATATAATTAACAAAAAACAATAATCACCCCCATAATTATATATTTAAATTAAAATTCAATTTACAAAAATATACAATATATATATATATATTCCCATAATATTCGCAATTATGAAAAATATATATTAGAGAGAACCCATTAATTCCATCAATGACAATTCCAACAAAAAAATCAAAGAGAAAGGAAACAAAGAGAGAGAAAGAGAGAGAGAGAGAAAAGAGAACAAGAAAAAGACAGAGGGAAAAAGAAAAAGATAAAAAAAAAGGCAAAGGAGAAAACAAACATAAGAAAAATAAAGAGAAAAAAAAGAACCCAAAATAGGGGAAAAAAGAGAAAAATAGAAAAAGTGAAAGAGAAAAAACGAGAGGAAAGAGAAAAGGAAAAAGAGAGAGAGAGAGAAACCCATGGCAAGAGGAGTTGCTGCTGGCGGAGATGCCCGAGGTGGAAGCAATGGCTCCCCAAGGGTGCCTCCGGCCCCGGGAGAGACCAGCCGATGCCCCAACAAGACCTAGGCAAGCTGTCCCTCATCCTGTGGGCAAATCGAAGAACTGCATACATCGGCACTAAGCCGTGCCAACCCGCCCTATTCCGCGCGAAAACCATCCGTACTCAGCCGCATTAAGCCGCACTAATATGCGTCAATGTTGCACCCCTCTGAATCCATAAGTCATAGTGATGGCTTCAGTCTTGCTTATGAATTGTCAGCCGCTTTTTGCAACATATGAATTCATGACTTCTTCTCCCTACCCTCCGTGTTCTTGCAGAGCGCCTCAGCGTGCCAAGAGAAGTGTGGCGTCGTGGCAAACCCGCGCGCATGATTGGTGCAGGGTTCCAGATGCCATGGTTTCCATATAGACTGACATGGAAGTGCACGCCCATTCCAAAAGGATTGTGCTTATGAATTGCTTCAATTTTGATCGCTTCAATGTTACTTAGCAACACATGAATTCATGACTTCTCCCTACCCTCTGTGTTCTTGCAGAGCGCCTCAGTGTGCCATGTGAAGTGTGGCGTCTTTCAAGAGATCATGGCTTCCCCCTGACTGCTCCAACTGGAAGCACTGAGCTTCGCCAGGGCACATAGCTGAAAACACCCACAATGGCAATGGCGACGCCAGTGAAGCGCATCAGCCTGGCGGTTTAGCCGTGCTTCTGGCTTGATCGTGCACCAAAGTTCAACACATGCGGTTTGTGTATGCTCCTGTGTTCGGATGTGAGACGCTCTTTAAGGGAGAAGAAAACAACACATGCGGTTTGGGTCATGGCCCGCAACCCCAAGACTTGGTGATCCCAATGCTTGAGCACCAGCTCTGACCTCTGACCGAGGGTCTTGAGCCAGTCGCGCATACATTGCCTGCACTGGAAGCGCCTAAGAGTTCAATGACAGCCCAGAAACAAACGTTCAACATGGCGAACATATCCTCCCCCAATTCCACAGGGATTGATTTCCGTCCCGGAAAATCAGCCAGGTACTCGGTACTTTGGTCCAACAAGTTAGCTAGTGGCTACATAGGACCCCAGTTAACACTCTTGTAAACTTTATTGCTCTTTATTGTAAGCCAGTCCCAAACCAGCAGGGATCTCCAAACTTGCACTCCTTTTTGCCTCGTCAAACCGTCTTGTGTTGGGGCTTAAGAGGGTTCTCAGAACACCTGGCTAATGACTACTTTGGTAAGCGAGCCAGGCTTTCAGCCACCCCAGCGACACACGGGCCTCAGATCCGATGCGACTTGCGGGGGGGGCAAAACACTTCAGAAAACCATAAGGACACCAACTGAGAAAACCAACTGAAGGAACTCAGTAAGGTATGAACTCTGTGAGGACACCAAGTTCAGGACGTCTACCAAGAAGTAACTGAGGCATGAACACTGTGAGGACACTTCAGGACGTGTCGGAATCATTCGGGCTGCGAGGCCACAGCTTGCACGCTGAGGCACATCAAAGAAGGCGTAGCCGAACGCTACAACCAGGACGGTTTTCAATTGGCCGACGACCTGCCAGCGAATTCAGCAGCTTCTCACAACGGAGAACCATTTACCAAGTGACAACTTACATAAAGCGCTCACCTCCATCCTGAACAAACATAACTCCAGCAGCGATAGATTCCCGTCAAAGCAAACAGGGGAAACTTGAACACTTCAGCAAATTGTCGAAGGAAGTTTAGAAGTCTAACTTCCGACAATATCGACAACTCAAGCAGAGCAGTGCAGAGCGAGAGATAGAGAGAGAGAGAGAGAAGAAGAAGAGAGAGCAGAAGAAGTAGCAGAGAGAAGCGATGAAGAAAGATGAAACATGGTGTGCGAAATGTTAGAAAGGTCGCGAAATGCTGTATTTTTTCAATGTTTTGAGCCTCCAGACGGCCCAGAAGTTACCTCGGTAAAGCGGCGGGTGCGGAGCCTTTGGTCGGAATTGCTGGCAAAAAATCGCACGCGGCCTGCGCGCGGTGAACATTTGCAAGTCAAAATCGTAAAAACACTACATTCCCGGCACACTTTTGGAAGCTCCAACTGTCAAAAATCGCACGCGGCCTGCGCGCGGCGCACATTTGGAAGTCAAAATCGTAAAAACACTACATTCCCGGCACACTTTCGGAAGCTCCAACTTTCAAAAATCGCACGCGGCCTGCGCGCGGTGCACATTTAGAAGTCAAAATCGTAAAAACACTACAGGGTCGGGCTACTTTTGGAAGCTCCAACTTTAAAAATCGCAAGCGGCCTGCGCGCGGTGCGCGTTTTTAAGATGCAATGTAGCTTGACAGCGGTAAAACGCATTGGAATGGCAACGCGCAAGGCTCTCATCTAACTTGGAAAAAATGCGTGGCGCCTGCGCGCGGTGCGCGTTTTTAAGATGCAATGTAGCTTGACAGTGGTAAAACGCATTGGCATGGCAACGCGCAAGACTTTCATTCAATTTGGAAAAAATGCGTGGCGCTTGCGCGCGGTGCGCGTTTCTAAGATGGAATGCAGCTTGGCAGTGGTAAAACGCATTGGAATGGCAACGCGCAAGGCATCCTACGCTGCCCTGTTGAGTTAGTCGCGCTCTAGATAGATAGACAGACAGACAGATAGATAGATAGATAGATAGATAGATAGAAAGCTGGAAAGATAGAGAGACAAGTAGATTTTCGATAGATAGAGAGGTAGACAGGCAGATAGATAGGTAGATAGACAGATAGATAGATAGATAGGGAGGTAATGTCGCTGTGACCGTGTGGCGTTTCGGCTGTGTCTTGTCAGTTGCTCCGCGTATGTCATGTTTGTTCAATGTCCCGGTTTTCGTCACCAGCATCACTAGCATCACCACCACCACTGTTCATGTTTGTTCATGTCCCGGCTTCAATCGCGGAGCGGCAACTCACATCACCACCACCACTACCACCACTACACTTTCACCAGCACTCCCACCAGCACCACACACAGGCCGAGAACATGTTAATGTTCTAGTTTGTTGTTTGTCACCAGCCGACCTACCAGCATCACGCTCAGGCGGACAACCTCTTGATGTTTTTTTTAGTTTGTGTTCCCACAGAACGCATATACTTCCACAGACACATGCCAGTGACATCGTTTCCTTGTGTATCCCGCACGGTGGAGCGCGTCTTTTCTGACCGCTCCGGACGCCATGGCAGACGCATTTGATAAGACGGTGGCGTTTTTGGCAGCCTACTCGCAGGAGCTTGTGCAAATGAAGAAGCCGACGCTTACAGCTTTGCTCAACAGCAATCGGCGCAGTCAGGTACCAGAGTGGGAGCGAGCCAGAAATTTCTGCAGAGCCAGCTCAGCAGCAGATTTTGGAAGACTGGGAGTTTGTGCTTTGTGACAAGTCCACGTTGGAGGCTGCGCCTTTTCTGGCCGGCCTTCAACGCTGCTTTTGCCGCGTGGAGGCGTTTTTGACAGAGACGGCAGAGGCGATAAGATACTCAAGCAAGCCAAGCTTGCTGGCAGCTTTGCAGAGTCGACACACGCAGGAATTTCAAATGTCGACCTTTTGCCGTGTTTTCCTGCTGCGCTATAGCGACCGCTTGGCGTCTGCGGAAAAGGAATCTTTGCTTGCAAAGGAAGCTGAGTTGTGTCAAGTGAGTGCTGCGGCAAAAGAAGCTGCAGCATCGCGTCGTGCTCGTGCCTCTGTCGAAGTGCAAGCCTTCTTCGCTCAGAATGCTGTTGAAATTGCTCAGCTACAGAAGCAAAGCTTGTCAGCTGTCGTAATGAGCAATCGAGCGAACGCCAACGCACAGTGGAAGCAAGCCCAGCATTTCTTTCAGAGGCACGTGGCATTGTTGAATGCTGACCAGAAAGAGCATTTGGAAGACTGGGAGTTTGTGCTTTGTGACAAGTTGGAGGCTGCGCCCTTTCTGGCCGGCCTTCAACGCTGCTTCTGCCGCGTGGAGGCTTTTTTGACAGAAACAGCAGAAGCGATAAAAAAGCTAAGCGTGCCAAGCTTGATGGCAGCTTTGCAGAGTCGACACATGCAGCAGTTCGACATGTCGACCTTTTGCCGTGTTTTCCTTCTGCGGTACAGCGACCGCTTAGAGTCTGCGGACAAGGATTTTTTGCAAGCAAAGGAAGCTGAGTTGTGTCAAGTGAGTGTTGCGGCAAAAGAGGCTGCAGCATTGCGTCGTGCTCGTGCCTTTGTCGAAGTGCAAGCCTTCTTCGCTCTGAGCTACACAAGCCTTGCTTGGCAGCTGTCGTAATGAGCAATCGAGCGAACGCCAACGCACAGTGGAAGCAAGCCCAGCATTTCTTTCAGCGGCACGTGGCATTGTTGAATGCTGACCAGAAAGAGCATTTGGAAGACTGGGAGTTTGCGCTTTGTGACAAGTCCAAGTTGGAGGCTGCGCCTTTTCTGGCCGGCCTTCAACGAAGCTTTGCAAGGCTGAGTGCTTTTGTCCAAGCTTACTCTGCCGTGCTGCGAGCTCAAGAAAAGAGCTCCCTGGTGAAGGCATTGCAAAGCGACCAGGGAGCTGATGTAAGCTCTTCCTTTTGTGCTATGTTTCTCAAAAGATACAGACAGCATCTGTCGCCGGAGCAAGAAGCACTCGTGCAAGGCTGGGAGCGTGACTTGTGTGTCTCCGAAACCGCTCTGGTCGAAAAGTTTTTGAACATGCTTCAGCAAAGAAAGGCCGAGCTGCAGGCACTGCGAGCTACTTGTGCCGAGGAGCTGTTCAGCGGCCATGGCAAGAAAGCCGATGATGATTTTCGCTTCGGCTATGATTTCCTCCGGAGAACTTGGCGCCATCTGTCCCTGGTGGACCAAGAGCGTGTTCGCAGGGCGCTGCAGCCGCTTCTCATCGAAGTGGAACACATGCCATTAAAGGCGTGGCATGAGCCAAAGCTGCACGCCAGTGAGACAGTTTTAGGGGACCACCTGCCGCGGCCTCGGCTGCCAAAGAGCTTACGGCAGTTGTACGGCAACAGCATGGACGCCGAAGCCCGCATAATGCCGTTTTTCCACCGTGTGCATGAGGTGGACTCCTACATGCTGAGCATGGAGTTTCAGGACTGCCATTACTGCAAGGAAGGCTGGTTCGGCATTGCCGCAGGCAAAGGCAAGAGTCGCCTGCCCGGAGGCTTCGAGACCCAAGCGTTTCAGAAGACCAACTTCTGTCGGGCACCTGAGGCCGATTGGCTGGAAGCCGGCAAGCCAATCTGTGAGAACTGCTTGCACGAAGCCAACGAACGTGCCAAGGCGATGTTGCCCAAGGAGCCGTTCCGCTTGACGGCGGCCAACCACGCAGATCCGGGAGAGACTCTCCCGGAGATCGATGCCCTGACTTTCTTCGAGGAAGAGATCCTGTCCCCGATCCAGCACTTGGTGCGGATCTTTACGCTGTACGGCACGGGCCAGTGTGAGCTGCGAGGCCACGTGGGCAACCTTGTTCAAAACGGCCCGCAGTTCGTGCGAGACATTCCTGCTGCAGTTGGAGACATGAAAATGCTCCTGATACGCCGCTGCAGCAAGGATGTGCACAGGAAGCAGCGAGTACCTTTTCTGGTCTCGCGCCGGCGTCTCGAGCGTGCCCTGAACCGACTGTGCCGGCCAGTCGAAGATGGAGGCTCCGCGGCGTTGCGCCCGGGTGGCCTGACTCCCGAAGGATACTGCGGCTTTGTGAACCGTGCAAACTTGGAGCAGTACTCCAACACTGAAGAGGGAGCAGAGCCTGAGGGCTTGGAAGTGCAGGAAGTGCAGCAGCAGATCTGGCCCCAGATCGAAAAGAGGCTCTTTGCGATGTGGATTTCCAGCACTTTGTCTTTGCAGCTGGCCTCGCAAGTACGAGCTTTGCACGAGCCGCCAGAGAGCGTCAGTGATGCTGACCGCATGGAGAAAACTTGGTGTAGCTTGAGACAAAAGCTCGACGAGCTGGACTTTGCGGCCCAGATGAGTTGGTCACCTCGACTCTCGTGGGGTACTTAGTCTCGCAGCAGCGGTGCGTCTTTTCTGACCGCCCTTTGACAGACCAGCAAAGCATGGGACACGACCAAGTTGAGCAAATTTTGCACGATGAGTTGACAGCCGTGCAAGAGCTGTCGGCCTGGGAGGAGCAGCCGCTGACTCCCGAAGGCTTTTGGTCTCCCGAAGACTTGGCGGGGCAGCAAACGCAGCAAGAGATGCAAGAGGATCTTTGGAATGCCTTGGGCGATGCACATCGCTCAGATGCGCTGGCCTCAGCCAGTCTTCAGCGCCACGGCGCAGGTCGTGTGGCAGGCCTGCCCATTGTGGATCCCCCCACAGTGCTGTCTCGCAACGTGCTCATCCGTGAGGATCACCCGTACTACATCGCTGCAGGGTTCCTCAAACTCTTTCCGCTGGGACAGGGGGACTACTGGGCCCATGTTCAGGAGCGAGCGGAGAACCAGCAGCCGCTCTCTTTCTGGGGGTGGATCAAACACATGCTGCTGCGAGCCGACGGTCGCTTCCAAGCGCACCCGCGCTTTTACCTTTTTGCCTTGAACACGGCCCTGCGTAATAAGGCACTACGCTCAAGAACTTACTTTGTGAAGCTCCAAGTCGGCCTGAACACGAGTGCTTCGTACACCAACGAAGAGTTGATGAAGATGGGGAAAGCTCAGTTCACAAAGGTGATTGCTGCTTTCGAGCAAGCCATGATTGGCTCGGCGCAAGAGAAGCTGCAGCAGAGGAGCGATCTTGAAGCTTTGGTAGAGCAGATTGAACAAGAGACGCTCGAGCAGAAGGCAGAGCAAGTTTTGGAGGTGTGGCGCACAGCTGTCAGCGCCGAGAAAGAGGCATTGGCGCCTGACTCACCTGTGCAGCAGGCACTGAAGGAGCAATGCGTGGCTGCAGAGCATGCACTTGAGGCTGTTTTGGGAGCTTCCGCCGTGACCGAGACTGCGTCTGCGCGTGTCTTTTCTGACCGCGTCGGCGACACAGCGCGCGTCTTTTCTGACCGCGCTGTGGATGCGTCTGCGCGTGTTTTTTCTGACCGCGTGGGCGACGCAGCGCGCGTCTTTCCTGACCGCGCCGTGACTGCGTCTGCGCGCGTTTTTTCTGACCGCGTGGGCGACGCAGCGCGTGTCCTTTCTGACCGCGCTGTGAATGCAGCTGCAGCCGAAGACCCAGAGCTGCGTGCCTGGTTGGAAAAGCTTCAGAACTCGCTGAGTTGCTTGCAAGCAGGGGGAGAAATTCCTTGCCACTTCACGACCTTGACGACTGCCATCTACCACTGGCAGGACTTAGCGCAAATTTTGCAAAAGTACGACGCCGCCGTGACTCGGCGACGCCATGGTCGCTTATAGAGCCGGCAGAAAGAAAGCTGTCCCTGGACAGACGCTTGGTGTTGAAATATCCAGGGGTGGTAGCATGGTACACCGGCTACAAGATGGAACTCTTCTACAAGCAACGAAGATGGAGAAGGCGTCTTCGAGTGGGGTGCCGGCGGCATCATGCACTTGCATTCCATCAATTTTGGCGCGCAGATGCCACGCGTGGACCCTGCAAGGGAGGAGTGGCGTTTGCCTAGTGCCGAGAGCGTGCGCACTGCTGAAGAATTTGCCCGTGTGCACGAGGAATATGTCACGGACTGGAGCTTCGGCAAAGCGGAGAAATGGTCTCAGCAGGACATTGAAAATGCTCCTGCCCGCAAAACGGCCACAGACTCCCCCTTGCACTCGGATGCAGAGTCTGACGGATCCGAAGACTTGGAGCTATCCCGTGTCAAGGAGACTGCGCAGCCAGCGCGCAAGCGTGCGCGTTTGCAACCAGAAGCTGCGCCAGCAGCATCCCAGCAGGAGCCTCCTGGTGCGCCTTTTCTGGCCGCCAGGGAGCAGTTTTCCCAGCAAGCCTTGCCAGTGGATGCAGATTTTGCACGAGTGTTTCCTAGTCCCACTAGCATGGCGTACGTGAAAGACGGTGCCGGAAAGCGAAAAATTGTTTATTTGACTTGCCAAGAAAAGGCACTGTTGCAAGATTTGGAGGCACTTTTGGCACAAGCAGAGTGGCACCCCTGCCGCATAGGCACAGAGCAAAAGGCATTGCTCATGACCAACAATTGCCAGCTGGTCAGACGCGTGCGTCGAAAGTGGTATCGCAAACTTACAGAGAAGTGCAACATGCACGACCGACACAGTGGCCACGGTGTGGAGGTACCTCCGGTGTATGTGGAGGTGGCCATGGAGCAGGCAGCAGGGCAGCTTGAAGGCGACACTGGTCGGAGACTTATCTCAGAAGAAGTCTTTGACCTTGCTGTAGGCAGCTTGAACTTGTTCCAGCAGCCCTTGCGCCAAGATGTTCGCGCCAGGATTGGCGAGTATGATGTGTTTTGCATGCAAGAGGTGACGCCCAGCACTCTTCCTGCTATCTTGTCTGCGGGCCGCGAGTTAGGTTATGATGTAGTGAGTCCCGCGCAGCATGGCCACAGCACGCTGGAAGGCTTTGATGTGTGCATGCTCTTGCGCAACGCTACGGTGAAGCGGCTTCGTGTGGGAGTCGTACCTTTGACAGCTGCAGGCGTCCGGCACTTACTGCATGTTCAAGTGCAGGTAACCAAAAACGGAGCATGCTTGGCGCTTGCCACTGCGCACTAGCGCAGCGAGCCTCGGAAATGGAAGTAGTTTGGAATGCCCTGGAAGCTTTGCCGGTGGGCGGCTGCATTTTTGCCGGGGACACTAATATGCATGCCTCAGAGAAGATGCCTGAGCGCTATCAGGAGCGCTGGCAAGATGCTTGGGAGGCAGATGGTGCAGAGGTGACTTTGTCAGGCACTTGGTGTCACGACTGGATGGACACGTCCCATCCCAGTGTGCAAGCATGGCGCTTCGACCGTTGCTTTTTCTTGTCGCGCGCATTTCGCCGTGCAGTTCCGGAAGATGAGGGTGCGACTTTTCTGTCCGCCACTCAGCAGCCTCCTGGTGCGTCTCTTCTGTCCGCCAGTGAGAGCCAGCCCGGCGACCGTCCAGTGCCGAGGTCGGCGCGGCAGCAAACCGTACGGCTCGTCCAGGGCAGCTTTCAACGTGTTTGGGGAGTAGGCATGTCCGACCATGCCTGCATCAGCAGCCGCTTTCTTGTCCAGGCAGGCGCAGGTTTGGAAAATATGCCGCAAGCAGAGTACTTGCGCGTGGTGCGGCCCGGCCTGGGAAGCAAAGTGGCACGCCGTCCGGCAGAACATGAAAGCTGCGCTCACAAGACGCAGACATATGCCTTTTGCAGCAAAGACTACGAGATGTCACGCATGCCGCCAGGCAAAGGGGTCATCTTGGAAGACCCCCGGCGTAAAGGGCTGTACCGCCTGTACGCCCGCAGGAACTGCCATCATGTCAACACGCATGATCCTTTGAAGGCCATGGGCTTGGTGGCAAACGTTGACGATCAGGTAGTGCTGACCATACAGGCAGCAGTTAAAACTACCTCACAAAATATATGGGCAAGCTTGGCAGCGGCCACACGGCCACCAGCCGGATTGGTGGCCTGCTAGATGATATACTGTGCCGCATGCGCGACGATGAGACCATGACTGTCACGTCGCTGCTATCGAAGCTATTCATCCATACGGCTGTGCCTGACCAGATTTGCTCACTGGAAGCATGGCACGTCTTGATGGACTTGCCGCGCGTGCTGTCCAGCCGATTTTTTGTGAATCTGAATGCCAAGGAGCAGCCTGTGGTCAAGGAGCTGCAAGCCATCCAAACTGGCACGGAGCAAACTACCGTGACTAAGCAAACTAAGGTAGACATTTATGCCAGCCGCTTGGAGAAGCTGCGTTTGGGTGGCGGCTTGTCCGTCGAAGCCGTGCGAAAAATGTCCTTGTCTCAGTTTGTTGGACGCATAGATCGTCGGGGCAGAAACTTGAGCTTGCGCAAAAAGCCCGCGATCGTCAAGGAGAAGCCTTACTTGAATCTAGACGGCCACAGACCGAATGCTAGCGACATGGCGAGATATTGTCTGCGACTGCACAGGCCTTTTACAGCGGCAGAGGCAGATCCCAGAGAGCTGTCGGATCGTGAGGCCATAGAGCAATTGCATGCGTTTGTGGCCTCCAATCAGTGCCCTTTCTGGCTGAAGAAGCGCTTTGCTCAGCAGAATAAAGCCAAGAAAAAGAAATCTTCAGCAGCTGCGCCGTCCGAGGCACGTGCAGCGGACTGCGGCCAGGAGGCAGCTCACGTGGGAAGCTTGCCCACTGCCGAGCAGCCTTCTCACAGTGTTGCCGCCGCCAGCAACGACGCGACTTTTCTGTCCGTCGGGCGGCCCGTAGACGTGCAAAGTGCTAGCACCGCAGCATGTCTGGTAGCCACCGGGAAGGATGCGGCTTTTCTGCCCGTCCTTCCCACAGTTGAGCAGCAAGGTCAGTCTCAAAGTAGCGTCGCTGCAAGTAGCAATGCAACTTTGCTGTCTGCTGCAAAGCCTGCTGCTGGTGCCACAGCTCAGAGTGTTCTGGAGGACACCTCCGCAAATAGAGCATCTGTGGCGGAGCAGCATGGGTTTCCGTGGCAGCCAGCGCACGGAGAAATGAGATACTCGGTGCAGGAAGCTTGTCAAGGCAAGAAGCCAACGCCCAAGCGTCTACAGCTGGAGCTTTACTTGGAGGCAATTTTGGGAGAGAGGCCGCGGAAAGGTGGCCCCGCCACGGAGCTCATGCAAAAAGTTGTTTTTCAGATGCTTGCGCTTGATTTGGTGCCGTATGTCAAGCGCGGCAATGGCCTTGTCAAGCCCGGCTTGTCAAAAAAGTGTTTGGAGCAGCTTTGTACAGTGCATTTCAATTACATGGGCTCCCAAAAACCTGCCGGCAAGGAGCAGAAGGCTATCAAGAATAAAGTGTATGCAGACTTATGGGAAGAAGTGAAGCACAGGATTCTTCGTGAGTGCGGTGTATGCGTCGGCCACGGCGCCAAAAACCGCATAGCTGTCAGTCAGGGAGCAGATCTGTCCTCGCCAAGCAAAGAGGGACAGTGGCGCTATGCTGTATTCTGTCCCCATCCGTGGCGCCAGGACGATGAAGACTTGGAAGATCCTGAGGAAAGAAAAGCCAAGCGTGCCAGGTTTGTTGCCGGAGCCATGCAGGAGCAGAGCATGGGCCGGCCCGGGTATAACCCGTTGCACGAAGCGCTTGTGCCTTTGGACGAGGATGCTTTGCTTTGTGTGAACAAGGAGACTCGCTCCGAGTGGGATGCTTTGAATCCTTTTGCTTCCAGCTTGAGCCTGGAAGCTTTGCCAGATGATATGACTAGTGCCATTTTGCCTGAGACTCATGCTTGGACTGTACGTGTTGGTCAGGGTGGTATTTCGCACGCAGATGCGATCGCCCTGATTCCAAAGCAAGCAGGTGTCGATGCGGCTTGTCTGCCCGCCGACGCTATCGCCTTGCAGCATGTGCCACAGCCAGCAGGCGTCGATGCGGCTTTCCTGCCCGTCGATGCCTCTGCCCCGCAGCTTCCACAGCTTGATCCAACGCAGCAGTCTTTTGTTGCTCACATGTCCGCCTGGTGTGAGGCATACTTGAGCGCGCCATCTGCTTCCGGCGTGAATTTGCCTCTGCCAGCAGATCTGGGTGGTCTTTGGAAGCTGTGCGGCCCCGTCTTGTTGTTAGGGACTGCAGGCACAGGCAAGACGACAACAGTGCAAGCTGCCAATGCAGAGATGGGGCAGCGCGGCATCAAGGACCGCATCGTGCGTGCCGCGTATACCGGTGTGGCTGCCAGCAACATGGGCAGCGGCGCGCGCACCATAGCGTCCTTGTTTCGCTTGCGCCCAAATGGTGGCGGCGGTCTGTCCTCGCTCTCCGAAGAGGACATGGCCGCCATGGCCACAGAGCTCGGAGAGATGGCAGTGCTTGAAGTGGACGAAGTGTCAATGATCGAGAAGAAAGTTTTGGCATACATTCACATGCGCTTGCAGCAGTGGCGGTACGCAACCTACCACCCTAAGCACTGTGACCGCAAAGGCGCCTGCAAGTGTGGCGCGCGCTTGCCTTTTGGTGGCGTCAAAGTCGTGCTTGCGGGCGACTTTGGCCAGCTGCCCCCCGTGGCAGTGAAGGATGACGCAACTTTGCTCAGCACGGCCGCCCAGGCCACGGGCAAAGATCATGCGGATGTCAACCTTGGGGCAAGATTGTTTGGCAGCATCCGCAACGTGATTCGCCTGCGACGTGTGCATCGGCAGGCAGGTGTTTCGCTGTACAAGGAGTCACTGCTGAGACTCCGCGATGCTGCACACACAAAAGAAGATGTCGCGTTGTGGAAGACACACGATCTCACCAGCCCAGAGTGCACTTTGACGGCCGAAGAAATCCGGCGCTTCCACGAAGAATGCGTGCACCTTTTTTGTGAGAAGCAGCGCGCCGGCCAGGCCATCCAACATACGTGTGCATTGGGCTGCAACGCGTTCGACATGAGCGCATGCCCATGCTCTACCGCGAGCAGTTCCCGCTGGTATTGAGCTATGGCATGACAGTGCACAAAAGCCAAGGATTGACGTTGTCCGATGGCTGTGTGTTCGATATGGCGCACGAGCCTACTTGGCAGCCGTTGCGCACGGTGCCTGGCTTGGCCTTTGTTGGGCTGTCACGCGTGACCGATTTCAGGCACATGGCGTTTCGCCACGTGCCTGACTACTGGGTGTTTCGTGCCGTTGCAGAGACCGCCTTGTTTCGGTACCGCTCCACTTTAGAGGCACAGCTGGACAAAAAGCACGATGAGACTGCTGGACGCCATTTCTTTGGCAAAGCCTCCTTGCAAGATGACCTCGAGCGTCACAGAAAGTGGTCGGAAGCAAAAACTGGAGCCCCATTGAGCGAGGCTGAGCTGGCAGACCTCACTCAAATGCTGTCCCTCCGTGGCGTGCTGCCAGACCCTGGCTACACGGACAAGCCACAACGTTTGCCGGCCAGCAAACTCGGCGGCGGCCGCAACAAGCGTCGCACCATGCGCGGTGTTGCAGGTGCCGACGAAGTCGCTGCGGGAGAAGACGAAGACGGAATGCCGCACGCACGAGGATGATGATGCTTTGACTCCAGATCAGCTGCAGCAGATAAAGGAGGAGGCAGAGCATCGTCAGATTCTTGCTGAGTTCTATGAAGAGCTGGATGCACAGAACTCGACACACCTGACGCGAGAAGAAATGGGCATCAGCCCCGAAGACTGGTATGCGTGAGGGATTATCTATTGCTTCAAAGACTGTGTCTTTTCTGACCGGTTTTGGCAAGCCAGTGGTAGCGCCTAGCATTGAGTGGGCATTTTTGGCACGCTTTGGCAAGCAGATGGTGTGCACGAGCAGCAAGCTGCGCAGCGGGCGCAGGGTACTTTGAGGGGAGGCATCTACAGGCGAGGAGGGTGCCACAGAATCTAGATGCCAAGAGTGTGCCTTTTCAGGCCGCTTCGCGTATTGAAAGCATATCCAGCGCGGCACCTCATCTCATCTCTCTGCTCGACGCACAAGTAGTGGCACTGCAGAGTCGTAGCGTAGACAAGCTCGTCGTGGATCATTTAGACATTGGTAGTAAGATGATCAGTGGTGTTTCCTGGTCGCAGTTGAAGCTTTGGTAATGATCCACATTACGTGAGCTTTCCTTGGGAGCAATTGAAAACGAAGAATCACTTGGTTGGTTCATGGTACGGTTAGTTCTTTTTGTCTGGTATACTGGCCCCTGGTACCAAGCCGGCTCCACCGCTGTCAACTCAGACTCCCACACGTGGAGTCACGGGATGAGGGTGGGCGGGTTGACATGTGGAGACCCCTTGTTACATTGGTTTCTTGTTTGTTGCTTTGTGTACGGTACGGTTTGTTCAACGGACACAGATTCCTTTGTTTTCATCAGGTCACGTGCGTCTTTTCTGACCACGTGAGTTGGTGCTGCGTGTATACTTCATCTGACAGATGGCAAAAAAAAAGCAATGCAGACGTTCGCGATGCCGTGAGTTGTGTCCTGGCTACGGTTTTTTGGGAGTGATGTGCGAGGGAGCTGGAGTGATCGCGACGACCATGATAGATATCAGGCAACAGAGGCGAAGGCAAGCTTGGGGTTTTTACAGCATGTTTTTCCGTGTTTCATTGTCGACACCTGCGTTTGTCAACACAACACAGAACAGAGTTGTCTCTTATCCGCAGCTGGTTATGCATGAGCTAAATATGGCTGCAACATTGCAACATCATGACAGCAAGCACTGACACAGCTTCATCACAAGCCCAGGCACCGACACAGCATCACCGCAACAAAGCGGGGAAATCACAGCTTTTTTTTCTTCTAGCAGCGCGGCTTTTCTGCCCGCTGTGCCATGGCTGCCTCAGATGCGCGGTGGTACCGCTTGGAGGGAGACTTGCTTCAGAGGCTGAAAGGCCGCTATGAAGCGGCGCTGGAAGTGCCGCAGCGCAGAGAGGCGAGCGAGTGCTGCTGCTGCCATCGCACACGGGACTTTTGGTATTCCAAGCCGGGGGAGACCGAGTTTCAGATGAGCCAAGTTTGTGAGTACTGCTTCGATGTCTTGACTCAGGAAGTTCCAAATGCGCAGCGGCAGAGGCAGTGCACGCGCTTGACGCTCGAGGGCCACGAGGTTGCAGCCCAGTGGCTTACGTGGCGGAAGTGCAAGCTCAGCGCCGCTTTGTCGGAGGAGGACATGCGGCGCTCGGTGCCCTTGGCCGTGGGCAAAACTGCTTTGCCCAAAGCGCTCACTTGAAGCCGCGTGCAAACAACGCGCCTTTTCTGGCCGTTTTGCGTGCCGGGAGAGAGGCAGCTCGTCGTGTGTCTTTTCTGACCGCGTGAGCTGGTGATACGTGTAGTTAGGCGTCAAGCCACTGCCAGGCACTGCGAATGCACAGCTCAGATCGCCCGAGACGTGATCTGTGAACAGCGGCATCACCTCACTGGAAAAAGCACTGGGTGCGCGGAAACAGTGTTTTTTTTCTGAGCGCCTTTTTTTTCAAAAAGATAAGTGGTACGTATTATCGTGCTTATTAGTATGACTTCAAGATGGGTGCCAGGTGAGTACTTTGACTTCCGAAGGCGGTCACGGTGATGCCATGAGAGCTTTGCGCACTGGGAGGGGAGCAAAGGAAACATAGGCTTGTTTTGGCATCGAGCAACAGAAGTGCGCACCCTGGGCTTGAGAATGTCGATGTTATAACGCGGGTTCCATGTGATGTGTTTTGGTCTTGGTTGAGGAAGCATCAGGTTGCGCGGCATGCCTGCAATGTTATGTCTTACAGCAATGTCCTACATGATAGCCGAACAGTTCCTTGCACACGTTTATGTATTGTATTGGCTGTGATTGGTTCATGACAAGTACACGTGCAGAACCTCACCTCTGACACTTAGATTAGCTACGCCACTGACACGCACTGCTACTGCATCCGGCTAGATCGCTGCCATTGCCGATCTGCCTCGTTGGATCGATGACGCACGCGTGGACTCTGCAGCGATGATTTCAGCCTTTGAGGCGTTCTGTGCCCGGGAGCCCGCGCAAGTTGGGCAGTTTCAAGATCTGTTTGTTATCATCCATAGATGTTCCTGGGGAAGTAGTGCGCCAGGGTGGCGCTTGCCCACGCAAGCCTGTGAAGCGCTGACTTGCAGACGTTGTCAAACTGGTGCTGGCGGGTGTCAGTTCCGCTGGTGGCACGCAGCATGGGAAAATGACTACAATAGACTGCGCAGGCCTGGCGCGTGGCGGATGAGGCGACAAGAATAAGTCTGCGAGAGCTACCGCTGCCAGCGCGTGTGTCTTTTCTGACTGCGCGACTGGCGGCCACTGTTCCACCGACATCGAGACGGCGCGCATTGGATAAGCACACGGCGGGCTTGTGCAGTTCTGTCGTGTCTGTGCTGGGCGTACGCTAGGCAGCAAACATAGGCATATGTACTGTTTGTGCTTGCTCAAAATCTGTGGTGCTTTTGGTTTGTCAACGCTTGGAAAACGTCAGCATGATAGGAAGGGAGCACGGAGCATGTCATGCCCTACCAAAGGAAGTCTTTGTAAGGCCAAAAATAGATGGTAGAGATACGCGTGTTGGCACTCTCGCGACGGCACCTTTTTTTTTTGGCTTACTCTCTGCTTGCAGCCTTTTTTCGGCATGAGTCCATCATGGCAACATTATGATGTTTAGCATTTAAGAGCCCACACTTCAAGAGCACACACTGCACATTATGTCACGATGTTCCACGAGCACACACTTCTACACACTCCACTAGTTGTCTGGCGCGGCTTTTCTGCCCGCCTGACATTGCGTCCTGTGCAATGCTCGGTGAAGCTGCTTCGTTTTTTTCCCGATCGACGTCAGGTACTAATGCAGCTGCTGAAAAAAAGCCTATGGCGATACAGCCACACGAGTTGTCCAAGGGAAGCAAGCTCGGAGCCGACCGACGTCTCGTGGGCCGCTTGGTGGATTTCCAAGATACAAGTTCTCTCCTGCTATCTTGTCTGCGGGCCGGGCCGCAAGCAAGTCATACAAATTGAGGCTTGGAGAGAACTTAAAGAGGCAGCGAAGCAAGTCTTTCATGCCGGACAGCTGGTAAGCTTAACCTGTGTATCCCTGTCTTTGCGCAAGGCCGATAAAATGAAATATAGCTACTCAGGGGTGCAAGTCATGGTTCGCTTTGACAAGCACCTGCAAGTAGCGCCCGCAGACGAAGAAAGTTCACGCTCCTTGTGTGGATTTCCAGAGCTTAAGTTGGCAGACTTAGCGCGGACAATACCAGAAACCTCTTTCAAAGCCGCCAGCTGCTTGCGCGAAGGTCTAGTTCGCATCAAGTGTCGCGTTCTCGAAGCAAACGCTTTCACTCCCAAGTCAGGCAAAAGCTTGGGTAAGGCACTTGTGGAGGAGAAATTTGAAAATGAGCGCTGGCAAGCCGAGCTAGTAGGTTTTGCGGAGTTTGCCACTGATGTTGCTGGCCTGCAAGCTGGCAGTGCATACTTGCTAACAGGGATTGCAGTTCAAGCCTCGCAAGACAAGAACGGGTTCGCGTTCATGTGGGTGAAAGGCTCCGCTGCGTCTCTTCTGACCGGCGAACTTGCTGCGTCTTTTCTGACCGGCGAGAATCCTGACACACTGTCCAACACCAGCCAAGATGTTGTTAGGAAGCTGTCTAACCGGTCTGCTTTGGCCGGCTACCGGTCTCAGGCGCGTGCCATGTATGTTTCCGCGTCGACATTAGATTGCTTTCTGCCGTCGTCTGGCTGCCGCAAGTTTGATAACGCGGAAGTTTGGGAAGTCCCGTGGGTCACCCTGGTGGACATTAATCCTCGGCGCACTGCCTTGGATTGGCACTATACTGGCTGCTCCGAGTGCTTCAAGAGTGCCTGTGCTCAGCACGAAGGCGCGCAGCGTCGATGCTATGCAATCGACGTGCAACTTGTGGACCACACAGGATTGCTGGAAGCCAAAATGTTTACTGCGCAAGCAGACGAAATGTTTGCATCAGCCGGCATCACTACTCCTGGAAGCATCGAGCCTCAAGATCAGCTTACTGCACTGCAAACACTACGCGGCTTGAACTTTTCTGTGCGACTTGCGATCATGGAGGAGGAGGCTTGGCAAAGTCGCGCGGCGCGCAACTATTTACAGGTTTTACAGATTCGGATGCTGCCACAGACATGGACTGGCACTGCGAAGCCTTTATTACGTTTTTCAGCGAGCGGCGGCTGCAGTGGAATTCCTGCGGTGCGAGCAGAGGAGGTTGTTGTAGATGCCGCTGAGCAAATCACAGGGCCGAAGGATTGCTTGCTCGATTGCGTCGAGTTACTGGTACAGATCGGAAATAAAAGCCGCAAAATCGACAGGAGGCAGACGAAGCCGGCTTGCGTATGAGCGTTGAGGCATCGGATCTTGGCAGCGAGTCACGTCCGAAGATGACACTGTCATGGCTGGTTTCGACTACTGCATTGCTTGACTTGGGCAGAGAGTTGCTTCCAAATGCGACCTTTCGAATCATTGCCAGGCCTGTTGTAGCAAAGGGAAATATTGAAGCCTGGCAAGTGCTGCAGCACTCTTCCAACGTCGACGCGCAAGCGTGGCAAGAGAGGCTACAGTGGCAAAGACAAGACATGGACATGGGCAACTCACGAAAGCGTGTGCCACCTGAAGAGTTTGCGCAGCAGACACCAAATAGCAAGGTGCAATGTGTCCGCAATATGCTCGCATCTCCAAGCTGTACTGCCGAGTGAAGCCCTTCGCTGAATTCAGCGGTGCGTCGTTTCTGACCGCCGTTGTCATCCCGGCATGCTGCTGCTGCTCGGTTACCATCTGTCCGTGCTGTCTAGCCGCCGCCATGCGTGCCGCGCAAAGCCACTATCAGAGATGCTGGCTACATTCCCTTGCCTGACTCAAGAGGCGTGTCTTTTCTGACCGCCGTTGCCAGTTTGGAGTATTGCTGTCAGGGATTTGAGGCACGCAGAAGGCAGGTGTCATAGCAAAAAGATACGGTGACTGGCATGTTGGCAGGAAAGTCGGCACGTGTTATGTTATAGGAAGGTAGGCACACATCCTGCACGAGCTGTTGTACTTTTGTTCATGTTGAGTGTTGGAAAGCACTGTAAAGACTCGGCGCGCTGACAAAACAGTTATGTTATGGGAAGGTCGGTCGGCATGTGTTGTTTTGTCGTTGCAGTTCGCTGCACCTTGCCTCAGCACCCTGCGCTCCTTTTTTGCACTTTCATGTGACTTCTCTGTTTTCAGCGATCACCTAGTGGTTGTTTTGTTCGAAACAGTGATAGTCCTCGACAGTTGTGACATATGGCGAAAGCTGCACCAAATGGGGTCTCGGCCGTGCCGTTGCTGTTCGGCTCTAGCTCTTTTGGGCATGAGCCAGATGCGGTTACCACCAGCCAAACACACCAACTGCCATCAACACACAGCATCAGCAAGCACTACCAAACACAGCAGCTGTCTCACTGCAAACAATCTCAACAGAAGTGTTGGACCAGCTTTAGCTAGCTACCACATCCGAGCAAGTTGTCGCCTTTTTTTTCTTTTTTTTTTTTTTTTTTTTTTTTTTTTCGCTTGTGCGTCTTTTCTGACCGCAAACGCGATGGAGAACTCGGCGACCAGTCGTCTGCCGAAGCATGTGGATGCCAGCCGCTGGAAAGTTTCCGGCTGGGGCATGCACGAGAAAATGGAGTGGGCGCGATCGGACGCCTGCGACGCCCGCTGTGCAGCGAGGACTGAAGAGCCGCCCGCGCGGGCACGCGAGTTACTTCGAGAGATTCGGGAGTCTCCAGTGTTTTGGCTTGCGCTGCGCAAGCATCTCGATGAGGCGGATGCCATTCTTGTCTTGGAAGTTCTCCAGGAGCACAGCGGCTGGAAGGAGATCAAGTACACAAAGAATGAGCGGCTGCGCAAAGAGTATTTGCGACTGTTCGATGAGTGCTGCTTCTACAGCCGTGGCTGGAGGCACGAAGAAATGCAACAGCGCCAGCGGGCAGCATCTTCGGCAAGCGGCGCACAAGAAGTACGGCTGGTGCCTGCTCCAGGCACGAGCTCAGACACGAGCTAGTGGTGCATCTTTTCTGATCGCAACTTGCTCACTTGCAAAGGCATTATTTGTGGATTTTGGTCTTAAAGGCTTGAACTAGTGGTGCATCTTTTCTGATCGGCGCTAGTTCATTGAGCACGTGCAAGCCACTTGCCCGTTTGGCTTTGCCTGCCCGCTTTGTGGAGCCTTGTGCACAAGTGGCATGCTTTTTTGTGGCAGCGAAGTTGACAACACGCATGTGGGTGCGCTTTTTCTGGCCGCCCATATGCTGCCCGACGTACTCTGGGCCTTGCGAGCACGGAAAAACAAACGGGCTGGGTTCTCCGAAGCAAGGCATGACGGCAGCACAGATGGAATTTTTGTAGAATACCATCGAGACAACACATGGCTGTCGTTCAGGGCTTACTTACCGAAATTCATTTCAGGCTCCTTAAAAAACATAGGGCTTTCGGGTACCTCGTGTTTTTCTCCTGGTCGTGAATACACGGACTGTACTAAAAAACGAAAAGCATGTGCTCAGCAGCTCATTGATCGTCGCTCAGTAGTCAGTCAAATAGATTTGTTTAAAAACAGGACGCCTTCAAATTGGGGAACCGCTGGTGTTGTCTTCGGTGACTTAAATATACGGGCAGTACCGAGAACTTTGCAGGTATAATCTCCGCAATGCGTGCTGCAATGGCTCAAAGCCTCACTGTAGGCATGAGCCAACTGGCATGATGCAGCACCACAGCAGCATCACAAACCACAGCATCACGGATCGACACACAGCTCACACACACACACCACACGCATAGAAGCACATCACACCACACGCACGAGCACATCTCGCAGCTTTTTTTTTTTTATATTGCCTGGTGCGGCTTTTCTGCCCGCCTGACAACGCGCGAGCCTGCGCGCGGCTTTTCTGCCCGCCAGGCAGCGCCATGGCTCACGTGGATGCCGATTTTCTTGCGCTGGCAAAGCGATTTGGCCAGATGCTGCCACCGGGTCCGGCAATATTTTGGGGCGGTGTTCTGGACAACTACGAGAAAGGCAACATTCCGAAAGAAATCGTGACCAAAAGCATGAATGCCCTTGAAGACATTCCAAATGCGGCGCAGTCAAATGCCGCAAGTGCCCCCGCGCAGCATTCATCCGTCTTTTCTGACCGCCTCCACTGCGCCTGGAAGCCCGCGACCTCCTGCTTCCTCAGCTGGCGGATTCGATGATAGTGGCTCGAGTGTCTCTGCCGCATGGACGAATCCGCCAGCATCACTGTACCACCAACCGCCAGGCTGGAACATGTGGTGGGGAAAAGGATTCCCCCCACCGTGGCCCCCGCTTCCTCCAGGCACTGATCAATGGGCAAACATGTACGGCTGGCATGGGACTGGCAAAAAAAGTGGTGCGAAAGCCGCCGGCAAAAAGGGTGGGTCGAACTGGAAAGGAAAGGCGAAGGGGTTCCGCAAAGGTGACATGACTGCGCGTGATTTGTCTGAGGCGGAAGCGCGAATGCAACGTTTCATGGACCAGCATCCTGATTTTGTGTTTCGGCCCAGGGAGGCAGTGCCGGAGGACATGCAGGCAGCGTACGATGTCTTAGGAGAGTCTGGGCCGCAGTTCTGGAAGTCTTTGCGGCATCACTTGCCGGGGGATACTCAAGTGCACATTGCACGGGGACTTGTGCAGTTCATGGCAGAGCGCTCATCGTGGAGCGTGGATCAAACGTGCATCAGAGAAAAGTCCCGCAAAGAGCGCCGTGAGCGTGATGCCAACAGCTCGAGATTGTCTGCGGCCACAGGCTATACTGGCCGCAGCCAGGCCACAGCGAGGTAGGTGTGTCTTTTCTGACCGCCTCCTCAGCACCGTGCAAGCTGTTGCACGAGCAGTTGCAGGAAGTATACGGTGCATCTTTTCTGATCGCCGTATACTTGCGCCGCGCCGGCGCAGCCGTGTTACTTGGCAGGAGTGAAGGAGTCAGCAGCCGATTTGCGAAGCAAACTACTCGGATTGACACATGCGTGTTTGTCAAATGTGCTCTACTCTTTGGGAAAAAGCCCATAGGGGGAATTCCTTAAATACGGCATCCCCTGAAACTAAACAAAATCTGTTTGCCTATTTTTTTTGGGAAAGCTTCTTTTTATTAGCAACTCGCTGCCGGTGTTTCAGGTCATAAACCCGAATACTTCTTACAAAGGCTGGCATTTGTTTGTAGTAATTCTAGCACTCAGTTCGCAAATAGTGTAAACCGTTTGGAGGTGGTTGGATTCTTTTGTTTTCGCTTCAAGGATTACCAAAAAGGGTCCCTTTATTTTGACATCAGTTCGCATGTTGTCCCATGCTAGCCCCCTAGCTCATTCACATTCCTTGGAAGTCCAGATTCACTTGCCACGAAATACGTAGGTCTCAGAATAGGGGTACCCCTGGCCTTGGAAACCATGGGGATTGAATCAAGTACGATGGGTCTCTAAGCAGCTATAATCAAACATACGTGAGACAAGTACCAAGCATTGAAATGGGAAATTGCAGGTAGCTGAATTGCACGAGGTTTTTGAATCCACATGTGTTGTGATTGGTACCATGGAAGACTTCATTGATCCAAAGAATAGGTCGCACTATGGGTCCGTGATTTGTGTCCCTACTAGGAGCCACCATTTTTTATGGGGAACCACCATTGCTGTAAGCATTCGATAACATTTTGAAGGAAGTTGATCACCTCTGGTCAGTGCTTTTTGCAGGGCACCTTGCTGTCAACGCTGGCTTACCTCATGTTGAAATGACTGATTTTTGAAAATGCTCGACCTGCTCAAAGCCTCACATCAGGCATGAGTCAACTGGCATACTTCAACAGCATCACAAAAACACCGCACAGCACACACACACACACACGCGCACGCAAGGTCTACCTAAAGGCTCATCGCCACACACATGACATCACAGCACACGCACAGCCTCGCAAGTTTTGTTTGGTTCTGCTTTTGCTGGGTGCGGCTTTTCTGCCCGCCTGGCAACTTGCTTGGTGCGGCTTTTCTGCCCGCCTGGCAACTGCAGTAGCCTAGGCGCGGCTTTTCTGCCCGCCTGGCGTCGCCATGGCTGCGCCGAATCCGGCATTTGTGTTGCTGGCAGACCTTCTGCGAGACTCGGTGTCCGACCTGCCTTCTTGGATTGGCTTTACGCCGGTGGCAAAACGGACGTTTGCCACCCGAGATGGGACTCGGATTTTGACGGGGCCAAGGCCGATCGGGATGGCTTGACCGAGGCTTTAGCTTCCACTACAGTGGTGGTGCCGGCGTTGCTGCTCTGGCTTGATGACTTCATGACTGCACACAGGGTGCACAACTGCTGGAAGCACACGCTGGACGGTGGCTGTCTCTGGCATCAGTTCGAGCAGGGTGGCGACAAGTATTTGTTCAACGCCATGTGGGCCTTGACTTTGACTGTGGTGTGCTGGCTGCGCCACGTGTGCAAAGGCAAGAAAGTGCCACGGGTCCGGCTGATTTGTCTTTGCAATGCTGGCAAGCATCGCAGCGTGTTCTCTTCGCGGATGCATTTGTGCTCCAGCTTCTTTACGACCTGCTGGGGATCCAGCAGCGAAGGTTTACTTGGCAGTGGGCCGCGGAGCGGCGAGTGCAAGAGGAGCTGAGCGAAGCAGCTCAATGCCGCGACAACAAGGCGGCGAAAGCCTGCTTCCGACAGGCGGACCTGGTGGTGTCGCGCACCCGACGGATGTTCCTTGGCGGCCGAGTTCCGGCGCACCTGCACAGCGTGCAGCTGTTGGACAAGCACCTTCGAGAGACGTCCACGACTGTATCCGCTGGCTACAGCGATATTTGCCTCGACACGCGCAAGTTCATCCAAGCAGCCGCCGAGCGCGGCACGCCCCTCAGAAAAGCTTGGCTGGCAGACTGGCTGGAAGGCGCCGGCCTCGCTGCCCTTACCGCTCAAGGCCGCGCTGTACTTCAGCAAGCTTCCCGCGTGCGTATGGCCCGCCACTGGTGCCCTATCATGCGCGCTCTGCAGCAAGCTTTCCCGGAGCGCTGTGGCTTGTGCGCCTGTCCCTTTCAGCTTAGCACGCCTTGGGACACGCTTGCAGCGGAAATACACGAGCACTTCATTTCTACTGGGGATGGTGCGTCTTTTCTGACCACCTCCCCGGAAGCAGCGTCTGTTGCGGCTTTTTTGAACGCTTCCCCAGGAGCAGCCTCTGGCAGTGGTGCGGCTTTTCTGCCCGCCTCTGCCGGGGAAGGTGCGTCTTTTCTGACCGCCTCCCCGAAAACAGCCACGACTCGCAGACCTGCGTGGGCTGACGTGCAGGACGACTCTGCCCACACCGCGGCTGCGCCCAGCGCCAAGAAAAAGAAAAGGGTGTCCTTCGCGCCAGAGGTGGCCCAAGCTGCCGCGGCCGACGTGGCGGACACCGCGCTGTACTTGGTGCTGCCTTGCGATGCCTCACTAGGCGTGCTCTTTCAGCCAGGTGCGCAGACGATGCCTCGGCGCGGGGTGGACTGCTTGCTTGACGTTGCTTCGGACACGACCTTGCGTTCGTTCCGGGTCATATACAGAGCGCGGAGGACGCTCAAGGCTTGATTGCCTACGCTAGCGAGTTGCTGGCATCTAGTCGGGAGTTGCAGCAAGAGCTTGCAATTGTGCAGCGTACGCTTGTTGCCGCGGAGGTTTTTCCGGAGTTGCCTCTTGGTGGCATGCCGGCCATGGCACTCTTCCAGTGTCTGGTTTTCCTTTACATGTGGTCGGTGCTCACCTTGAATTATTCATTTTTGCTGTCCAGCACCTTCTTAAGACTGGTGGCTTTGCCGCTGCAGGAGGCGAAAAATTTTGATATCTTGGCCGTGGTGCACAAGTACAGCTACGTCACGTGGCTCCACCGGACGGAGCGTCCGAGCTGCTGGCAAGGCGACGCTCTCCGCTTGTTGCTGCCAAAGACTGCCGACTGGGAGGCTTGGTGGGCGGCGCAGCAGGACGTGGCGCACGAAATTTATGAGATTGCCTTCTCGGAAGAGTACGCGCTTATGTGCAGGGATCCTTTGACCCCCGAGGGCTACCGGGCAGACTTGAAGCAGGTGCGGCGCCATGTGGCTGCTTCCGATCTCGGCTTGCTGCCGGAGCTTCCGCCGCGGCATTCCTTTTTGGAGCACGATGTTTACTTGGAGGCAAGCGGCGCTTTGCCCTTGCCGAGAGCCTTGCCGGCCATTCGATGCTCGGCCGGGGCGATGGAGGTGAACTGGGGCGACAACACTGGTGAGCCCCTAAACACTTCGCGGGACAATGTGATCTCCGAGACGGATGTCTGCTTGCAAGTCCCGTTGCCGGTGCCTGCAGATATGACTTTGGGGCACGTCCTGCTCTCAAGGGACTGGCGAGCCTCTTTCGAGCACTCCAATCTCGGCATGCCTTGGTGGATGTCAGACGCAGGCGGCTTTTCTGCCCCTGCTGCTGGCCACGCAGGCGGCTTTTCTGCCCCTGTCTCAGCCCTTGGAGCGCAAATCCACTTGCTAGCTTTGGGAGCTGAAATCATGGCCACGCTGAGGCCCGACAGTGTGATGCATCCACACTTGCGAGCACACGTGGAGCTCATGCTGGGCATGTGTGCTTCCGCGCACTTGGCGCGCCAGGAGGCTGGGAATGTTGCCTTGTATGACTTTCTTTTAGGCTGCGGCATCAGAGCGCAGCGAACGCGTCCTGGCGATGCCGATGCCGGCTGGGTGGCGCATAACTACCGCAAAAGGCACCACACTGCCCACTCTGTGGTGCGACCCGTTTGCTGCACCATGTGGGGTGAAAAGTATCGCCCCATTGGATACTTAAACGATGCGGGGGACCTCGAGCACTACTTGGTGCACGACACATGCCCTCTTGGAAGATGTCGCAGGCACAAGCAGCTTATGGGCTTTGGCACCGTGTGCCCACACTGGCATGGCTTCAACAAAAACACGGCATCATGGCCACTCTGAACGCGCAGCGATACTTGAGGTACACGGAGATCGGAAGCAAAGGGGCTGACCCGCGCGCGCGAGACCAGCGGGCCAGCCAGTATCTCCGCACGCTTTTGCAGGAGTTAGGCTTTGTGGCCCGTGCGGACGAAAGAGCAGCAGACGGCGATGACCGCGTGATGCTCATAGGCCTTCCCCGCTGGCTCCCTGAGTTTCACAGCAACGAAGGCCAAGACATACCCGGCTTGGTTGCCTTTACTCCGCTGCACGACAAAAAACACTTCGAGCAAAATGACATTGACGAGTGTCTCCAGCTTCGCACCGCGGCACAAGAGGTGCACGATGACCTTGAACGCTTGACAAGACAGCGCTGAATGCGCTTGAGATGCGCCAGGGTGCGTCTTTTCTGACCGCCCGGCGCTTGCCAGGCCGTGTGCCTTGCAGTGTGCCTTGCCTGGCAGCATGCGTCTTTTCTGACCGTGCTGCCTTGAACAGAGACAAAGTGAATCTGCCCGCATAAAAAGGAAAAAGAGCCGGTGGGACAACGGGCGGGCGGATGGTAACAAAGGGTAAATGATGGAGGCTTAAGACTTGTCGAACATTTGAGGTCAGGCAGGCTCCCTGTCAGCCTGGGCACTGCCAAGGTTTTCTTTCCAGTTTTTGTCCGAGCGGTGGAATAATTGCCTGTGAAGACATGACCTGTTGATTTCTTTTGTGACCGTTTGGCCATGTTTGTCACAAACAAAACATGATTGGTTTTCAATTTGGCCCCAAACATGTTTGCCCTGGTTGTTCAAGCCTCCTATAGTGGTTCTTTTTTGGAAACTTCCGCCACCGCCTTGCGCGGTACTACTTGTAGTTCAGGATGACATCATTTGGCACATGCTACACACGAGTCTCTGACGAGCAATCCATTGCCATAGCTGTACAGCAGGTAGTTAGTTTCAAAAAGGCAGGTAGGGAACATTTGCAGCCCTAAATCCATCTCATTTCAGCTGGGCGCCATCATGTTTTTTCTTTATACGGGGGACCGTGGTAGATTTGAAATGAGGATCCCGCTGAAGAAAGTGCGCGCGTCTGCTGTCAAAACCGCTGTCTTGGAAAAATATCAGAATAAAGCCAAACATCTGCGCTACCAATGCCAACGACGTCTCTCGGGGCAGGGGTCGGTTACGACTGGGGATCAACAAGCCGCACGAACTGGAAATCGGTGTGACCCCGCCGCCAACTCAAAACTTGCCCTTGGCACACCTCCCGAGTGTGAGAAGAACAACCTAAAACGTCTACCTGGCAGTCAAGCGAGGTGTATAGAATCAGGTGGCGCTCAGCTGTTCGGCTGTGTCCTGTTCAGGGACCCCATAGAACCCCACAAAAAAGGAGCCTCACAAAAAGACCCAGCCATGGATCACAGGTTCATCTCTTTTGCCATGTTTTTTGGCGCTTCTTCCCGCTTCTCTCCCGTGCTTCCCATGAATCGGCCCCTCCAAATCGCCAGGAGTGCCAACACATCCCCAGACGACTGCCAACTTGCTCGACAGTGCTCCGTGCCCCCCCAATTTTCGCATGGTCCATACGGGCTGTTTCGAGTCAAAAGGCAACCTTTGTCCTTTGACCACCTGTTGAAGAAAAACAAGGTCGAGGAACCCCCTACGTCTACATGTTCGTAGCAAGGGTGTCACAAGGAGGTCCCTTGATTTTGATCCCTGCTGATCCCGTCACACAGGCGGCCTGGTAGGTCACTGGCGATGTTCTGCCAATGAGCCCATAAACCTGGACGGTTTCCACACAGGACAAGCAGACTGCAGACTTTCACGAGTGCTTCAAAGACAGCGATGCAAAAAAAAACGCACACACACACAGACACACACAGACACACACAGCCACACACAGACACACAGAGACACACAGAGACACACACAGACACACAGACACACACAGACACACACTTAAACTCCAGATGGAGGGTGCTAATCTTTCGAGTACAACTGATGAGTCTCGAGTACAACTGATGAGTCTCGAGTACAACTGATGAGTTTCTCATCGTTCGAGTACAACTGGTGAGTCTCGAGTACAGCTGGGGTTCAGCTGGTTTTGGAGAAAAGGGCAAAAAGGGGACCTTTGTTTGGGGTGGGCCCGCCAGCTGCCATGACAATGGCCCAGGCGCAGCCCTGCAGGTACGTTTGGACCCGGACACCGGGGGGCGTCTTCGTTGGCTGGAGACCCCCCGGGCCGGCTCCAGCCCCCTGCTATTAATTGTGGTGACAGGGTATTCTGC
>CAUJNA010002064.1:0-45484 GCA_963377175.1 Effrenium voratum | reverse complement strand
TCAATCCTGTGCCCAATACAGGATTGCCCCGGTCTCCCAGAAAACTGCCTGACTCTAGGCGCAGCGTGACACGGCGCGCACGGGCTCGGACCAGTGCTCCGCCACGCAGGGCAGCGCGCTGTTCTCCGCGTCCCGGTCGTAGAAGAGAAAGAGGCGGGTGAACGGCGCCTCCGGCTCGCGCGCCAACAGCTCTCCCAGCAGGCGGATCAGCTGCGCGCGGCGCTCCTTCTTGGTGGTCCGCCGCGTCATGCCGGCAATCTTGAAGGCGTCCGGGTTGTAGCGCAGCACCAGCAGCTTGTGGCCGCTGCCAAGCGCCACGCTGGCGGCCATGTCGAAGTCCCTGCGCACGTCGCAGCTGGGGTCGTAGGCTTTGTGCTGCTCCTCGTCAACCTCCAGCAGCACGTGGCCCCACGGCATTGGCAGAGCAAAGTCGGCGAAGGCGTGCGCTCCAACCCGCAGCCGCGGAAGGGTAGGTAGTGCTGGTACTCAAAGGCGATCTGCGCGTCGCGGGGTGCTTGGTGCACCTCAAGCTCCTTACTCTTGGTCACTGCGCGCGGGTTGTCACCGTGCGTCGTCTGCATATGTCGCAGCAAGTTTGGCGCTCCGGCGAAGGGGAGATCTTGCCGAGGACAGCCCTCGATTTGACATACAAAACTGGTGCAGTCGCGGCACTCAGCTCGCCTCCGCCCATGCTCGCAGATCAACGACCCGCCGCACTCGCGACAATGAGCCCGCAGCCGCCCGTGCTCGCAGACCGACGCGCCGCCGCACTCGCGACACTGAGCCCGCCGCCGCCCATGCTCGCAGACCGACGTGCCGCCGCACTCGAGACAATGAGACCGCCTCCGCCCGTGCTCGCAGATCGACGCGCCGCCGCAGTCGCGACACCGACGTCGCAGCCGCCCGTGCGGGCACTCTTCTCAGGCCGGCGCACAGGTGCCATCGCTGAACACTCTTGGTGTTTTCTTACACGTCCCGGCGAGCAGCGACGCAAACGCTGACAGGAGTCGAATTTTCAAGATGAGAATAGAGGCAGCTGTGTTTAAAACCCACAGGCGCCAGCCCGCCCGCCGCGGCAGAGACCACCGGAGGCCAGCAGGATGAACACACCGCCGCGCCACCTGCCTGGCATAGAAGCCTCCGGCCGCGCCACCTGCCCGGCATCGGAGCCACGCCAGCCCGCCGACGGGTTCGCCCAACAACTCTTAGTAGCTGAACTCCACGCGGGCATCAACCAAAAAATGGTCCGTGCCTGTTTCCAGTTCCGAGGCCAAAAACCTTACACCGTGACGGTCATACGGATTGGCGCTGCGCCACCCGGCCGCGCCACCTGCCCGGCATCGGAGCCTCCCACCCGGCCGCTTCGAAAGCATAAGTGCCACTTATGCTTTCCAGCATCACATTCCTGCCCGGCAGAGCCGCGCCAGCCCGCCGACATGAAGGCTTCAATACCTAGCGCGCATTCCTGCCGCGCCACCTGCCCAACATCGGAGCCACGCCAGCCCGCCGAGTCATACGGATCATACGGATCATACGGTCATACGGCTTGGCACTGCGCCTAGCTCGCCCAACGTGGAGGCTTCGATACCGAGCGCGCCACATCCCTGCCTGGCATCGAAGCCTCCATCCGGCCGCACCACCTGCCCGGCATAGAAGCCTCCCGGCCGCGCCACCTGCCCGGCGTCAAAGCCGCGCCACCTGCCCGGCATCGGAGCCCTGCCGAGCCCGCGCCAAGGTCGGAATTCTTCCCAGGAAACCTCCCGAAAAATTCGAGCGTCTTGCGCAGGTCTCGCGATTGACCGGCGCCACCGGTCAAATCATCATTGCAGCCATGCTACTTCCGAAAAAAACCCTGGTGCGGGCCTGGTGCGGGCCTGGTGCGGGCCTGGTGCGGGCCTGGTGCGGGCTCCAAGACCGAAGCCGCGGAGCCGGCCTCGCTCCAAGACCGAAGCCGCGGAGCCGGCCTCGCTCAGACCGAAGCCGCGGAGCCGGCCTCGCTTTGCGGAAACTTCCGGCCGGAGTTCACCTCCGACTTCTCGGACGATCTCTTCCTGACGAAGAACTGGGCGGGCTGGAGCAAGCTGCAAGTGTCCAACAACAGCGCGGACCCCGACAGCGGCCCGGAGCTGCGGCTGCTGGGCAACCAGAGCGCGCGCTGGAGCGGGACGGCGGGGCGCACCAGTGCGAGCTCATCATGATCAACGACCGTGACAAACCTGGTGAAGTGTCGGTCCCATCGACCCAGTTTGATGTAGTTGATGTTATTCACGCACTGGACGGCTGGTGACCATGGTGACTTGGGATTAAGATCGTTGGTCACTATGAAAACAGTCTCGACCTTTGTGTTGGTCGACATGACCCGAATGGCGAGCTTTGTAGCCCTGCCGGCGAGCACTTGTGCCCGGCCTAACTGACTCTCGGTCCTACTCAACAACGCAACTGGATCCAAATGGCTTTGTCATCAGACTCATGCACTGCTCAAAGACTCCAGCCTGAGCCT
The DNA here is from genome assembly GCA_963377175.1 of Effrenium voratum. NCBI lineage: Eukaryota > Dinophyceae > Suessiales > Symbiodiniaceae > Effrenium > Effrenium voratum. The sequence continues at coordinate 42,984 of CAUJNA010002064.1, read as the reverse complement.
CTCAAACTGAATTTGGCTTGGGTGTGATGAACTGGCCACGATCTGCATGCAGTTTTCCGCTTTCAGACACAAGGGTGTAAGACGTACACGCGCGCCTCATAGATAAAAACAACTGCGCGTTGCGCGCCGGGATTCTCAGCCAGTAGACCGCATCATTCAATAAGGTATAGCCTGATGAGATCTAAATGAGGGTTTCCCATAATTGAACAGGTTCTTGTTTGAATGCGGTGGAGCAAACCCGGTGCCAAATCACGCAGAACGCTTAGTCCTAGCCCGCTTCGAGGGCTTTGGGGCTGGCTCATCAATCTTGTGGATGGGGGCCAGTTCACGAACAGGCTCCGTCTTGGCGCGGTACAAGCGCAGCTCGTCGCCTGCGCAAATCGCTGTAGAATTCCGCATCACCGGCGCCGCCACGCCGTTGTTCACCTGCGTCGCCATCTCCATGTTGGCGTCATCTTGCTGCTGCGTTAGCTGCACCATGAAGAAGGGACAAACTGCGCCGCGAGCATCATCCCGAGGAAGGGCCACCCACGGCAGCAAGCTAAACTCCTGCCCCGGAAGCAGTTCTCCAAGAGACACCCCTTGCGACGCCCCAAGCGCTTTGGCGTCGATCTTGCAAGTGACCGGCACAAGCACCAGCTGCTTCTTCTTGAAATGCGCCACGGCCACCACGCTCTTGCAAGGCTTGACCATGACCTTGACGCCCTTGAGCACTGCCTCGTGCTCTTTGTGGACCCCGTCCATCGCGCAGAAGATGCTGGACTTCACAAGCTGCACCTTGAACTCATTGTGGGAGGCCGCGTTGTGCTCGCAGTGATCGATCTCCACAGGGTCGGCCTTGGGGGTGTACTTGCTCCACTCGCCGTTGATGAAAGATCCCGCTTCCACCTTGCAGAGCACGCCGTCCACGCCCAGGATCACGTGGCCTTTCTCAAAGCCAACCACTTGGGCGTAGGTCTTGTCCGCCTTTCTCACAATGTGCTGGCCCTCAGCAAAGCCTGCCTCCTTGACCAGGTCTGCAGGTGACTGCAGGCGCCCTGCCAAGTCATAACTCCGCATCCTGGGGGCTGATTTGTGACGTAAGGGTTCAACAGTTTGGAAATCTATATGGAAGAAGGCCGTTTTACAATAGGTGCATCTGAAAACACGGTTGTTCTTGCAAACAAAGCTTCGCCACGCCATCGCGGCTGCCAGAAGAGGCAGCTGGCTCCTCTGTCTTGGGCCGGTGGCGCTTTCACTTGTCCGTGATGCGGACATTCACGTGCTGGAACACGCTGTCCACGAAGGCTTGCGCAGCCTGTTCGAAACTGGCTGCGTTTTTCCAGCAGCTGCAGTGCCTCTTGTCAAAGGCAATGGCCACCAGCTCCATCTCGAACTCGAAGAGGAGCTTCTGAAGCTTGCTCTGCTCCTCGTCCGCGAGCCTCGCCTCGTAGTAGGCCCGCATGTCGATCATCAGGTCGTCGCAGCGCAACGCCGTCTCCTTGAAGGCAACGGAGCTCATCTTCTTCACGTCGCCTGTGTTGATCACCTGGTCCGGCCCAACGAGGGCAAGCCGGAGCATAGCGTGCCGAAGTCGCAGGACCGGGCGCCGCCCTTCAAGTCCCGGCCCAAGCTGTCCCAGAAGGACGCCCCCAAATCCCTCTGGGACGACCCCCCGCAGAGCTTAACGCATCGCTCTGTCTCAAGCAACGCTGCAGCCTCTGCCCCCCCACTGAACTTCATCAAAAAGGAGAAAATATGGGGGAGCGCAGCGCTGCAGCCTGGCCTGCTGCGCGTCACCCGAGCCCTCACGTCCGAGTAGCTCACACCACTGCCGCGCGGCATCGTGGCCTTCAGGTTGAGGCACTCATGGTGAAGCCGCCGTGCCAGTTGCAGTTCGTGCTCTTTTCTTTGCAGTTGCCCGGACGTGTTCCCGGCCTCTTGAAAAATGTTCGCGAGGATGGGATACTGCGTCAGGACCAAGCTCGAGATCACGGTCCACACGATGCCTTCCTGCGCCGCCTTGTAGAACAGCGGGTCCACCTTGCCCAACTGTTCACCCGAGATCCGGCCACCGACCGTCACGTCGGGGCACTCACCGTCCTCGATGTGCTCGTGATGCCAGCCGTAGCTGATCAATCGCAGGACCTGATTCGTGTGCGACGCGCTGAGCGTCGCGTACCGGCATCCTCCCACCTCCACCGGGGCCAGCAGCCCACCCGCGTCCTCCACCATCTTAAGGTTGTAACGCTCGACCTCGGCGTCTCCAGAGCTCTCAACGCACAGCGGCTTCACGCACGCGTCGTTCCACCCCACCGCCAGGATTCCGTGCAACAAGGAATGCACATCGTTGCCGGAGCAACGATAGCCATCTCTGTTGCAAGGATGGCACACTACGTGCCGGCTCTGGATCCTCTGCTGGTACGCAAGCTTGTGCTCCTCCAGCAGAGCAACCAGGCGTGCCGCCGAGGTCACCAAGGACCCCTTCTCAGCCTTCCCAACCAAGGCCTCAATTGCCTCACAAACCTCAGGCGCCAGAGACATGGCGCAGTTGATTGTTTGCTCCTACTTCAGCCAACGCAAAACTGCGTGAAGACATGTTTGTGTCACCTGACATGCTCCTTATTCCCAACTGATGCCACAGGCAGGCGCTACACGCCAACGGTTTCCCTATATCAAAAGATGGCGCTTGCAAGGAAACCCGTTTTTGCATCCCTCGAAGCACGCAGCTTCAAATCCAGGCGTCTTGCGCCTAATTTGTTTCTATACAGCACTATCACTAAGCAGGTCGGTGGTTCTGATGCCCTCCTTCCAGCGAAACATTTGGGCCTCGAAGAAGCGCTTTGACCCAATCTCCGGTCTTGGTGTCGGAGGCCCATCAACGGGCTGCATCTTGTAAGCCAAGTAAGACGGCTTGCCCTTCATGACCGCAATGATATTGCACCGTTTTGCGATCGCATTGGTGGTGGGTTCCTTGTCCTCCAACACGTGCTGCTCCATGGCAGAGATTCGTCTATGGATTGGTCTTAGGCTGGCCCAGCTACCTCTACATCATCCAATGGCGAGCAAAAATGCCCGGCCGGCGAGCAACTTGTGCCCTGCCAAATGTCATGCCCTCCTGTCGTGGTTTAAACATGCATTTGTCCGCGCTCCGCCCTCCCTCCCCCCTCCCCCCCCCACCCAACATGCTAACCCCTCTCCTCTCTCAATCTCTCTTTCTCTCTCTTTCTCTCTCTTTCTCGCTGTTTCTCGCTGTTTCTTTCTCTCTTCCCTCCAAGCCGTTTTGAAGACCAGTAAAAAGCCTTTTCGTCAACATACAAGTAAATGTTAGTCCCTTCACCCAATAACAATCAAACGCGGCCTCCATGAACTCCACCCCCTACTTAAGCAACGCCAAGAACAATAATTTATTCATGAGGGGGCCATGCACCGCCAGCTTTGGGGCGTCCATGCATCTCATTTTCCCAAGAAAAGTTGTTGGGGTAAATCGTGATTTCAGTATCGGTTCCAAATTGGGCTCTTCATTTAGCATTGGTCTTGGAAATCAAATTCAATGATCAGGGGTGCCTTGATTCTTAAAATGAAAGGAATGTTAATTCCAAACCTGGCTCAAACGACGCCCCGTTACATTAATTGCAAGGCCCTGTTTTTGGCGGGGACACCTTTTCGAAAGCTGAGGGTTTCAGAAATATTTTGGCAGGGAAGTTGATGGGCAAACAAGAAACTTCCCCATGTGATATTCTATTACGATCCCCTTTCTCTTCTTGGATCCTTTGCTTCAACCAACTGGCCAACCCCCTGAAAAAAAATGCGTTTCTCAAAAAAAACAATGGGTGAAGAGAATGGGACCTCAACCTGCCGAGCCGATCGAGCCGATCTCGCCTGCTTTGGCAGGCAGCGGCGCCGCAGCAGCGCCGGAGGGCGTGCGTGGCCGAAGGGGTGGCGCGGGAGGGCCTTCTCCCTAAAACCAAACTATTTTGTACACATATATGTTGTTTCCAAATGCAAACATCAAAACAAACGGTCCCTTTATAGACTCCCATTAAATAATATAACACACGTAGTCTAATTTGCAATTTTGAACTTGGTCGGAACAATGGCAAAACACCGAGAATCCAACGAGGTGGGGCATGGGGCATTCGAAACGAACATGGGTCCTGGTTTGGGCGCAACATAGCTCATAGACATATATATATATATGTAGTGTTTCATATATATTGTTATATGCAAACATTAGATGAGGTCAAAAAAACAACATGACATGGAAGTGGCTGGAAAGTACACACAATGATCCCCGGCAGAAAAAGCATTGTGAACAAGTCCAAACATACATGCTTGCATCCATCTTGTAAACACAAGCAACATGGTGGAACATGGGAAAACCGTGCAAGGGAATTTCAATTTTCAATCTCAAGGCAGGGGTGGTTTACAAAAAAACACAATCTGTGTCTCAAAATCAGATTTCCCCAAAGTTGCAAGGGACGCCCAAACATGTTTGCGCCGCTTTGACACGCTGATCATGTTGTCAACTATCACAAAATTGGTTGGCGGTGGCATCGCCGCATCTTGCTACAATATTAATATAAGATACACCCTTCTGAAAAACAACATCCTCTATAAGAAACGCTCACATATCACTGCGCAAAATCACTGCTGTTCTTGCGCGGTTGTTCGCAACATAAACCTTTTAGGGGGACTTAGCTATGTAGGATTTGGCAGACTTAGCTAAGTGCCCCGGCGGACTTAGCTAAGTCTCCCGGAATACTTAGATATGTGCTCTAATCTACACAGTGAGAATGTATAAGTAATAGCTATCTACGCGCGTATGTGCCATATATAACATGGGTTACATGCTAATGAAATGTATGTAGGCTGGCCAACATAGTATATCCATGATTTAGATTGGCGGACATGCGCAACATAGTACCTTGTGTTGTCGGTGTTATAACCCACATGTATCCTCGTTGCAGCACTTGCGTAAGTGTCTCAATTCTGCTATATACATAGCAACACCGGCGACCATCCAAGCATTCATGTTGTTGGCGGACCGGACGTCCTGCACTGCCGCGTCCTCGCTGCCCTGCTGGGGCCGGAAGAGCGTGTTCTCGAGGACCCAGCCCGTGCCGCGCGCGAGGCCGTAGGCTGCGCCGCCTGCGAGCCCCACGGCCAACCCAGCCGTCGCCGCCGCGCCAACTCCCGCCGCGCCAGCCAACGTTCCAGCAACCTCGCCCGCGCCAGGGCTGCGGCCCCCTCGGCCAGGCCCCCCAGGTACCCAAAGGCTCCGCCCACGCCCTCGGCGGCAACGGCAACCTCGCCCTCCTCCGCTGCCACGGCCGCCGTCTCCTCAACGGCCTGCGCCGCGCCGCGCTCCACCTCCTGCGCGCGCTGCCCCGCCTCGTCCAGGAGGCGCTCCACGTCGCTGGGCCGGCCTATGATCTGCGGAGGCGGCTGCGCCTGGCCCGGACGGGGCAGCACGTTCAGGCGCACGTACTCAGCTGCGTCCTGGGGCAGCTGAGAGCGGAAGGCCTGCGCGGCTGCAAGCCCCGCGGCCCCTGCGCCTATGAGGTCCGCTGCCGCCTGCGCGCCGTCTGCAGTGCTGCGCAGACGGTCCGTGATGGAGGGCGGCCCCTGCCCGTTGCTGGCCAGCGCGCCGGCCTCGGGGTCTCCCGCCAGGTCGTCCTCAACAAAGCGGGTTCCGCCGTATCCTTGGTACCTCCGCGCAAGGCGCACGTCCTCGTCCGTGGCCTCTGCGGGAGTGCGGAAGCCTTCCTCGGGATGCAGGGGCGTGTGCTGCAGGGGCCGGGGTTGGGGTCCTCGCTGGACTGTACAAAATCGTCCAGGTAGAAGTGGCTTGTGATGAACGAGGTGGCCTTGCGGTCCGGCTGATCCAGGGGCAGCGGCTCATTCCGCTCAAGGTAGCCCACCACCTGCTCAAAGCGCAGGCGCTGGTTGAAGCCGTGCGCCCGGAGTGTCTTCATTTACTGTTGCGCAACTTCGTCCGCCGCCCGCTCCACGCCCCGGCGCTCGGCCCGCGCGTAGCGCAGCTGGGGTACCTGGCGGTGCACGGCCTCCGTCAGCCGGCTCACGTCGTCCAGGTGCCGCTGCCCTCCTGCGCCTGCCTGCGCTCGCCTAGCCAGTTGTTGAAGGCCCGCGCCTCCTCCAGTTCTCGGTAGCGCTTCAGCAGCAGCGGCTGCAAGTTGTAACTGGGGTACGTCCTGCGGAACCACCGGAGCATCCGCGGCTCGTTGCGGGGCTCTATGGACATCATGCTTTTATACCAGTACGCTTGCGCCTGTGGTCAGCCAGTCATAAGCGGACTGCCTCTCCAGCATGCGCAGGGCGCGCTGCTGCTCTCTTGTGAGCTGAGGCGCCTCCGGTTCAGCCGGCGCCGGTGCCTCAGCCGGTGCCTCCGCCGGTGCCTCAGCCGGTGCCTCAACCGGTGCTGGTGCCTCCGCCGGCGCCGTCTCAAGCGGGGGCGGCTTTGGCTTGCGCTTTGGAGCAGCCGGCTCAGTAGGCACGTCCTGCTTCGGTTTGTTTTTGCTGCCAGGGGGCCTGCCCCGCCGTTTCGGTTCCGGTGCCTCCGGCGCAGCGTGTGGCGCAGCGTGCACCTCCGCCTCTTGCGCCTCCGCCTCGTGTTCGGTTGGCTCCATTTAATTATACGTGGTCAGGATATAACACGAACGACAAAGACGACCCGCGAAGCCGGACGACGTTGCCGTCCAGGTCGGTCAGGCGGAAGCGCATGTGCCTCAGGGTAACCAGGCCCCTGAGGGCCATGAAGTGCCCGTCGTCCGAGCCCGTCTCCACAATGGTACCCACTCCGCTCTTCAGCGTGATCTTGGAGAGGACGTCGTCGCCCAGGTTGCCCAGCACTCTGCTGGCGTTGGCCAGCTGGGCGCAGCGCAGGTAGACCTCGTTGTGCGCCATCATCCGGACGAACTCAAAGACCTGCTGCCCGCCGGAGACAAAGCTCGGGCCCAGCATGTGGTCCACGCTGAAGGGCTTGGTGGGAGAGGCGGGCGGCGCAGCAGGGTAGTCCGCGGCATCAGGAAATTGCTGACGCAGCTCCAGGTCGTTCAGGATGAGCCTGTTGCCGTCGTAGGCAACGCTCAGGCTGTTCGTGGTCTCGCTGTAGGTGGCGGTGGCAAGGTTGGAGCTGATCCAGGCGGCCAACCGTGCGCCAGTGTACGCGCCCTCGGGCAACAACGCCCAGTTCAGCGTGCCCAGCGCGGCGTCAACCCAGTAGATGTAGCGGCCCCGGTCCGTCGAGAGGAAGCTGTCGGCCAGGCGGATCTTGTAGACGGCAAGCCGGGCGTCGCTCTGCAAGTGCAGGGACTCTCCCAGGTCTACCTCAAAGTCGCTGTCCGAGCCGGCCACTCTCTTGCGGCTGTCCACGTAGATAGCGGTCATCCTTTTCTTTAGGAACCCGCCCGTCCGGCGGACGACGGGCGGCTGGACGGCTGCGACGGAAGTGCAGCAGGAGATATTCTCACACTTCGCGTTGATCAGCGTGGAGCTGGCGAACAGCTTCTGGCCCAGGAAGCTGAGCGCCGCTCCCATCGGCGTCTTTTTCAAGTGCAAAACGCTCTTCAAAGCGATTGTAGAACATTTCATTCCTCGGCTTCAGGTAGTAGACGAAGAGGAAACTGTAGGGTTCCCGCGTCGCCTGCTCATACAGCCGGTACAGTTGCTCCTTTGGCAGCAGGGCGCTCAGCTCCTCAATGACGGCGTCCAGCTCGTGCTGGTTGCGCAGCCTCCAGCAGCAGAGGAATTGCATGTTCACCCGCACCGCTGCGCTGATGAGCCGCAGCTTCTGCGAGCTCACCCAGGTGCTTATCTGCATGTACCGGCCCCTGATGAAGAGAGTGTCCAGGGCGCCGTGAGGCTTGTGCAACTGCGGCGTGTCAGCAAAGTCGTCGATGACTACAAGCACCTGGTACAGTTTCTTCATTTCCAACTTCTTGGACGCCTCCGTGATCTTGCGCTGCTGCTGGATGATGCGCGCAGCGCCGCCTCGTCCCACTCGTCCCAATAGGTCTGCTCCCGCTCTGTGTTCACCCCCAGGTCCTCCTCAATGTACTTCTTGACGGGGATCCAGCCGTCGTCTATGTTGACACTCGGGCTGAAGATGTAAATTCTCTCAAAGACGCCGCGATACTGCTCCAGAATCAGGCTGATCAGAGCCACTGTTTTGCCCGATTTTGATGGCCCGAGGAAAATGCCCGTGCACGGCACCAGTGGCACCACGGGGTCAGAGGCTTGTTTGCTGCTATACTCTGTCGTAGGAAACAGCTTGATCTTCCCCGTTTCCTTTGCGTTACTTGCCAAATTTGAAGCCGGGAAGCCGTGCGAGTCCGGGAGAAATGCCATATTTACGGCATCGCAGCCGGAGTTTTCCGGGAGTGTCCTGCTATACAGCAGTGCGCTTCCATAGTTTTCCGGGCAATCCGGGCGGCGAGTCCGGGAGTGCATCGCTGTGTACCGACGCACTGCCGGTGTTTTTTCCGCGCAATCCAGGCGGCGAGTCTGGGGGCGTAGTGCTGTACAGCACTGCGCTTCCAGCGTTTTCTGGGAAACACCGGGGCAATCCTGTGCCCACGCCAGGATTGAGTGAGGCAATCCTGTGCCCACGCCAGGATTGAGTGTGGCAATCCTGTGCCCACGCCAGGATTGAGTGAGGCAATCCTGTGCCCACGCCCAGGATTGAGTGGGGCAATCCTGTGCCCACGCCAGGATTGACGGCAGGGCGTGTGAATGGTGAAAAAAACACTCTGTCAGCGGTACGGCGAGGACAGCCTCGCTGACGGACCTCCGGCGCTGGCCCGGTGATGGGTTTTTTCGGCAAAAAAGCGAAGTTGGAATTCCGACCTCGGTGCAGAGCGAAGTCGGAATTCCGACCTCGGTGTGGCGCAGGCAGGCTGGAGGCTTCTATGCCAGGCAGGCGCGGCAGGAAGCTGGGAGCTCGGAGTTTTTTGGGCCCTTATAGGAACCTATAGGAACCTATAGGAATCTTATAGGAAACCCATAGGAAACCCATAGGAAACTCATAGGAAGCCCTCTTCTGCTTTTCCTATGGACTTCCTATGGGTTTCCTATGGGTTTCCTATGGGTTTCCTATAAGATTCCTATAGGTTCCTATAAGGGCTTAAAAAACTCCGAGCTCCCCGGCCAGGCGAGGCTTCCATGCCATGCAGGTGGCGGCAAGGCTTCTATGCCGGGCAGGCGCGGCAGGGTGGCGCACCCAAGCCGCCGTATGACCGTATGATCCGTATGATTTGTATGACTCGGCGGGCTGGCGTGTCAGGCGCGCCTGGCAACAGGCACCAACCATTTTTTGGTTGCTGCCCGCGTGGAGTTCCGCCGCAGACTGGCAGGAATGCAATTGAGGGAAAATATCCCTCAATTCAACTTCCCGTGCTACCAGTACACAAACTCGCTTTTCCAAGCCTTTTGCTGCGCGAACTGCGCGAACTGCAGCTCTCTCTTTAGAGGGGGTTTCCCAAATGGTTTATATTCTACCTGAGAGGCTCCCAGCACTCGTCCGTCCAGCATTTGACCTCGTCCTGCGAAGGATTCGAAGTCTAAAACGCTGCGTGGAGGCGTGAGGCTGCAAAATAGTGACCCCTAGATATGCGCCGCAATTTGGCTCCAGGTTGCATTTCAAGCGATGTCAAGCTTTGCCAAAGGAAACCCCTTTTCCCTTTTTTCGGGGACCCCTTTTTTTGGGACCCCTTGTTTTCTTTTTTTAACTTAGCCCTGCAAGGGCCAAAACCATGAATGCAACGGAGCAAATTTACAAGCAGCTATCTAGGGTCTCTGTTGCAGCCTCCACGCCTCCACCTGGCGTTTTAGACTTTGAATCGGCACCGCAGGACAGTCAAATGCTGAACGGACAATTGAAGCCTCTCAGATGAGACTATCAGCGTTTTGGAAACCACCTCCCTAAAGAAGAAGGACCCTGAAGGGCCGTGTGCTAGACTTGAGGCGTGGCCGCAGCCACCACATCTCATGCTCCTTTCTCGATGACTTACAAGAACAGATCCACAACACCTCCGCAGAGGTCATCAAAGACATCTTGAGCGGGGACACTCAGGATGGCAGCGATGTCAACGACCCCAAGGAGGGCAAGGGTGGGAAGCCTAAGCGCAAACGAGCAGCCAGACCTGGAGATAAACATCTTGCGCCCAGCTTCATCACTGTCACCCTCCATGCAGTGGAGCACATGGGGGAGTGCTTCCCTGAGCGATCGGTCAAAGCTTTGTGGAGTGTGAAAGGCCCAGACATGTGGCTTGAATTAGATGCTGCAGTGCTGGAACATGTACGCCTAGCAATTTTGGCTTCTCAAGCAGCTGGCGAAGCCAGCAGGAACAAGAGGGCAAAGAAGGATGATCCTGCTTCCAAAGAGGAAGCGCAAGGGGAAGACGATCTCTAAGGATCGCACGCACGTCTGTCGTGCGCAGGGGATGGCTGCATCTGACAGCACTAATGCTAAGCGGGCGGTTCACGGAGCATGAAAATGCAGGAACATCTTGGAGAGTGCTTGCGTGAGGTTGTCTTCAAATGTAAACATGTTTGTTGTACACTACTCCTTTTTTACTTTTGGTCAGTTGGAGGTTCTTTTCAGGGTCGTATTTTGCAAATGGCCAACCTGTTGAGTGAGCTGCGGAGAGAGCTGTGTTGGGAGGCAGGTCAGGCGATACACGGTTGGGCATGCACACAGGTCGGAGGCTATGGTTACCGTTGGCAGGATGCGTGGAGGCGTGGAGGCTATTGGGCCGTTCTTTGGATGAGAGCATTCAGTCATGTGCATGTGTGTGTGTTTCAAGCCCTGTTTTGCGGAGATGGCATGCGAAATGACAGCATGAGCGGCATGAGCGGCATGAGCAGCATGAGCAGCATGAGCGGCACTGGACACTTGGAGCATGAGCATGCAGCACTATGCGGCAGTAGGGGACACTTGCAGCACGAGCGGCGCTGGACAGCAGCATGAGCGGCACTCACTTGCAGCATGAGCGGCACTGGACTGTAGCATGAGCACGATGCACTCAGGCACGCAAGCGACATCTTAAGCACGCACGCACGCCACCACCTCCTTTTTTTCGGAATCGAGCCGCAATGGAAGCCGGCATGGCCATGACGAAGAAGCGCGGCGAGGAGCAGTCGCCGGCGCGGAAGCAGGCTCGATCTGAACAAGACGATCATGGACATTGGCAAGAAGCTGAGTGGCGCGCGGATGAGCAGGGACAAGGTCTATGGCCCGATGATGGAGAAGGTCTTTGGCCCGATGGTGAAGAGTGGTGGGAGGATTGGTACGGCACGAAGGAGGAGACCGAGGGCGAGCCGGAGATACCGGATGGCATGGCAAAGCCAGTTGGGCCCGCGGATGAGGCTGAACGCGAACAGGACAACGAGCCCAACATGGCGGACAAGAGCTACATCGTGCCTGCAGAGAAGGACGACGAGAGCTATGGCAAGGGCTCCTGGGGCTCATGGAGCTACAACAAGGAGACGGGGCAGGGCTCCAGCCAGGTGCAGGCCAAGGGCAAGAAGGGCCAGAAAGGCCATGGCAAAGGCAGTTGGTCGAGAAACCCGTGTTTCAATATATTTGTGTGTGTGATGGATGTTCGATATGTTTCAACAGTTCGTCAACAGCTATAATCCGGGAAGCAGCAAAGCCGCAACATCTTTATACATCTTTAAGGGGTTGCAACGCAGAACAAAATGAAACGAACTGTTAACCGTTTTAACAAACTCATGACAATAGCTCATCAGAGTTTCAAGAAATGGGAGATGTGGTTTTCAATCCGTTTTGTCAACGAGTGGGCTTGGTCCAATTTGCTTCGCAGGGCAGCATGTCAAGCAGGAGGGCTGGCGCGACTGGTCTGCTCATGACTGGAGTGGCCGGTGGGGCGGATGGCAGGAGACACTTGCCAGGGCATGGTGCCAGTTTTGAAATGCACTGGTCGGTTTCCCCCACAATCCATTTGGCAAAGTGCCAGCAACATGAAAGGCTTCCGGGTTGCGCCAACTGTTGTCATTTGACCATCTTTGACCAGTCTGTATGGTTTGGCGAGCATCCTGTGCCCTGCCGGTTGTGCGCTGGGTTGTTTGTTTGGCGAGCATCGCGTGCCCTGCCGGCGAGCATCCTGTGCCCTGCACGACCGAACGACCGACGCGATGGCCGAACGACGGCCGAACGACCGACGCGATGGCCGACCGACGGCCGAACGACCGACGCGACTGCCGAACGACGACCGAACGACCGACGCCCGAACGGCCGAACGGCCGACGACCGAACGACCGACCGACGACTGTGTTTGGCGAGCATCCTGTGCCCTGCCTGTTCTGTTTGGCGAGCATCCTGTGCCCTGCCTGTTCTGTTTGGCGAGCATCGCGTGCCCGGCCTTGTTTGATCTGTCTCTGCAGGATTCGGTGTCACTGGCAACCATGTTTCTGGGTGATGGCATGCTGAGAACCATGCCGTGTGTATAGTATGATCAAATGAACACATTGGTATTATGTGCCACATGTTACATGATGTTAGTCGGAAACATGTGATGCGATGCGGAAACGTGGTTTGCCGTGAAATTCCCACAGGTGTCAACCGAGACTTGTTGAGCCATACTTAGTATGAGGCAACATAGGCAACATTTACCGTGAAACTCCTACAAGTCTCAGCCCCTTACATGTTGACCCATATATGGATGCTGCCGAACCCTCGCATCTCAGGAAGCACCGAGCCCGAGCACGGAAGCGAGGTGGAGTACAGGTGCATGCCGCGCGCCAGATGATCGCCCAGCAGGAGACCACCAACAAGGCGGTGGACGCGCTCCACAAGATGGCCGAAGCTGTGAACACGGCTTTGAACCGCCGCTGATGTACAGGCCCAGCCACCGTGGGTGAACGGCATGAGGGTTACATGGCCAGTGTTGGAAGTGGGACCCCTGCATGCAGAAGGTTTCATGACACACCTGATGTCAGCCATGAACCTGGTGCGGCGGCGCGTTTACCGGTTTTGCGCCTTAAGGCGGAGGCTTAGCAGGGGCGAATCATGGCTGGCTGGAGAAGCATTGGTCCAAACATCTGGCTTCACGGACATGGAGGGCCCTCGCCCGCTGGACAACAGAGTTTTATCAATCAATACAGCTTTGGGAGGGGCAACCCAGAAAGTTTATCAATCAATAAAGGTTTGCGGTCTGCACCTTGATTCGCCTCATGTCACGCCCAAGAAGTTTGTCAATCAATAAGATTTGGGATGCGCGACCCCGGAAAGTTTATCAATCAATAAAACTTTGGTTTGGTCCCCTACAGAAAGTGTATCAATCAATAAAACATGGATTTGGCACTCTGGGGGATGGTGTGTCAGGCGACATCGACGCACGAGCATGTTTCGGGACTGATTCCGGAGGTATTGAGGCTTGCATGGAGCTCACAAAACGGCACACACCCTGATGTTTAAGCTGGTCACCTCCGGAAACCACACCAGAACATGCCTCTGACATGGTAGAAACCGGAATCGGTGTGCGCGCGAGCCCTCGATCGACCATCTCACACGGATGAAAACACATCGCTGACACCGACGGCATTGGGAGGTTGCTGGGACGGGGTTTCTGGACTAAGTATGCGCTTTGTTTGAGTGCCACTCTCAACCTTCTTGGTCAACCAGGGATATGATTGTAAGAACGGATATTGTGCTTTAGAGGAGAGCCATTAATTTTTGAACTTGTGCTGGAGAGGAAATCAGTTCATTGTTTGTTGAAACCAACCCCAATACAGATATCCCTCGCTGGTTGGGCAACCCTTGGAAATATGAACGGAGTTAATCTTGGCAAACTCACACAACAGAACTATTCCAGCTTGCGTTGTAACTTCAACATTGGGGTGTCATGTTTTCTTGCGAGGCCAACTGCCGCTTGCGTCGAGAGGTTTGGGGGGGGGGAGCGCACAACTTCTTTGTTGGGGGCGATGTCCACTTGACACAGCATTGGCTGGTCCTCGAGTGGGCTAGGGTACATGGGCAGCTAGGCAATTCGACTTTGGGCTCACCAACTGCAAAGCCAGTGCAGCACAACACAACTCCATTCCGGTTTGATGTCACCAAGAACTCCGATACTGGAACCCCAACCACCAACCAGTATAGGTCCTGAAATGTCTCATTGGTTGCTCCTTAACCCAGGCTATAGCATTTGCGCCAAGGGAAACATCACAAAACGGGCATGCGAGGTTTGAGGGCTGGAAGCAAACATGGAGATCCATATCGATCGATGAATAATTACAACACATGTTGTGGATTTCCTAGCAATGCGCCCGTCTCACCTGCCAGTTTCTAGCCAGAACTGAACATTAAGCCCAACAGCCCATCACTGTCCTGGTAAACCCTTTGACGTGTTTTGTGATCTCATAAATGTGCATACAGTGGTTTTCGGTCATTGGACTCCGACTTATGTGAAGCAACGTGTGCAATCAGTTTCTGCAACATCAATACGCAAGCCACTATTTTGGTGCAACAATGCACTTATCGAAGAGTGGCAGGGCACACTGATGCTCGCCTTGGCTGGGCATGTGTGTATGCACAATGCTCGCCTCCAGATAGCTATTTGGCAGGGCTGCGAGCTCGCCTTCAAGGAATCATTTGGTAGTTGCTTGAACTCAGATAGTGAGTAATGGCTGCGAAGTTCGAGCGCACCCATGTGAATGACGAGTTTGTCTTTGGAGATGCGATCCCCCATTGCAAGAAATGGACCAGAGTGGGGACGGGAAACAACGACAAAGTGGACCAGCGCCTGGACCTCTTCCTCTCACTTATGGGTATGCCCCTCCCGCTGTTCAAGTACACGTTTGACTCAGAGGACCCTGCCGGGGAGCTCATCCTCTACCGGCACTGCCACGGCTCATTTTCCAGAGTTTTGATGCGCAGGGTGCGCGGTGACGTGGTGGCGAGTTTGGAGGTCAACCCGCCATCGGCGACTATTCGGTTTGCCGGGAGCGGTAATGAGATCGCCACCATTCCCTACTTGTTGCACGGGCCTCCAACCTTTGCACAGGCCAGGAGGGATCACAAACGCAAACCGCATGAAGAGTGTGTATGGTGGCATGTGTTGTCTATAGGTTTTAGCCGTTTTGAGCCACAAAACGACACACCTCTAATGGTTGACTCAGAGGCGCGGCAAGATTGCCGGCGGAGTTGGCCAGGTCAATTGGGGTTGCGTGCATGAGCAAAAGAGGAAATCCCACACAGGTGGCGAGAGATGTTCGCAGCTACTTGGTGCGCGGGAACAGCATGACGGAGTCGCAGGGCATTCAGCTCCTTCTGGGCACCAGCTCCACCCGGCCAGTGCCCTCGACAAGGCTGTGGACCATGGCGCATGGTGCCATGCTTGCGCGCGAGGGCGTGGTGCAGCCTGCACTTGAACGCGTTGATGATGATTCGGACAGTTCGTCACAGACGCTGAGCTGGAGGCGCATGGGCCAGCTCCATGGACCTGCGCCGAAAGCAGAAAGCAAAGGGGCCGCCGCAAAGCGGCCTGCGGCCAAGCAGATCGCTGCAAAGCGGCCGGCGGCCAAGCGGATTGCCGCAAAGCGGCCGGCAGCCAAGAAGGGGATCGCCGCCAAGCGGCCGGCAGCCAAAGTGGCTCGCTGAGGGCTGGAGGTGACAGTTTTCGCAGTTTTGGTGCGAGCATCCGAGCGTGGCAAAATCGTTTACCTTTACTGCCTGGCATGCAAGTGTTTGACACATGACTGCAGTGAGGGCGGTTTGCTCTTGGGCAAGCTTCGCAAACAGCTATTCTGAGTAGATGTTGCATTCTCCTGTCATCAGACAAAAGGTTCTGCATGGTGCTTGGCACTTCAGGGTTGTTTGAGATGGGTTGCTTGAGTTAGCGTGACCAAGCGGTCTTCTTGTCTTACGGCTTGTTCTGCATGTATAGGCTCTGGTTCTGGTTGGCGCGAATAGAGTTTAGAGGTGCCGCGTAGTGAGATATGGCCTCACTTCACGAAGACCTTCTTCACATGAACCAGTTTTTGGAAACTCAGCGTGGGTCTTTGCCAACGGCGTCCTGGGACGCTGTGACGCAGGCGCAAAGCACTGCCCTGGCAACTCGGATCTTAGCAGCCCGGATTTCGGTTGATCAGGCGGCGTCCCTTTCCGCTGCAGTGGCAGCAGGTCCATGGGATCCGGCTTCGAAGCAACGGCTCGCTGAAGCCCTTTCAACCACACTTCAGCAGGGCTCCGGCACAAACAAAGGCCGACGTCCCAACCAAACGCTAGTGGCAGGATTCCGCTCCTTCCTCACACCCAGGGACCGTGCGGCCCTCATAAGCGAGGATCACTCGTTTCACAAGATCCGGACGGTTGTGGAGCGATGCGTAAGCATCACGCTCCACCTTCCGTCGGAGCGCACAATAGGGCACGTAGTGGCGGAAGCAATTGAGCTGGGCACGAACGCAACCACACCCCAAGACCGATACGCACTGCTAAATTCTTTCAAAACACAATTGAGGGCCAGGCTCAAGCAGGTGCCAGCAGCACCCCAACACCTTGCCGACTTCCCCGGCAACCCTCGCAACCTGCCAGAGCAGATCTTTCAGCAAGCCTACCCAGACCCTGCGGATCAGCCAGCCGAGGTGGAAGGCATCGCGCCCGTTCCCCCACAGGCGATGCCCTTGAGAAAGACTTCAAGGCTAGTGCGCTCCGACACGAACAGCCTTGCTGGGCCACAGGACAGCACGCAGTCTCCAATAGCAATGATGACCCAGTTTTTGTCCGCTTTCCAGACCATGATGCACGGGTCTGCTTTGTCCTCCACAGTTCCAGGGCTCCAGGTGTTTGCTGACCAGAGGAAAAACAAGGCTTTGATGAACGGCATTAACAACGTGCGGGCTCCACTGGCCCTTCAGAATGGCTCCACCACAGCACCAACTTCGGACATTCAGCAGCAAGCATCTGATAGCCAACAGGAGACACCAACAACCCCTGTCCACACACCACAGCAACCAGCCCAACCGGCAAGCGAGCCGGAGCAGTCGGCAGCACCGGCGCAACAGCAAGGCCAGCAAGCGTTTGCCCTCGAGCTCACGCAACAGCAAGCCACGACGGTGAACACGACGGCCGCACAACAGTTCGACATCATGCAGTCGGCGATGGAAAGGCGCCAAGACCAGCGGAAAGGTGACAAGAAAGAACTGCATGATCAAGCGCACGACGGCAAGCAAGCAAAGGCAAAAGGAAGGCAAAAGGAAAGGCAAAAGCCAAGGCCAAGGCTTCGCCCAAACAGCAGGCCGCGCACCAAAGCAAGGCTACTCCAAAACAAGCGGCGGCGAAACCCAAGCGCACACCTTCCAAAACCACCGGACAGAAAAAACGCCCGGCGCCTCCGGCGCCGGGAGCGGGCACTGTTTGGTACCGCTGCGGCAAAATCCACCGATCGGACACCCAGAGCTGCTGGAGAGTCTTCATGCACCGAACAGATCGGTGCGACCGCAAGGTCGCCTTCAAAGGCGACGAAAGAGCTTCGTTTAATCGGGCTTTGTCCTTGATCGAGGAAGCCGATCGAGGCTTGTGAGTTTCAGGCAAAGCCCTTCTATGGGGCAGGGGTGCATTGATGCCACTCAATTGAAGCAATTAGTGTTTGTTTTCAGTTCCAGTATGTTTGAGCCAGACAAAACAAATAGTTTGCAGTTGGCGTGTGTTTGCTTTGTGGCGTGTCAATGCAATGGCCAAGCGAGCCATCGTGGTTAATTACTCTACATACGTCGCAACCATCACCCTGGGGTCGGCCTGCTTGTGAAAAAACGGTTATGCATGCGTTTGATGCGTGCCCATGCACGCGTGGCAGCGCTAAACCTTTCTATGTCTTGCTCTTGGCTCTCAGCCACTGAATGTCAGGGACTGCATTGGTCAATTAGCTGGAACCCTTGGTATGCTAAAAGCATAGAAAGGCAAACATCAAATCCTTCAACATGGTTTGGTGACCGTTTACCAAGACATTTTATAACACCCAGAACTTCAGGCGGGTAAATTGCTCGCCGGCTGGGCACATGTTGCTCGCCTTACTGCTCTGGACATTTGGAATGAGCCTCCAAACGTTGGCCATGGGAAGTACATTTCGCAGAGTGCGCTGGCCGCGGTTCTTCAGGCCCTATCTGAGGCAGACAGCCTACCCACGGCTACATCCAGAAGCAGTGTGAAGAGGGCCCGGGAACGTGAATTGAGTGTGAGTACACCCTTTGGACAACTTTTGACCATCCATCCAACTGACGCAGAGGTTACCGAAGGTGGCCAGCTTATTCGAAAACAGGTGAATGTGCATTGCATCAACCCTGCAGCAGTGCTTTGGCACGTGTGCCGCGAGAGCCCCGAGTTTGGAAAGCTTATGTCTACCACGTGTGCGTCTTCTCCTTCCTCATTTTCAAACCAGTGGAAGATATGTTTCTATATCGATGATGTGGCCCCTGGAAATGTGCTTCGACATTGTAACGCTCGAAAGCTAACTGTGGCTTACTGGACGTTGCAAAATCTGGGCCAAGGCAACCTGGGTTGCGAACGTTTGTGGTTTGTTGCAGGGCTTTGCAAATCTGACACTGTTCGAACCCTTGTAGGGAAAACAGGTGCATTTGCCAAAATATGTTTGCAGAATTTCGAGCCCTTCAACACTGGAGTGGTATTGCAGCTACCCCCAAGAGAAGAACGACATGTCCTGTTCGCATCTCTGAGCATTTTGCTCGGCGACGAGGTGGCATTGAAGGACATGCTTGGTTTTCGCGGAGCCGCCGGAACGGTTCCCTGTCCTCTGTGCCGCAACCTTGTGGATGTGAACTCAGAGTTGCACACCTTTTCCGCATCTATAGTGCCTTCGAGTTGTTTGGACTGGTCCAAAATTGCACTGCACTCCGATGAGAGTGTGCAGGGCGTCCTGGATTTTTTGAAAACCAAGAAGAGGGTGTGCAGCCAGACAAAGTTCAACCAGGTCCAGCAATTGTGCGGCTACAACTTGGTAGATGGAGGGCTCCTAGACAGTGACATCCAGGTACTGCCTGTTAGCATGCTCATGTGGGACTGGATGCATGTGTATCTTGTGAACGGATTGTGGAACACGGAGCTAGGCCTATTGGTGGAGAATCTGAATGGAGTCGGCTTCACACAAGCAAACATGCACATGGCCCTGTCAGAGTTTGTGTGGCCCCGTTCCATATCCTCAAGCGGCACAACAGGCCAGCAGATATTCAAGAAAAAACAAAGCGGTGATATCCGCTGCTCGGCGTCAGAGGGGCTTTCCGTCTATGCGGTGATCAGGTGTGTCTTGCAAATGAAAGTGGACCAAGGGGAGCTGACTGGTATCGACGGTGCCGTAGACTCCTACTTTCTTTTGTGCAGAGTACTAGATTTGCTTCAGGGCATCAAATCTGAAAGGACCACCGCTGCAGCTCTGAATGCAGCAGTTCAATCTCATTTGCAAGCGTTTCTACGTGTGTACCACGGCCATCGGTGGCTTCCAAAACACCATTACTCTCTACATCTCGCTCACCAGTTTTCATCCCATCAAGGATTGCTATCATGTTGGGCTCTGGAAAGGAAGCACAAAGAAATAGAAAGGTATGGAAATGCAATTTTCAATACCTCGTCCCAATTCGAACACTCGATCTTGCGGGACAGTTTGATCGCACAAATACAGGACCTTTGTGTACACGAAGCGCTCGAGGTGGGACTTGTGGAGCCAGCCGAAGCCCATCAGAATGCGACTACGCTTTTACAAAGATCTTTGGGGGTCACGGAGCTCCTTTGATTTCAAGACAAGCCGTTTATTCTCCTGGCGCTGTTTGCTGGTCTGGCGATTTGGCGCTTTATGAAATGGAAGGCTACAAGGTTGGCAAGGTTTTGTTCCATGCCCAAGTGGGCAACACAACCTGGACATGTTTGTGTCCCTTGTCTTCACAAGGTTGCAACAAGTTCAGGGAGGGCCACCAGAATGTGCTGGTGGAAACCTCTGCTATCAGGGATACGGTCACCTACTGTGCCCGTCCGGGTTGTGTGATTGTCGTGCCGTCGACATTGTGGTGAAAAAGTGCTTCATCGGTTTTGAGTTTGCTTTGGATTCCAAACCGCAACAAGCCCTTTGTGTATTGTGTGAGTGGCGCTATCCAATTTCCATGTTTGCGTTTCCACAAGATCATCAACTGTCCCCTGCAGTGCGTTAGTTTCCAAATGGGGGCACGTTTGAAAGCCCGAGCCGGCTCAAACCAAACAATTTCATCAAACCGATCCAACACAAAGGTGAACTTCAGACCTTCAAATGCCACCCAACTTCAATGGGTTTAATCAAAGTATCCTCACCCATGAAGGTTAAGCGGTTGACATTATATTATAGTTCATGCTTATACCACATTTGAGTGGATATATTACCTTTGCCCAATCGTTCGGTGTATAGAAACCCGGTTGAAACATCACATTAGACTTGCAGTTCTTCCACGTAACAAATCAGATGTTATACACACATATGTTAAAAACGTTGTTGTTTAGCAAGGGGTCCGCATCTCCAGAGCCGGGGTCGACTAGCCTGCTCCGGCAGGCAGCGGCCCGCAGCAGCGCTGCGCAGGCGTTCGCGCCCTTTATTTTGGGAGGGGGGGGGTTGGGGCGGCGGAGGTGTTATACAGAGTCCATGGTCGGGCCGAGTAAAGGGTTTGAAGAAAGGAAGCCAAAAATAAGACGGTGATCCTGGGTTCATAATTTGGTTTGTTGTGGGTTCTCCTGTTTTCAACATGTCGATGGTATAGGCATACAAATGGGTTCACAGAGCAAAGACCTATGAGTCGCATTGTTGCTTTTAACGAGTAACCAGTTTCTCAGAAATGTTTATCTCCATGGGTTGAAAACAAATTCCAGCAGTCGGTCCATCACATTTCCTTACATTTCAAACGCCAGGAAATCCCTCCCTATAACAATGCAATTTTCTCACTGACCCATTGCTACAGAGGATGTGCCCTTTACAAGCTCAAATTGGATTAGGAAAACGGTTTAGACAAATGAAACAAACGCTTCACCAGCTTGGTCCCTGCACCTGTCCAAACATGCGTGGAACCGAGGGTTGCTTTCCAGGGTGCATATACCGATAAAGCCCATATAGGGTCAAACGCAAAATTTGTGATGTTTATACCCATAGGTTTGGCTCAGAAATATTCAAGGGGCGTCTGCGACGAACCGGAAAAATAGCATCCTGCAATTCGCCAGAACGCAGTTGGGCCAAAAAAAAAAAAGAAGTCGCATCCTGGCAGGCGCAAACTTGCAACTTCAGTGTTGCTGTCGTGTTTGTTGTTGTTGTTTTTTTCCAGGCCCACCCTGAGCACAGCAGACTTTGTCTCTTGAACAGTGCCACGCACGAAAACTGCAAACGTGTTTTTTCCTACAACAAGTCCCTGCGCGCGTGCAGTTTTCTTTGCTTATAAGTCCACCGGGCGGACTTAGTAACTCCCCACTGCCCAGATAGTAAGTCCTTCAGTTCTGAGTTA
This sequence comes from Effrenium voratum, assembly GCA_963377175.1. Taxonomy (NCBI): domain Eukaryota; class Dinophyceae; order Suessiales; family Symbiodiniaceae; genus Effrenium; species Effrenium voratum. The sequence continues at coordinate 21,504 of CAUJNA010002064.1, read as the reverse complement.
TAAGTCAGCCGCTGCAGACTTGTAAGTCATGCCTGTAACTGACTTGGCGTGGACTTGCGCAAGTCCTCCAACTAGGTCATAAGTGTCTCAGCATGTTGGCCAAGTCTGCTATATACATAGCAACACCGGCGACCATCCAAGTGACGCCACTCAGCCTCAGCACTTCACGCTGCGCACCGGCAGCAGCACGTCCGGCCCCGCAAGCAGCCGCGCCTCCTCGCAGTCCGGCTTCCGCGTCCAGGCACAGTCCAACACGCCGCGCCCCTTCTCCTGGGGCCTGAACCCCGTGGCTCTGCCCCAGTCCCAGCCAAGCTCACGGGCGAGCTCCAGTTCCGGACGCCGGAGCTTGCCTCCGCCCAGCTTTAAGACATTGAGGCTGCTTAAAAAAATAAAAATCTCCTGGGGGAGAGTTTATTTTTGCACGGTTTTGCGCTGAGAAAAGCTAGTACACCCTGGAGCAATAGCTTTTTTGCACGGTTTTGCGCTGAAAAAATGCTATTCTTCCAGGCCGTACATCTATGTACGCCCTAGAAGAATAGTTTTCCTTCGCCGTACGAGTCAAAATGCCATGACCTGCTGAAGGGCCGGGAGTACAACCGCAACAAGGCCATGGAGGGTTTCGACGAAGTGGACGACCCGCGCATCGCCCGCGCGGTGCACCAGGGCGGCTACGCGGACGTGCTGCTGCGCCCCACCATGGTGGGCATCCTGCGCTGCGGGAAGATGCTGCCGCCGCAGCTGAACCTGGTGATAGAAATTGAGTTTGCGGACGCCACCACTGCGCTGTGGTCCGAGAACGCCGGGGCGCACCCGGCGGGGGCCACGCTGAGCACCGACTTCGAGATCAAGAACGTCCGAGTTCTGGCCTCCCAGGTCGTCCTGGACTCTGCGCTGGTGGAGTCCTTCAACCGCGTGCTCCTCTCAGGAAGGTCCCTGGTGTTCAGCTACCCCACGGTGCACACGCAGCAGTCCAGCGTCCCGAACGGCGTGGCGGAGCACGTCACCGTGGCGCGCGCCTTCACGAAACTCATGGGCGCGTTCGTGACCTTCTGGGACAACGACGCGGGCTCCAAGATCCACTTGCTGGCCAACCCGGGGCAGGACGAGGCCCCCATCGGCGCGGCGAGGCAGGAGGACAGCCTCCTGGAGTCGCAGATGCAGCTGGGCAGCCTGCAGTACCCTCACAACCCCATGAAGGGAGCCTCGGAGCACTTCCACTTCCTCTCCGTCCTCGCAGGCACCTACGACGACACGGTGCGCAACATCGACATCGGCCGCGTGGGCTACCTGCGCCACAGCTTCATTGCCGGCTTTCCCGCCGAGCGCGTGCCCAAGATGCCGCTGAGTGGCGTCAGCACCCGCTCGGGCGACCTTGCCCAGTTCACCTTCAAGGGCCTGGACGGCACGATGACGGACCTGTTCATTCATTTGGTGGCCTACCAGCTGGTGACGCTCTCCGGCACGGGCGTCTCTGTGCTTGACTAAGGCCCGGTGTGCTTCATTTTTGATGAAGCGTGACACCGCTTAAGTCGAGCAAAACGAGAAAAAGGCGGGGGTGTCCCTCTTCACCATTTTTGGTGTTTAGTGACACCGCTTTTGAGTGCGCCCAAAAAACGAGAAAAGAGGCCCGGTGTCCCTCTTCTTCATTTTTGAAGTTTAGTGACACCGCTTTTGAGTGCGCCCAAAAAACGAGAAAAAAGGCGGGGGTGCCCCTCTGCTTCATCGCAGAGTGGCACCGCTTTTGAATGCGCCCAGAAACAAGAAAAAAGGCGGGGGGTGCCCCTCTGCTTCATTTTCGCAGAGTGGCACCGCTTTTGAATGCGCCCAAAAAACGAGAAAAAAGGCGGAGGTGCCCTCTTCGCCATTTTTGGCGTTTAGTGGCACCGTTCCACCTCCGTTGTTTGGGGCGCTCCTCCATTGCGCCACACGCAGAACTCTCGGCACCTCCTCGGCGGAGATGCCGAGGCGCCTCCAGTCGTGGCGCAGCATGGCGTCGAAGTCCGCGCACACCTCCTCCTCTCTCTTTAGAGGGGGTTTTCCAAATGGCTTATATTCTACCTGAGAGCCTCCTAACACTCGTCCGTCCAGCATTTGACCTCGTCCTGCGAAGGATTCGAAGTCTAAAACGCTGCGTGGAGGCGTGAGGCTGCAAAATAGAGACCCCTAGATATGCGCTGCAATTTGGCTCCAGGTTGCATTTCAAGCGATGTCAAGCTTTGCAGGGCTAAGAAAAACAAAAAAAAAGAAAAAAGGATCCAAAAAAAAAGGTCCCAAAAAAAAGGAAAAGAGATTTCCTTTAGCAACGGCATCGCTTAGAATGCAACCTGGAAACAAATTACAGCACGTATCTAGAAGTCTCTGTTGCAACCTCACATATACACATAGCATTTTAGACTTGAATCATGCGGGACAGATCAGCGGACAATGGCTGTTGAGAAGAACTCTCAGGTAGGTATAAATATTGAAAACATAAGAAGAGGTGCGGGTAAAAACGGGTCCTAGTCGCATTCTGTGCGTCTCGGAATTTTAAGTTGCCCGGGCTTAAAGTGCTGTTTCTGGCCTTGCAAGTGCGTTTCTGTTGCGGAGCTTTGTGGCTCGAAAAGCATGATAAGTGCTTTCTAAGCGCAACGGTAACTCAGAGCAGAAGGGTGGAATTCTCTTGGCCTCATTTGCTGCATGTGAGCCTTGGGTTGCGTCTCCGTCAATCCTCCGGCAACAGGATTGCTGTGCTGGGTTAGGGCCGCAGATAGGCCTCGTACATTGGAGGCCTGTGTGGCGATTTTCACGCGGCCCAGGGCCGCTCGTGTGGCGTCCGGCGCAGCGCGAGAATGTGGAGCTGGGCCGCAGTTTGCCAGTCGGGCATCGTCGCAATTCTAGTCGTTATTCTAGTCATTCTAATCGTTTTGTAGTCGTTATTCTAGTCGTGAATTCGGAAGCCTCAAGCGTTTCCTAGTCGGTAGTCCAAAAAAATATTGAGAGATAAGAAAGGCATTTTCCTTACAAGCCAGAGCCAGTTCATGAATAATTGTGTTTTACGTGGTTTCGTGGAATTACGACTAGAATAACGACTAGAATAATTAGAATAACGACTAGATGACGACTAGATAACGATTAAAGTCGGAACCACGCGCCGAGCACAGTTGGCGCCCGTGCGTTGGCGAGTCTTGAGGCGCTGTGGCAGGCGAGGGTGGTTGACAAGTCTAGTCTTGAGCCCCAATTTCAATGTCAGGCGAGTGTAAGGCGAGTGTAAAAGTTGCCTTGTTCCATGCAATGAAAGTCTGGAGGGGGGGGCGGTGGCGCGTGTTCCAACACGCGCGTGGCAATTTCTTGTGAAGGGAGAACGTTCAATGACAACCTCTCTTTGCCCGGGCCAAGTTTTGGGTCTAAATGCAAAAACGTCGCCGCTGCAGCAGGGGCCTCCACGGTACTTCGGCTGCCGGCTTCCGGAACTTGCGTAACGCAAAAGGACGAATGGGGAAGATCAAGCTTTTCCCCACGCCTGAGTACACCAGCAAGCAAGCCTCGGACCCCGTGGTGCCCCTGGTGCCATGCACGGGCATCTTCCTTGGGCCCAGCAAGTCGGGCAAAACTGTGGCGCTCATCAGTCTCATCCTGGAGCAGCACAAGGGCGTGTTTGAGCGGATCTACGTTTTCAGCCCAAGCGTCAACATCGATGATGGCTGGATCCCCGTCAAGAAGTACATCGAGCAGGACCTGGGGGTGAACACGGAGCGTGAGCAGGCTGTTTCTGGCCTTGTGTGGGCGCAGGCGCTCCCCGAACCTCCAGTCTTCTTGAGCGGCGCAGTGGTTGACGTGTTGAGCCCCGTACCCAACTCGCCGTCCGGGCAGGAATCGAGCCGCGTGGAGTAGAAGCGCTCAGTTCCTTGACCGACGCCTTAGCCACTGGACTAAGGCGTCGGCGAAAACATATGTAAACATGTTTGAAGGACCTGTCACCGGCAACATCCCGGAGGTCCTGGACAACGGAGAGGTAACTGACGGCACGCACGTCACCGCAGGGCAGCTGGCCCTGGCGCTGACGCCCTACGCGCAAGTAACGGACCTGGCGGTGAACACGGCAGCCTCCGGCAACAACGCAGCGGCCATCCAGTCCCTGGACGACCGGGTCACCGCAGAGCTGGCCACAAAGCTGGACAGCAGCGCGCTGGCGCCGGCAATTGCGCCTCTTGCCACGGCGGCGGCCCTGGCCACCACGGACGGACAGGTGGCCGCGCACGGAAGCAGCATCGCAGCGCTGCAGAGCTCGTTGACCACGGGTCTCTCCAACAAGGCAGACCAGTCGGCCTTCGACGTGCTGGAGGGCGTGGTTGCCACCAAGAGCACCCCGGACGGCGTGGACCTGAAGCTGTCCAACTACAGCACCACGGCGGCCATGAACGGCTCCATCGCCTTGGCCAACAACGCCACGCTGGCCACGGTGGCGACCAACTACGGCCTCAAGACGGTGGTGGACCAGCACTCCCTAGACATAGCGGCGAGGATCACGCCGCTGGAGGTAGACACCAAGGTGGCCAACGCTCTCCTGGGGGCCGTGTCCGCCGCAGCGCTGGCCTCCGAGCTCGCAAGCAGAGACGGTTTCATCGCGGGGCTGCAGGCCTCCAAGGCGGACGCCAGCGCGCTGACAGCTTACGCCCTGCTCTCGGCCGTCGACACTTCCTCAGAGGTGGACTCTAAGATAGCAGCGGCCCTCCTAAACGCAGTCACCACGGCAGCCCTGGACGCCGCCCTTGCCGGCAAGGCGGACACCAGCGCGCTGGCCTCCCTGCTCTCCGCGGTGGACGGGTTGGACACTCCACTGGAGGTGGACACCAAGATAGCAAATGCAGTGCTGGGCCTCGCCACCGAGGCCTTCGTCGCAGCGCAGCTTGCTAGCCGGGACACCGGCATCTCGGCGCTCCAGGCCTCCAAGGCCGACGCGGCGCTGCTGGCCTCATCCGCCACGAACGCCGCGCTCTCCGCCAGCGAGACCACGCTCCAGAGCGCCCTCGACGCAATCCTCGCGGAGCTCGCCGCCCTGCAGCTTCCCGGAGGCGGAGTTGTTAACGCGCCGGCCTGGGCGGGCTTCACAACTTGGGAGCTCGTTCAGGGAAGCAACGTCGTTCGCAACCTGCACTTCGTGGCTCCTCTCTCTGCTGCGCTGGCCAACAGCGACGACACGCTGAGCATCACGGCAGACTGCTACTCCGTCGCAGCGGCGGACGCGGCCCTCGCGGCTGCGCTGCTGGCCTACTACACCTCCTCACAAGTGGACACTCTGTTGGCCGACTACCGAACCGGAACGGTGCAGGACACGGAGACGACCAGCTCCATCACGGCCGCGCTGCTGGCCTACTCCACCGCGGCGCAGGTAGACGCGCTGTTGGGAGACTACCGCACGGCGAGCGCGCAGGACACGCAGACGCAAGCCGCCATCACAGGCGCGCTGCTGGCCTACCGGACGGGCCCGGACCAGGACGTGTTCACAACCAACCAAATCACCTCGGCGCTGGTGGCGTACCGCTCAGCCGCAGACCAGGACACGGCGACGGCCTCGAGCATCGCCGCCGCCCTGCTCAGCTACTACACCATCGCACAAGTAGACGGCCTCCTTGCGGGCAAGCTCGGAGTCACGGAGGCGGCCTCTGCGCTGCAGATAGCAGTGCGCTTTCCGGACGACGGAGGGGCCGACGAGGTGGTGGCCGCCATAGGAGAGCAGATCCTGGCCCCCACGGACGTCTCGCTGTCAAACTGGACGGTTCGCCCCAGCAGCGGCTGCAGCGTGGTCCTGGCCACGCACACCGCGGGAGTGAGCGTGGACGGCTACACCCTGACCCTGGCGGCGAACCCGTGGAACATCGTGCGCACCTACAACTTGACCCCGGGCCGAGAGCTGCTCTTCGCCTGCCGCTACCGGCTCGGCACGGCCTCCAACTTCGTGGTGTACATGTCCGAGGCCGACAACGTCTACGACCCATTGTACGGCAGCTTCGCGGGCGACCAGGGCGCCTGGAGCACGGCCAAGATGTACTTCACAGTGCCGCCCAACGGAGTTGCGAAGCTGCACTTCGGCGCACTTCCAGGCGCCGGGCCTGCCCAACCAGACGGCTGGAACGGTGGACGTCTACGGCCTCCAGATCCTGGACGCAACCCTGGAGACCGGCAACACGGCGGAGGAGGACACGGCGGCCTCGGCGCTGCTGCTGAAGCACGAGTTCCTCGACGGAGGGGCGGACGACGTCACGCGGGCCACCCTGGGCGAGGTGCTGCTGGAACCCACGCTCACCACGCTAGGAAATTTCCTGGTGCGCTCCAACAGCCAGAGCTCCGTGGCCTCGGCCAGCTTCGCGGTGGGAGGCTTCCAGCTGGAGGGCTACGCCATGACCCTGAGCGCCTTCGCCTGGAACATCGTGCGCACCTACACGCTGACGCCGGGGAGACGCTACTCCTTCGGCTGCCGGTACAGGCTGGGCACGGCCTCCAACTTGGTGATGTACGTCAGCGCGGCCGACAACGACTACGTGGGCGTCACCGGCACCTTCCTCGGCACGCCCTCGCAGGGGGTGTGGAGCACGGCGCGCCTGGACTTCTCGGTGCCGCCGGGCGGAATCGCGAAGCTGCACTTCGGAGCCTTCGGCGGCTCCATCCCCGGGCTGGTGCAGCGGTCGGCGGGCACGCTGGACCTGTACAGCATGCAGATCAGGGCCAGCGCCTTCGAGGGAGAGTCTGTCTCGGTAACGGACCTGCTGGCGGACTCGCTGGCCCTCACGGGCTCGGCCACGCTGGACGGGCTCACCGCGCAGGGCAACGTGGGCTGCGACCAGCTGCTGTGCAACGACGTGAACTGCACCGACGTGTTCACCACGGGCGTGGACGCCTCGGGCGCAGTCTCCTGCGCAGCGCTCACAGCCACCGGCGCCGTCGCCGGGGCCGCGCTGTCGTCCACGGGGGCCGTGTCAGGCAGCTCGCTGAGCATCAGCGGCGCGGCCAGCGTGGGCCTGCTGAGCTCCGCCACGGGAATCACGGGCAGCACGTTGACCATCAACAACACGGCCAACGCCAGGAACTTCACCACGGTGGGCGACGTGTCCACGGGCACGCTGACGGCCTCGGGCGCAGCAACCGCCGCGAGCTTCGCAGCCACCGGCGCGCTCACGGGCGCCACGCTGACGATCACCGGGGCGGCGTCCGCGGGCCCGCTGGACTGCGAGCGCCTGGACTGCACCTTCACGGCCACGAGCGGCGGAGTGTCGACGGGCAGCGTGGTGTGCGGCGACGTGACGAGCTCGGGCACGGTCTCCGCGCCGCAGCTCTTCGCGTCCAACACGCTCACCGTGACCAACGCCTCAGACTTCTCGGACGATCTCTTCCTGACGAAGAACTGGGCGGGCTGGAGCAAGCTGCAAGTGTCCAACAACAGCGCGGCCCCCGACAGCGGCCCGGAGCTGCGGCTGCTGGGCAACCAGAGCGCCAGGGTCTTCCTGGAGCGGGACGGCGGGGCGCACCAGTGCGAGCTCATCATGATCAACGACGAGGCGCGGGTGCAGACGAAGAGCCTCTCCACGCAGCTGTCCCTGACCACGAACCAGAGGAACCCCGGCTGCCTCGTCATCGCGGGCAACACGGGCAACGTGGTCTGCAACACGAGCTTCACGAATTTGTCGGACAGCCGGGTGAAGACGGAGATGGCCGAGGCCGACGTGGCGGAGCTCAAGCAGCTCTTTGACTCCGTGGAGGTGAAGCAGTACAAGCGCCCGGACATGAACGGGGACCTGAGGCTGGGCTTCGCCTCGGACGACTTCGCAGGAACGAAGTGGAAGAATTTGACGGGCACCGCCCGGTGGAGCGACGGCACGGAGATGGTTACTCTCGACTACTCTCACCTCACCAGCGTGCTGTGGGGGGTGTGCAAGGGCTTCCAGGCCCGGCTGGACGAGGTGGAAGCCTGGCAGGCCCAGCGGGGGCCGAAGAACGAGTAAAAAAACTGTGCGCAGCTGTGTGCGCAGGCCTCCCTGCATCCAGGGAACCTGCGCAAGCCCCTTTTTGGGGCAACAAGGCCTGTTCAGGCCTCCGCGTTCTCGCGGAACCTTGATCAGCCCCGGGCAACAAAGCTAAATGGAGGCGCTGAGGGACCTGGCCGACGACTTCAACGTGCGTGACCCGCGGAAGCTGTACCGACTCGCGAGGCAGCGCGACCTCGACGTGACGCAGGCCATGGCCTTCGAGGCGCTGAAGGCCGACGTGGGCCGGCAGGTGCAGGCGCCCCGGCCGCGCGCGCTGGGCAAGTCGGCCGCCGAGGGGCCGAACGACCGGCTGCAGGCCGACCTCATCGACTTCAGCCAGAACACGCGGGGGAAGACGAAGTACGGCCTGGTGGTGATGGACGTCTTCACCCGGGAGGCCGCCGTGGAACCTCTGCAGAACAAGAACGCCGAGACGGTGGGCCGCGCCACCAGGCGCGCCGCAAAGGAGCTGACGGGGGACGACGGGAACTTCGTGGTCACGACGGACCTGGGCAACGAGTTCGCCACGCTGGACCGGGAGCTGCCCGAAAATGCCGTGCACCGCACGAAGCGGCCCGAGGACCGCAACGCCATCGCCGTGGTGGACCAGGGCATCCAGACGCTGAAGAAGGACCTGGCCACGAGGGTGGCGCGCAAGGGCGGGCAGTGGAGCGACCACTTCGAGCGGGCGGCCGGGGCATACAACGCGCGGCCCCACGAGACGGTGCACGGCGCGCCCGAGGACGTGGAGAAGCAGCCGGCCACGGAGTTCAGGGTCCTCCAAGACAACGCCGACAAGTTCCAGCACAACAAGGACCTCACCGAGCGGCGCGTGAAGGCGGTGCAGGACGCGGGCGCCTTCCGAGCGCCGACGAACGGCGACGTGCAGCAGCTGGGGGCCGTGGACTCCATGACCGTCCGCAGCACGGAGGGCCGCGAGACCCTGCTGAAGCTGGCGCTGCCGGCGCCGGGCAGCGGCAACGCGGCGGGCCGGCTGACGAGACGCAGGCCGGCGGCTGTAAGGCAGCTGGACGACTTCCTGGCGCCTCCGAGGCCCAGGACCCTCGACTAGCCTCCTTTGAAAAAAAACTGGTTTTTTTGTGTTAAAACCCTCTAGGCCCCGTGCCGAAATTGGGTAGCTGTTCTGAGGTCCTTGTTGGTGTTGCTTCCCAAGTTCCATTGATTGCCATTTGGCTCAAGACACATTTGAGGTTCAAGATCTGATGTGTGACTGCAGACCTCCGTGATCGGCATCAAGAGCAAAACAACTGCTTGCGCTGCATTGTCAGGACTACTGGTGTAACTATCATTCCTTCTTCCTTACAACGTTTACACGGGTTCGGCTATAACGGCATCGTCCGTATACACCTTTCTACGTGGTTGGTATTAAAGCTTGAGGGTTCGGTGCATAGCGTCCCACGGGACGTCACCTTGCCGTCTCTTGACAGGTTATCAGCCGTAACTACAAGCTCTACACTGGACTGGGAGACAGCTGGTTTATTGCGGGTACAGGGACAATAAAGGAACGTTAACCTACACAGTACAATGGCGTCTTCGGCGAGCCCAAGTACTGCAACTTTTGGGAACAGCAGCTCAGAGGGATCCAATGGATTGATGGCTCTTCCTGCGGTGATGGATATGGTTGCAGATTCACAGGATGAACCTGGGAGCGGAGGTTCCGCGCTATTCAGCGACATATCTACTCCCACAAGATCATGGAAGCAGATCGATGTTCATCAGGAGTCGAAGAAAAGAGAATCCCCACCGAGAAGATCATCATCTTCGCCTGCGACACCACGGACGTCGCAGAAGGGCGTGAGATCGACATCGAAGGGTGGGAGGTCAAAATCACCCACCAGTGCAGATTTTCGCGCCGTGATCAAAGAGAAGGATAAGATGGAGGTGGAGATCGGGGAATATCAGAAGACACTTGATGAAATGTCGGCAGCAATGGCGAATCTTAACCAAGAAGACTATGGAAGCACCATCCGGATCCAGGAGCTGGAAAGACGATGCGAGATTGCCAGCAAGCAGTCGGGACATCTAGTGAGTCACCACCAACACCACATGGCTGAGGCATGGCGCAAGTTTGAGGAAGAAGCCCAACAGATGCGCAAGGTGGAAATGAACGCATTTCAGTACGGGGAGAAGAAAGACATGGAGTCGAATATTATAATGCAACAGATGAGGCAAGCTGAAGGAACTATCATGGAGCAGAAGCGGGGGATTGCATTGATGAAATCCTACATGGCAAGCGAGAAGTCGGCCGCGCAGGAATCAGCTATACGTGCAAATCAGATACACCGTGAGGCTTCACAACAGATATCAGCTTATCAGCAACAGATCAGAGGCATAGAATCTTCTACATCTATCGAGAAGTTCAACGAGGAGGAGATGGTCCAAAGTCTGGAATCACAGTTGGAGCATGCACTCGTCAAGCGCCCCGAGACGTACTCTTTGGAGGACTCCAGGGAACAGCTGATGGCGAGGCTGAATGACGTTACAGTATTTGCGGAACAGGAATCGAAGAGAGCAGATTGCTTGCTTCGCGAAAAAGAAGAGATCGTCAAACAGTATGAGTCCGACGTGTCGATGAAGGACCGGATGATTGCTGTCGAAGGTGGCCATCGTCAGGATGCGATCTTGGAGTTAGCCCAGGTCAAAGAAGAGAAACAAGAGGAACGGTGCACGATGGACGAGAAGTCGAAGGAGGCTGAGTACTGGAGATTGACAGCTAAGGGAATGTACGATGAGTACCTCGAGGAGATGCATGAGCTTCTGAGACAACTGAAAGAAAGAGAGGCGACGCTCAAGCAAGAAGAGAGTTTTGTACGCCAACTCGATGCTGACAACGAGGAACTACGTGCACACAAGAAGCTGGAGACACAGGAAGCCTCCAGCAGCAAGGATGGACATCGTGAACGAGCAGTAGTGAAACGCGCTGAGGGAGGAACCCAGGCTAATTCAAATAGGATAGACAAGAAGGTGGCTGGGTCAATCCCGTCATCGTCTTCAAATCAAATCCCTAATTCGTCGCTGATGCCAGGTTCGATCCTCTTTCCGTCTTTCGGTGATCCAATGATCGATGTACACCTATCCCAGATGCAAGGGGTTGTTGGGCATGTCCCACAATCCACCACTACGACTGGTGGTGGTGATGGGGGGAGAAACAACGGTACTACGCCTCCATTGGATTACGGTGGATTCCCGCCCAATGGGACTGGGCAGGGAGCGGGTCGACGTCAGTTGAGCCTCGCTGGTGGCGGAGGAGGACCTCCGGATGATCCACCCGATGATGAGGATGAGGATGACGACGACGAAGGAGATGAGGAAGACGAGGAAGAAGAAGAGGAAGAAGACGATCGGACACGGAGGAGACGAAGGAGATCGAGAGATAACCGAGAGATCAAGAATGATCGACCGAGAATCTCGAGGAAAGAGGCCGAGAGAGTATCTATTCCGGCCTGGCCAAAGATCCATCAACTTGACACCTGGAAGATACAACTGCTGATGAATGTTCTGAGCGCATGTGCAGATCCAGATACCGACGCATGGACGAAATGGCTGGAGCAGGCTCTTGGGTTGAACCCAGACCTGGATTTGCTTAGCGATTCAGGTGGCGACAGATTCGCTACGATAGATATTAAGATGGCCATAGGCATGCAGAACATGCTGAAACAAGCACCTGACGAAGCCAAGGACGTATACCTCGATGCTACACGACACTCTGAACTACGACATCAACAAGGGGTGATCGTGAAGGGACGAGAGTTGGTGGCATTAGTCATGCAATCATTCAGAACCCGATAGAACGGATCTTGTCTACCACATCGAGCATCTATTCAACCTTGATTTTCCTGGCGACAAGAACTTGGTCATGTTCAGGAACAAATGGTATGATTTGCTGCTGAAGATGAGGAGCGAGGACAGACCCAGTAAGCTGGCTCTCAGAGATATCCTTTACAGGAAGATCAAAGGGAGCAAGAAGATGGAGTTCGGCCTCAATGCCTACCATAGACTACCGGACAAGCATCCTCAGAAGACGTATGAATTCCTATTGGCGTTGATCGACTATCAGATCAAGGCAGATCGGGAAGACCTGATGCTCGACATGAAGGAGAAATCGGTCAAGTCGATGATGAAGTCAGGCGGGAAGGATGCGGCTCCAACAACTGGCAAACAGGAGAACCAGGGTGGCAAGGGCAGAAAGGGGAAACCCGGTGGACCTGACGCCGCTCCTGTGCTCCCAAAAGCCAAGGCAAAGGGCCACGCTGGCAAGAACGGCAAGTCCGACGGTGCCAGCGACAGAGGCAAGAGTCCGGGCGGAAGCAAGGATAACCCCTGCTCGTACCACTTCAAATCGGCGAAGGGGTGCGTGAAAGGGAATGAATGCACTTTTTCCCACAGCAAGAAGACGGAGCACAAGTTGGAGAGTATGTCCAAAGGGAAAGGAAAGGGCAAGTCCAAGTCCAGATCATCGTCACCAAAGAGAGATGATGGAGCATGCTTCGCGTTTCAGAAGGGGAAGTGCGATAGGGGAAGCGCTTGCAAGTACAGGCATGAGCTCATCAAGAACAATTCAGCTCCAGCAACGTCAAATGACAAGGCGCAAGCCAAGTCGAAGGCCGCCGCCAAAGCCGCAGCGCCTGCCATTGCGAGGAGGGCCATCGCAATGCCCGCGATAGTCCTGAAGCAATCGGCTCCTGCAGGGAAGGTAAGCTTCAAGAAGGACGTTGATCAGGTCGAACCGGACGAAGCCGAGACTGTCTACCCCGAGCACGATGACGACGCGATGAGCGAATCATCGAGATGGTCTGGCGAGTCCGAGATCCCCGAGAAAATGGTGTGGTTCAAGGAAGTGCTCGACGTCGGCGAGAATGGGGAGATCACCTACCTCGAAGACGAGAGAAGGCAATGGGAACGAAAAGGGGAATGGTACGGTTATGAGGACAATGAGAATGAACCTTATCAGTACGTGTACGTCGACGAGAAGAAGTTCAAAAGCAGTGATCATCGTGAATTATCAGCCTACCAAGTCCAACGATCATTGATAAGTGCGAAGATACTGAGAGAAGTGGTGGATGATGTATATAAGAAGCACTACTTCCCGGTGACCAAGGAGAGCAGCATAATGTTCGAGTATGATCGGAACAAGGACGAGATCAAGGAATCGGCTGTCGACTGGAAGAAACAGCATGGTATGCCGAAGAACGTTTTCGCCATGTCAACGTGCATCAGCAAACAGGTGAAATGGTTGATGGACACCGGATGTGGTCATGATCTCATCGGAAGAGCCAAGGCGAAGAGCCTGGGTGTCGACATCGTGAAAGATGACGACGAGATCGTGTTCCAGACCGCGAATGGTTCCACTTCCACATCTGATGTAGCCAAGATAGTCGTGGACGAGTTGGACGAGACTGTCGAGCCGCATGTATTGGATGAGACGCCCACGGTATTGTCAGTGGGGAGGAGATGCATGAAGATGGGTTATGCATTTCACTGGATGCCTGGTAAACTACCTTTCATGGTTACGCCAAAGCAGGGATTCGTGCACTTGCAGGTCAAGGACGACATCCCGTACCTAGTGAGAGATGGTAAGCTTCGGAGTAACAGGCATCGCCCTACGATAGACGACCTCAAGGAGCACTTTTCGGAAGTATTGGCGATGGTAACGAACGACGAGGCAGATCAGGGAGGTGGCGATGAGAACGACGTCACACCCGCCGCTGTCGGTGAGTCCGCAGAGGCCGAGGGCGAACACCACGACGGAGCATTCGACTTCGGGCCACCCGGAGGAGCCGGTCCGGTACATCCGCCTCCCGTGGCTGAGGAAATACCTGTAGATGTTGGGTCAGTCCCGCATCGACATGGTGATGCCGAAGCTCACGAGGAAGAGGTTGATGAAGATGATCCAGATGCCGGAATCGAAGTAGACGTGTACGAAGGATCATCGATAAAGAGGAAAGTGGGAGTCCTCAAGAAGGACGCCAATTCCATAGCTCATTTGCTTACACACAGATACCGAAACCCCTTCTGCGAATCATGCGTCAAGGCAAAGATGAGACACTTCAGATCGCGAACGGGAGCATTCAAAAGAGAAGTGAAGATGTTCGGTGACCTGGTGACGTTCGACTTTGTGACGGCATCAGGAGACCATGAAGTGGAAGGTAGGTATGCGCTCATCATCCGGGACATATATACCGGAATTATCATGGCTTATCCCACCGCGAGAAGAGACACTGACTCGGTCGTCAGGGCTATCAAGCACTTCTGCGGGAGGAGGAAAATCAAGCAGGTATATTCGGATGACGGCCCGGAACTGATCAATGCGTGCGTGGAGCTGAAGCTGAACCACGACCTATCGTTGCCTGGACGGCCGCAGAACAATTCCCTTGCTGAAAGAACAAATCAATTCATCATTGACCAGACTTCGGCTTGTCTAGTACATGCCGGTCTACCCACGTGTTGTTGGGTGCAGGCCATCACCACTCTGTGCCATCTCATGAACATCGAAGAGGTGAACGGATCGAGTGCATGGATGAGGCTGCATGGCGAGGAGTTCAAGGGCGAGAAGATACCTTTTGGTGCGCTAGTGGACTTCAAGCCGAGTGAAGCACGAGGGGGAAAGAGGGAGAAGTTCGAGCCGAGAGGGGAACCTGGTATATTTGCTGGATATGTGTTGAGCACTGGCATGCATTGGGCAAACAAGTATCGTGCTTGGGCACTTACTGCATTTGCGGGTGCAGAGCTGAACATCAAGAAGGCAAAGGTTCCACCTCGGTTGAGAATGCCACATCAGACGGAGAGGATGATCCTGAAATCTCCTCTGACATTCCCAATACAACAGAAGTACAAGGTTGCCAACGAGACTTTGAAGGAATAGAGATGTCTATCGATGCAATCGGTCTGGATGCACGTGACCGCCTGATCGAGGAATCGAGGATGAGGACTACGAGCCTGAATTGCTGCAGAGTGACGGAAGCGACTGCTTGACGATGAAGTCGATCAGATCGCTGGTCTACTGCTCGACGATGGCCCGGAGGTAATCGCCGGGGATCGCGCGGGAGAAGAAGATGCTAGACCGAGCTCCTCAAAAGGGAAAGGAGATGGACACCCTAAGGGCGATGAAAAGGTTGCGAAGTCCGACCTTCCACACGTGTCAGTTGGGCTACCCGGGGATGGTATCACGTACGTCAACGACGATGGCAAGGAGGTTAAGATCGACAAGGCCGGGAGACCGTATCCTGTCAGGAAGGACGGATTCAGGCTAATGAAGACGTCGAGACCTCCAGAGTTCACTCCTGAAGAATGGAAGATGATGAGTAAATATTACACCAAGGAAGAGAAGGCCGAAGTGAAGGGCGGTGGCAAAAGGAAAGAGGAAGATCCCAAGAGTAAAGAGTCTGATATTTCCGCGCCGGCAGAGGCACGGACATTACAGATGCCCGGTGGTAAGAGAATTCGAGCGATGCTTCGGAACCGCTGGGGTGGAGTAGAATGGCAGTACAATTGGGGATTGCGGAAGAACATATCAAAGATCAAGAACCCAATGGATGGGAAGCACTTGGCTGAGCTTGAATGGGTCAGGATTGTTGTTAATCCTGTCGACGGGGTGGTTGTTCTCATGGATTCCAAACAGTCCCAAGACGTCACGAGACGAATCGTTCAGCTTGAGAAAGAATTTGAGTGTCTGGTTGGTAATTTATGCCTGGAAGTTCAAGTCTGAGGAGCGATCAAAGTCGACTCCAAACTGGACGAAGGCGGTTGCATCAGTCATGGAGAGTCATAAAGACGAAGCTGAAACGGCATCGGGGACGGATCCATCGGTCGACGAATCGACGGATCTTACCTGGTATGAATGGGAGGAGTCTGCTGAGGTAGTTTCTGGAAAAGTGCCACTTGCAATGCCTGCGATAGGCGAAGACGGTGAAGCCAAGAAGTACCCATCGATGCCGTGCGTGACTTCTGAGCGAATACAGCACAGAGAGAAAGCTGTGAAAGTTGTACGATTCTTCGACGCTTTAGTGTCCAGGCCGGTAGGCCGGAAAGAGATGTTGACCAACCCTGATGCATTAGCATCAATGAAGAAAGAGTGGTCGGGATTAATCGACCAGGGGGTCTTCGATCTTGGCGCGGGGCGCGAATATGACGCTGTAGCCAGAGAAGCAAAAGCGAAGGGGGAGGAGATACACATGGCTCGCGCACATGGCATTTGCGTTGAAAAGCACTCACAGTTGCCGGTTGGTGATCCTAAGAGGAAGTTCAAGGGTAGAGGCGTGTTGCTGGGGAACCAAGTGAAGAACCAAAGCTTTGAGGCTGCGATGTTTCAAGATTTGGGGAACTCCCCTACTTCATTTGAAGCCTCGCGTTGGGCGGATTTTCTGGGTTGTCATGATGGCTGGGATGTGCAGATGGCCGACGCTGTTCAGGCGTATATACAGGCCACCTTGAGAGGCACGCCGTGTTGGATTGAATTGCCACCGGAGGCCGTGCCAAGTGAATGCGAATGGGATAAGTACAGAAGACCAGTCGTCCCGTTGAGGAAGGCGCTGTACGGACACCCAGATGCGGGAACATTTTGGGAGCAGCACTGCGATGAGTCAGTGCGTGCCGTTGGTTTTGAGCCCATCGGCGAAGAATGGCCTTCAGTGTACATTCACGAAAAGCTCCAGCTTGTTCTGGTTGTGTATGTCGACGACTTCAAAATGGCAGGGCCGCAGAAGAACCTTGCCCAAGGGTGGAGCATGTTGCGTACACGTTTGAAGATTGAGCCCGAGACTGGACTTGACGTGTACCTTGGTTGCAATCAAAGCAAGGGAAACGTCACTCTCGGGAACGGACACCGAGTAACAACGGTGACCTATGACATGGAACAGTTCCTACGTTCCTGTGTCGACCGCTATCTTGAAGTGGCGGGCGACGTGAAGTTGAATAAGGTTGTCACCCCTGAGTTGCATGAAGAAACAAAGAATCACGTCTCACGGAAGCCTGCCAGAGAGGGGCCGTCAGTCGTGTGCAATTGGTGTAACAATCTTGTGCCCACCGACGGTTCTGCCACAGTGCCGGACCAACGGGGAGGGACTCCTGAGTTGGCCATGAAGGAGCCCGTGCGTGGACACCTTGCTCCGCATGCCGCTAGCGTACTGATGAAGTTGCTGTACGGTGCGCGGATTGCTCGCTTCGATTTGTTGCGGCAAGTGAATCGCCTAGCACGGAACGTGCATAGGTGGACTGACTCCGATGATCGGGGTTTGCATCACTTGATGTGCTATGTGCATCATACCAAACATTAGCGCATGGTCGGTTGGGTTGGAGACCCTATGGACGATGTGCACTTGGCCTTGTATGCGGACGCTGACTTTGCGGGATGCATTGACTCGCTGCGTTCCACCTCCGGTGGACACTTGAATATACAAGGGCCTAATACCCGGTTTCCGTTGTCTGGCAGCTCTAAAAGACAGGGTTGTGTGAGTCACTCCACTCCCGAGGCCGAGATTGTTGCGGCCGATGTTGCCCTGAGATCGATGGGTATGCCCGCTCTCAAGCTGGTAGAGCGGATTCTCAAGAAGTCACCGAACTTTGTGTTCTATGACGATAACAAGGCTATGATCGGTATCGTGCGATCGGGGAGAAACCCCACGATGCGCCACCTTGAGAGAAGCCATGGTGTTAGCATTTCGTGGATGCATGAGATGTTCACACGTGATTACATGTACTTGGCGTATGAGGTCACCGACAGGATGGCGGCCGATATTTACACCAAGGCGTTCAATGATGGGCGCAAATGGAAACATGCATGTTTGCAGATTGGTCTACTCGACCCGAGCTTGCTGTCTGACCCGGATACCCTCGCGTCTGTTCCACGTGGATCCCATGGGACTGCTAAGACCGCTTCGGGGATGTTGATTTATTCCAAATACTCTGCAATCAAAATTGATCATGCCCTGACCGCTGGTGGTCTGATTAACATCCAAGAGTGACTGTAATGGTTAATGCAGCTGATACGATCCGGTTGTTGTTGCTGCGACGCAGATTGATGCGTGGAAACCCACTGCGGTTGGCGACACCGGTTTGGGGAGCGCGGCTTGTTCCACCTGGTTTCCCTGGAAATAAAATGGTCATGGCTCAAAGTTGAGGATAGAGTTGACCCGGGGCTACAATGTGTGCGAATTGATGGTTGGGTTGAACGCGCAGTTTGGCAGTTTCATCCCGTACCGGTCGCTGCATCGGCGCGGGAACGGTCTCCACGACCACGACCAATTCACGTCGGGTCCGGGGATGTTGACATGCAGTCCGTGCTGGCCGCATTTGTTGAAGAACTGTCGAACGAGCGCATAGAGTTGAAGTGTGTTAACGACCTTGCTTTGGAAACGTTGCTCCGATTGAAATCGCTCATGCGTTGTCTGCATATCAATCACGAGCAGCTTGTCCCTGGTCGTTGTTTTGTTCCGTATCGCATTGCGGTGAAGCACAAGCCACAGTTAGCGCCGGGCATTGAACTCGCGATGGTCAAACACGACGGTGGTGTGCTTCGCGCTCCTGTTCATGTCTCGCTTCCTGGTATGAGAACTCGCACAGTCGTCACTCTTTACAGAGTTGACTTGGCTCGGCCTATCGTGCTGATGGCATGTTCTGAACCACGTAACTGGTTCACTGCTCTTGCCCGCCATGACGGGCCGCAGGTTGTCACCATAACTCTGGTTGATGACTTACTGAGCGAGTACGGGGGGAGAATCGCCAGACATGTGATTACCAAACCTTCCGATTTGTTGTTCTTCGCCGGGCCTTGCACGGGGGGATCATCATGGGCACGCCTCAACAAGACTCGCGGAATTGACACCGCAGAGAAAATCGAGGACAAACAAAGAGAATTTTGGAGATTGTTTGAACGGTTCGTTGAGATAAAACGGCATGCCATGACAAAACGAGCCGCGATTTTGTTTGAGTTGTCTGGAAGTTGTGATTATTGGAAAGATGAGAGACTGCATGAGGTTGTGCATGATGGGACTAGTCACGAGTTTGATGGGTGTCGCTATGGCTTGAAACAAAGATACGCAAAGAAACCCATGCCAATCAAGAAACCATGGAGAGTTGTCTCATGGAACTTTGAACTTGGCGGCTCGTTGTCTAAGAAATGCAATGGAAACCATGAGCATGGACCTTGTGCTGGTCGGGAAACCAAAGAAACCCAGTTGTACACGTCTATAATTGTGGGTGTGATCCTTCGCCGTTTTCGTGCTCGAGCAAGGCGCCTCAAACCGGCACCGTTGAAACTCGCTCTTGCTTGCATTACGCGAAGGAGATCGCGGAAGCACCAAGCTACTGCGAGCGAAATCCGCACCACCCCAACTGCACAACCGAGGTGCTGGGCCAGTCCCGAACCTCTGGTGCATACGGGGAGCTGGGTCAGTCCCGAGCCCCAAGCTTCAAGGAGGAGCTGGACGAGTTCGTCACCTCAATCTGAAGCTGGGATCGTATTGGGACAATTCCGTGGCTTCATTTGCAGCTGCTTATTTTGGGTTTTCCTGGTTCTGGAGAATATCATCAAGATGACTGCCAATCCGAATGTCGTCAATGCAAATGAGTTCTTCTGCGTGCCTGTTGGGAAATCTAGGCAAGCAGCAATCTTCTTGGGAAATTTGGTGAAGAACGCCATCGAGGAAGGTAAGAGGATACCCAAGAGGATGGAGATGAGCAGCGACCTGGGTATGTGCGTGAAGTGGATCGAGGACATAGGCGTCCCCGCTATTTATGCATACTCTGCGTACTACTCTGCCAAGGGCCGCGGGATGATGAAAGGTGGAGGGCAGTCTATGAGGGTTGCCTTAGAGTTCATCAGCAAAGTTTTCGGACAGCTTTCTGCCGACGAATGCATGCTTGGATGGAGGGAATTCTGCAGCAAGGGAAAGAAGATCGTGTCGGCGCTGAATCAACTTTGCGGTGAGGCAACGATGCTGGCGAAGAACCCCGAGTTGCTCAACGTGACCAAGTACTGCATGGAAGGGGCGGATATGTTGAGATCAATCGCGAACATCTGGGATCTCGCATTAGGCGTGGCCGAGGACAACGATGAACGGTCGTTCAAAGCAGCATTCCACCAGAACACCCCGGTTGGGGAGGTGTACAAAGAATTCATCAGCGACGAGTCATCCAGGGCATCGTCATCGAGAAGGTGGAGGAGCTCCGAGGAGTTCCAGACGACTGCAGAGTTTGAGAGGCACGATCGGAGAATTGCAAGGTACAGAGATCGAAACTGGGGGAAAGTGTTCACGTTGAGCGTGATCAAGGCTCCAAAGATCGACTCCTACGGTCGTGGTTCCAAGGACGACTACCAGAAGAATTGGGACCTTGGGTTGGTCTACCAGAATGAGCTGCAGGCATCGATGAAGAATCTCGCATATGCACTGAGGAGGGATGAGAATGCCAGCCAGAACAACCTATTGCGCTGGATGATCTGTGGGTCAACCCCCAGTGACATCTCTGACGCGTGCATCGGAGCGGTCAATTCGCTCATGTGCGTCTCTTTCATCATGAGGAGATTGCAGCCATTGCTCGGTGAGAAGGACTCCAAAGATCAGTCGTATACAGCTTATTTCCGTCCAGACAAAAGGGAGCTGAACGATCTCAACCGGGAGATTGAGTACGCCAGGGATTTCCTGTGGTGCATCGATATGATCTATGAGTCGAAGCTGCCTGCGATGAACATCAACTCCATCAGTTTGGCACCGCACGCGGCTGACAGGGCCGCTGAGAACCAAGATCGGCGCAAGTGGGTAAGCTGGATGAAGGAGATCGAGAAGAAGGCCGAGAAGGACGCCATGATCGAATTCTTCCAGAATAAATACTGCACGATTCATGAAGTCGAGAGGGAACTCGAGAAGTACCCCGAGGATTTCGTGGTTGGGGAAGAGCCGACATGGTGGGTGATGGGCTCATCAAAGACGGAGCCGCCGCGGAAGACGGAGCGACAGCAGAAGTCGGCATCAAGCTCCGGACAAAGGAGTCAAACCGCTGGTGGGCCAGTCCCCCAGCCGGGAGCTCCAAGTGGGGGGTCGCAAGCCAGCGATGCTGTCAAGATCGACAACGAGACCATCGACTCCATTTTCCGAATGAACTCTGGCGGTGACGACGACAGATGGGTAATTATCAACCCAACTGCTGGACACGATACCTACACTTCATTCGAAGGGGGTACCACTTTGGGCGGAGCGACTGTCACTGTGAAATTCAACATAGACAACAATACGGGGTACCCAATCATACAAACTGTATTTGGGCCGTGTCTTGCAGAAGGCAAGAACGCAACATATTGGGAGTATATGCTGAGATGCCTGACCTCTTCGCTATTGCACTTCGAGGAGAAGACCAGCGCGGAGAAGATCATTCTTTCCTATGTTGGGAAGGGAAATGCGGCATGGCTACAGCTGTATGCTTTCTTGTGTGCCCAAACAGGATGCTTGATTACTGGACGCCTTCCAGGCGCCAAAGCCATCAACGCGTTGAT
>CAUJNA010002063.1:0-45485 GCA_963377175.1 Effrenium voratum | reverse complement strand
GGCCAAATTGATTCGACCTAGCGATCGTCGTAGCTCTTGCCATTGGTGTACACATCCTTGCCTAACTCGAGATGCCATCACTATCACCCAAATCTGTCTCAATCACTGCTGCTTGTTTGCGGGCAGTCAGACGCCTTCAGCTTGGCACGCCATAGTCAGCCGTTTGCCTTCCGAGACCCTACATCGGTCTCGGCCAGGCCTGCTGCCCAGTGCAGGCGTTGTGGTCTCTGGCTGCGAGAAGTTCCTCCACCGGCAGCTGCTGCACCGCCTGGCAGAGATGGACAAAATCCATTTCGCATCACCTAAGACGCCCTGGAATGATTCGATTCCCCCGACCGACCATGGATTCAACCATGGTTTCAAAGTGGTGCGAAATGGATTTCGCAGCCATCGGTTGGACCCCAAACAAGGTGGGTTTCCTTTGGGTTTGCCAATGAAGCCCACAGAAAAAGCGGTACCCTCAAAAAACGAGACACCCAAATGAAGGGATCCTTCAGTTCAAGCCCCGAAGCGAAGCCTTAACTGGACGCGGAGTATGTGAGCCGCGAACCGCGGCTTCGGCCGCGGCTTACCCGAGGCCTGCAAGTCGCCTCGTTGTGCTGCTGTGATGCCAGGACTCTCCTCGATGCAAAAACCATGTGAGTCTCCTTCCAACAAAATATCTCGCTTGCTGGCAAGGACAATGGATTTATTGAAATTGACATTGGAGAGGAAAGGACATGGGATCTACAGAGTCCCCTACAGTTTTGCAGCCCTCACGTGCGGTTCTTTGAGGCCACCAATCTCCCGTTTCAACGGCAACTGCGCATCTGGCGCACTGGAGCTCTGCCCGTCCTTGGCGCCCTTGCTCCCAGGGTGAGTCTGGCGCGCGGGCGAAACGCAGCCATGGGCAAGGGCTCCCAAAAAAACAGGAAAAACACCCATTTCTGAGTCTGGACATGGTGCCAAGATCACAACAAATTCAGATTCTGGTGGTCCATCTCCCATTTCAATCACATCTCTCCCGCTGATCATCATTTCGAGTAGATTCAGGTTTGTACTGCGCTCCCAAGTTGTCTCTTGCAGTTGTTTGTATGAATAAGCCCAAACTCTCCAAGCCTCCTTTCAAGATTTGCTTTCCACCTCGATTGCACAATCTTACAACGAAGTCCTCAATCATGGAATCGATACGATCCAAGATCTGGGAACCCAAGAGGCCGAGTCTCCAGGTCAACAACATACAACCTCGACTCTCTTTCTTTAGAGGGAGTTTCCCAAACGGATTCTATTGCACCTGGTAGGCTCCTGACACTCGTCCGTCCAGGAAACGACCTTGTCCTGCGAAGGATTCGGAATCTAAAATGCAGTGCGCAGGCGTGTGGCTGCAACAAAACGACCCCTAGATATGCTTGCAAAATGCCCCGCAGCTGCGTTTCTGCAAGGCGAGCTAAAAAACAGGGAACAAAAGGGCCCAAGCCAGCCAAACCCAGCCAGAAGCCACCCAAAAGCCAGCCAGAAACCAACCAACCAGCCAGCCAGAAGCCAGCCAGCCAGCGCCAGCCAAAAACCAGCCAACCAGCCAACCAGCCAACCTGCCAACCAGCCAACCAGCCAACCAGCCAGCCGGGATGCCAGCATCTCAGCGCTCCAGGGCGCCAAGGCCGACACGACGCTGCTGGCCTCGTACGCCACGAGACCACGCTCCATCGACGCAATCCTCGCGGAGCTCGCCGCCCTGCAGCTTTCCGGCAGCGGGGGAATTGTTAACGCGCCGGCCTGGGCGGGCTTCACGACTTGGGAGCAAGTTCGCGGAAGCAACGTCGTTCCCAACCTGCATCTGGAGGCTCCTCTCTCTGCTGCGCTGGCCAACGGCGACGACACGCTGAGCATCACGGCCGACTGCTACTCCGTCGCAGCGGCGGACGTGGCCCTCGCGGCTGCGCTGCTGGCCTACTACACCTCGCCGCAAGTGGACGCGCTGTTGGTCGACTACCGAACGGGGACGGCGCAGGACGCCGAGACGACCAGCGCCATCTCGGCTGCGCTGCTGGCCTACTACACCTCGGCGCAGGTCAACGACTACCGCACAGCAAGCGCGCAGGACACGCAGACGCAGGCAGCCATCGCGGGCGCGCTGCTGGCCTACCGGACGGGCCCGGACCAGTTCGGCCTGCCGAACTTGTCACCATCTTTGTCACCGGGTCTGCCGAACGTCCAGAGGGACTTCCAGGGCTTGAAAGATTCAGTCAATATTGAAGAGCAAGGGAGGAAAAAGCAGCTGGCCGGTCATTAAGGACATGCTTTTTATGCCTTTTTGTTTGGTGCTTTTTTTGGACCGAAAACCTTGTTTTTTCGCGTGCGCGTTCTTTGTCAAAACAATCCGTTTTTCGGAAGTGTTTTTTTTGCCGAAAATCTTGGGGAGGGAGGGGGGGAGGGGGGAGGGGGGGAAGAATTTTGGGATGCGCTCTTACTCCAAGGTGGCTTGAACTTGACTTTATTTTCTTTAGTTGGAAACCCGGACCGGTAAGATCCTTTTACAGAAAAGGCGAAGCCAATTCAAAACACCTATTATATATATCCGTCCAGAGTCTAATGACATACAGAAGTCAAAACTCATATAGATATAAAACTTGAAATGATGCGTCGCATCTTTTCCAGTGCAATGGGGCGTAGTCTGCATTGGTCCCGAGCTCTGGCTCGGGGTCAGGCTGAAAAGACCGCCCTCTCGGCGGGCGTAAATAAAAGATTTCGGGCGGGAGTGTAAACGGGGTGGGCAAAACGAAATATTCCATTCACGAATGGCAAAAAGGCGCCCCACCCACCCACCACTTGATCCAATGTTGCGGATCAAACAAGGAAGTGAACAATTGGCAACAACCGGCCCTAACTTTTGCAACACAAAAGTTGTTTCCAACTTTTTCAAATAAGGTGTTCATCCCGATAAATCAGGAGTAGCACACTTATTTTCTTTAGTTGGAAACCCGGACCGGTAAGATCCTTTTACAGAAAAGGCGAAGCCAATTCAAAACACCTATTATATATATCCGTCCAGAGTCTAATGACATACAGAAGTCAAAACTCATATAGATATAAAACTTGAAATGATGTGTCGCATCTTTTCCAGTGCAATGGGGCGTAGTCTGCATTGGTCCCGAGCTCTCCCCCATTTAAGGAAAACGACCAATGCTCTCTTCGCCCAAAGCTTCTGCTACCTCAGTCCATCTGAATTCTGTCTCCACAGCTCCCAATGCTTCGACTTGATCGAAGCAAAGCCTGCTGGGAGCATCTGCGATGTTCGAGCTAGTCGGTACTCTGGCGTACCAAGCTTTGCACTGACATTCCATTTCAAGATGCACACTCGCCATCAGAGACCTAGCGTGACGGGTCGCTCCCGAGGCTTGGATGCATGCCGATCTGGCAGCATCATTGTCAATGTAAAACACCACTGATGCGCCCGTGAAACGATGCCTCCAATACGCAAAAGCGATCAAGACTGGGATGATCTCCAGTTCGTAAATGGGATTTGCAGAAAAAGACAAAAGGTGTGCCATGATGTCCGCAGGCGCCTCACCTCCGAAAAAGGAAACGCATTTCCCATCAGGAGCGGAAAGGACACCCCCAACACTTCCCATTCTCTGTTCAGCCCCTTCACAAGCACCGTCTGTAAACACGGTCCAAGAGCACAGAGATGTAGGCAAAAGGTTAAGGGGGCGAGCATTGCCCACACGCTCCATGAGGAAAGTGAGAGCAAGTCTCTCGGACGCGTTCAGAACATTCCTTTTGTTTTCCTTCACTGCAAGGTTGCCCAGGACTTTAATGGCGTTGTTCGCGATCCTTCCAAAAGCGAAGCTCTCGAACCAGTGCAAACGTCCCCGCAGAGATTCGGACTGCTTCGAGCTGACGTAACCACAGTCAAGGATGTCCTTAAGGACCTCTTGCAACTCCAAGCGTCGTTCACAAGTGTGGCCAAGTGAAACCTGACCCTTCGAGAAAAGGTCCAAGTCGACTTCAACTCCCAGAGTGCGGAAAACCGTCGAGAAGGCGCATGCTTTTGAACCGTCCCGCGCAAATTCCAGACCCAGAAGCTGAAAAAGACCCTCGGCCGCTGCGGTAGCGTTTGTCGCCATGGACTGTTTTGCGAATATGGTGTAGTCATCGAAATAAGCACACCCAGCCAGCCGTAATCCTACCATGCCGAGAAACCACACAGCCATGCTGATCCTCAAGAAACCTCCCACGGATCCTACGGCTCCGAAAGGCAAGGAGTTAATCCCCAAGAAACGAACTCGTCCACAATCGGTGTCCCTGACTGCAATACGCAACAGATCGCGATCCGAAAGATTAACACCAAATTGCTTGTAAGCCGCCTTCAAGTCAAACGTCCTGCCTAGCAATTGGAAACTCGAACCGTGAGAGTCCTGACAGCGGGCTTGACAGCGGGTAAGCATCCACGCGAGATAGGCTGAAATCTCATCCATAGCATGTATGCGATACTTTTCAACCACCCCGATGGTCTTGTTCAAGCCGCCCACCGTGCAGTCATCTATGACCCTCACCTTATTCTTCTGGTTCAAGCCGAAACGTTTTGCCAGAGCATGTTTGTAGGGGTCAGCGTCGTCGTCCAACCAAACATAGCCTTTCTCAATCTCCTCGAGAGTCTGACGCCATGCTTGCTGATTGGTCGCATCCCGATCATCTGCATTTTCCAGCTGGGCCAGAATGCTCGCATTCAGACCTTTGGCAAAACTCGCAAAGTGTCCACGCTATATTGCGGCCTCTTCACTGCACGCGGAAAAACCCCCGAAGGTTCTAACCAGCCTGACAGCGGGAAACCAGCAGCGAGATCGCGAGTCAGATGTTTATCAGGATACCCCAAATCATCCAGCATTTCTTGGAAAACAAGCAGCCTCTTTCTTTGCAACAGGCAGCAATAGCCTTCTTGAGGTTCTGCTCCTCGGCGCCGAGTTCCTGGGCTCTCTTGGTCCACCTACAAAGGTAGGCCACCCTTTTCTTGGCCAGAGCAAAGTCCTCGTCTGAAACGTTCTCTTCCAGCACTCGTACCACTTCTGCGGGCAGATGGACCGCAAAAGACCTTGGGTGACCGGCTCTTACTGCTTGTTCAACAAAGTCCAATGGTTCCCTGGGGATGCCCACATGATGCAACTCCACCGTGTCCCCATCTTCCAAGTCGTGCAATCTTTCACGAATAAACTTGCTTTGCTTCACAGTCGGGTCGGCCCGAATTTCACCCCACTTCAAAGCTCGCCGTCCGACTGCCCTGGCTCCGGAGGGAAGCTGCCAGTGCTGCTCAGCGATGTTGAGGGGTTCATCCATGAAAAGCACAATGCGTTGGTAGCAGCCGTATTCCGAAACCAAAGGTTTGTACTTGCGCCCTCTCGGTAACATGTCCAAAACCATGCGGTGCAAAGGCTGATCG
This sequence comes from Effrenium voratum, assembly GCA_963377175.1. Classification (NCBI taxonomy): domain Eukaryota; class Dinophyceae; order Suessiales; family Symbiodiniaceae; genus Effrenium; species Effrenium voratum. Next base: position 40,069 of record CAUJNA010002063.1, on the reverse strand, counting down.
GAAACAACCTGCTGTTCTGACAAAGATTGTACATCCACGGCTCCGAAAAGCGATAGCTTGTCCTTCAAGATACCTGCGAGTCTCTGACACAGAAGAACAGGGTAAGCCGCCTCTTCCGCAGTGGGATATGTCAATCGGCCATTGATAACCGAAGGTCTCCATGGTTCGTGAGGATGTCCATCATCGCAGAAAACAGCCAGTGGTTGAAACCAGTTCCTGGTGGGCCACCAGCGAGTGGTCTTCTTTCTGTTGCCTCCATGACAGCAGTTGTCAAAACAAGCGTCGTAGCCACACAGATCATCAAGCAAACTGCAAATGCAAGGCACATTCCAAAACAAAGAGTTCATGGGGTTCTCAATAGAGCATGCGATGGCTCTGCTAGCCGCCCAACGAACTATTGTGGCCGTATTGGAATATACCTTGTTAGCAGCCTCCACACGCAGTTTGTCTGTTCCCTGCAGCCCAGGCAGACCTTCAGGATGAGCCAAGCTTCTGAGCGGCTTGGCCACTCTGAAGCCCTTGGCTTCCAGACCTGGGAGTGGCCTTTCTCTCGCTCGCGACGCTGTTCCGCAAGCCGGGGCGAAGTGAATCCAGGCCAGGTTGTCCTCCTCCTGCTGCAAGAATTCAATCAAGCCGTTCACCTGAGCGTCCACTGCCAAATCAAAGTTGGCAATGTGAATGCCATGCGCCCGTTCTGCAGAATGGTCCACCGCCAATACCCTCATGTTCAAATCCCGTACTGCACGGGATAGCCTGGCTGATCCTGCAAAAACCTCAACGAATAAAACACTTGCAAGGTCTCGCCCATTGAACTTTGACAAAGAAAGCGAGTCCTGGTGACAAACATCCTGATGCGCAAGATCGGTTTCCGAACCTACCAGGGCGAGGTCGACCTGCGAATTTGCGGCCACCTGAATTTCATCAGCATCACGCTCAACTGAGAGACTACTGCCAGCGCCCAGAATGGGTTGCCCAAAGGGGCGCTTGTCATGCGAAACGAATTCACCATCGACATCGCGTTTCAGTCGCTTCTGGTCACGATGCGAATCAACCGGCAAATGTCAGTTACTTGCCCGACAGGTGCTCAACCCATGGTTCGCCCTGCCACATTTGATACACTTGTGCATGCCCTTCTTGCACCGGCCATTTGTGACTTCCAGCTTACAACCTGCTTTCAGATTGTAACCAAAGCAAACAGCGTTGCCCTCCGAATCTCTCGAATTGTATCCTTGCAATTCCACCGGGCAGATGGACTTCGCTTTGGCCGAAGGCTTCTTCAGCTTTGTCGGCCGCTGAACAGGATGCCGATTGGGAGGATTTCCAGCGCCTGAACTGCTCGCACCACCCGAGTTCGCTGGTGTTCTGCCACCTCTTGCCAGAGGCAACAAAAACATTTGAACCCGAGGGTCGTGGCTCAGTCTTGTCATTGCATCATCCATGGCGGCCGGAACAGAGGTCAGGGTGACAGATGTATGCTGCAACTCTTCCGCCACGATAGTGAAAAGTTCCTGATCTGCCTTCACCAACTGTTCCAACCGCACACGCGAATAACCCTCCGGAGGGTCCCTGGATACCAAACTCAGAAGCTGTTGCAACCATTTCTGATGAGTATCCCAGTGTATCAGCCCGCACTGATCCAACGCTATACCTCTTCGCTGCATCGCCCATTGCCAATGCAGCTCAGTCGAGGTGTCGACGCTGATCTCCTCGTCGGGTCCTGAAAACTTCAGCATGTGCTGTTCCACTGTCAAAACCGGCGTTTTCTCCTTGGTAAGCTGTTGCACTTCCCTTTCGCGTTTTGAACATTTCGAGGGGGCCACCCAAATGACAGAGTTTGTGTCACACATCGAGGCCACCAGGTCAATCAGGGCATGCGACGGCTGCAGCTCGCCCTTGATGCTGACGCCGTTCAACCGGGCCTGCTGTCTTTCCAGCCGCGCGACCTTCTCGGCGTTCGGGAGCTTTCTGACCCCTTCTTGCCCTGACTCTTGACTGACTTGTGACCGCAAATGCGCCACAATCATGGTCGAGGCTTCGAAATGCAACCGCCTCATTTGTGCAAACAACCCCAACGCAAGGTCAACCCCCTCGTTGATGTTTCTGCAGAAATCTTTGAACTCTTGCTCTGTCGGAGGACTCTGCGGAGTTCCAATCGCGAAAGCCAGCTGTGACATGCTGCGCAATCCATTGGACCTCACCAGGTTCCAAAGATTGCCTGCGTCATCTATCTTGTCACAGTGCGCTTTGAAAGCAGCTGTAGAGTCGATCAATGACATGGCAGGCGAGTCCTACAAAGAGATTTGTTCCACTCTGCCCCATGTCACCGACTCCACATCCCTGAAAGCTTACATTGAAAAATCCTACTCATGCCTACCAGCTCCAAAGCGCATCCCTCCTTTGAGCAAGAAACTCCCTGAGAGAAAAGCGCGATCCTGCTGGTGCCAAAGCATTTGAAATCACACACACGGAGGAAATGTGCATGGCAGTCCTACACTCGACGGAGTCAAGTGTTCCACTGTCCATTTGATTTGATTTGAAAATGTGGCAGCCCCACATTCGACCGGATCGAATGTCCCGCAATCCACAAGCGGAAAATCAATCTACGTCGATCCGCCCCTGAAAGGAAAAACACAGTGGTCTCCTTCAAACTGAGAAAAAGGGGGGGAAAACCAAACGCCGTCTTTTCCCTTCCCTTGGTTTCGAGCACAGTCTCCGCGACTATGTCGAGACTCAGATAGGGCCCTAGTACACAATCGGCACAGTCAAAGTGAAACGCAATGGAAGGCGGCCTCTCATTATCGCCTTCATGCGATAAGTCCACTCGCTTTGCGAAGGCCACAAAGTCTTCCAGCATGAGTTTGCTGTTGAAAAAAAAACAGCCTTCCTGTCGAGATCCATCCGCAGCCGTCCGCTTCTAGTGAAAAACCGGCGGAGACAAACCTTTCCTGATCTTGACCAGCGTGCCGCACAAAACTGCTAGCGGCCTGCTTGCGCCATCACTGCTATAGGTTAACGCCATCCGCAGGGAAAATTGTATGGTACCCCAAAGCCAGTCTGTCTTCGAAAAGGTACTCCTCTTTGCCAGATACGCAAGCACGGTCACTTTCGCTAGTGCGAGGCGTACCTTACTCCTGGCAAATCCCATGAGTCTTAGTCAGCAAATGTTCCAAACCAACTCGATGCCTCCAAGATCGACGTACCTTATCGTCGGATCTCCTGTAGCATCTTGCGCCAGCAATAGGAGAAAACATCGCAAATCATCAGTACCCACAACGTTCCGAGTCTGAGCGCAGGGCCTGGTGTATAGTCTTGAAGTGCTCGACTGCGAGCGGCGTTGCCTGATGAAGCTCCTTCCCACTGCAAGAATACTGCGCCTGGTTGCATATGCACCTTCATAACGCTGAGAAACCAAATACTCATAAAAGGGGGGGGCTCGTTGCAAGGAAAACTCTTGCTGAAGAGCCAGGCAATTGACCACACGACCCAAGCTATTTGCTTGTTTCCACAGCGTGCTAGGTGATTTGTTGTAGAAGATGCCCACCAACGTCTGAGCTTGTTCGCTGAAGACGGTTACCTCCAAAAAGCAGTTCGACAATATTCACGTCCTGTTTCCAAGCCAGAACCAAAGCATGCCATCTCGAATTGTTTTCTGCCGAAATCCTCCCGTTCATCCTGCCAACTTTGAACAGCTGTGTTCTTGATTACTTGATGATATGAGGTTACAGCTCTTCCTTCTTGCTGGTTGGACCACCACATCGTCAGTCTCCTTGCTACGTTCTTCACCAGGGTCACAAGAAACGGCTGCAGGTCAGCGCATTCCCAACCTGTCAAAAAACGGAAGACCAACTACGGTCCAAAAAGGTTTGTGACCAGATTCCGGTTACTCAGAAAAAGCACCTGCCGAAGAAAGCACATTGTTCCAAGCAGTTTCCAAATTCCTGTTGGATCCACCAGAGTAAGCTCTGCTTCATGCAATGACACATGTGAAGGAGAATACATGAATCCTGCACCACATTGAGCCTCAGTAAATCCAGTACGTCTTGCATCTCTGCATTCTTCTGCTGTCAAAACTGTCGGAAAAGATGCGACATTCTGTCCTGTAGAAGATGCAATAACACTGTCTGCTGCAGAAGCACCGAACAGTAACCACGCATCTCCAGAGCTTGCAGCGTTATACGTAGTGACATCGCCCGAATCGTAAAGACGATTGAGCGAATGCGCCATCTGAAGGTTCACACATCCAACCCCCATGCCAAAACGAAATATTCCATTCACGAATGGCAAAAAGGCGCCCCACCCACCCACCACTTGATCCAATGTTGCGGATCAAACAAGGAAGTGAACAATTGGCAACAACCGGCCCTAACTTTTGCAACACAAAAGTTGTTTCCAACTTTTTCAAATAAGGTGTTCATCCCGATAAATCAGGAGTAGCACACTGCGTCGCTGCATGGCCAAAAGGACCCCAAAGAAGAAAGTCAAGAGGGAAGGGGCGGGATCCGCTTGGGCAGAAACATGCAGCAGGGGAACTTGGCAGCCTACTGGTTACAATCGTTGGCCACCTTAGCAGCCGATAAGCAAGAAGCAAAAGGCCGTGAACGCGCAGCTGCTCTCTTTTTTTCCGGCATTGCCCCATGCCAATGGAAAAGAGATACAGCTGGACAGCGCCAAGACCCCGTCATATGGCAGCTGCCAGGTTTGCCTCAGGCACTGGCGCTGGCTGCTTTCGCCTCAAAACAAACTGCGCGAGCGCAGTTTGTCATACTGGTCCAACTTGCTGTTTAAATCACGCAGGGCCTCTTCAAGCCGCGCTTTCTTTTCAGCTGCTTCACGGAATTTCTGCTCAGCCTGGCGGAGACGGTCACACCAGTCCCGTGCACGCATGGTAGTGCTTTTGGTCCAGAAATCTAATTCTTTCTTCATGGAGTCATTGTCCAGCCGCAGCCGATCTACTTCAGCAAGCAACTCATCATGGTTTTGGAGATTCAATAGTTCTTCCTTGATGAGTCGCACACGGATGTTGCAGCGCCGGCTGTTCTCGTACCTGGCCCAGTGCAGTTTGCAAAGATGTTTTGGGCAGGCTCAAGAACACAGTTGAAGAGATAATAAAACACATACTACAATTATTGACTGAACTGTTATTCCAAGCTGCCGTCTCTTAGTTGTAGTTTTGACATTCACGGGGTCGGCCTGCAGCTTCTTGGTGTTCTTCATCTCCCCCAGCTCGCTCTTTATCACAACCATGGCACGCCCCCTTTGGCAACGGCGACGTGAAGTCAGGCGGCTGGAGCTTGACAAAGAAAGTAGCGAGAGTCCACCCCCTGCCCAGATCTTTTCAATGCTGGCCCATAAGAGTTTGTCAATGGTCGAAAGGTTCAACTACCGGCAAGTCAAGCTTTAGATCCCCAAAAAACAAAAAAGTCCAACTTGCACAAAGTATTCAAGCGCCACAAGAAAAAACTACCCGTTCGGGCCTCGAAGAACCGTTCCATTCGGGCACTGGGCTCGGGCCCGAAAAAGTCATTCCATTCGGGCCCCGAAAAGATGGCTGGTGGACACAAATGTGCAGATTGAAACGGTGGCCTCAAAGAGCCCCTGGAGAAACATCCAAGAGCCCCGGGCCCCGAAAAGTTGTTCGATTCGGGCCCCGATTCGGGCCCCGAAAAGCTGTTCCATTCGGGTCCCGGATTCGGCCCCCGAAAAGTCGCATACCATTCGGGCCTCGAAAAGAAGGCTGGTGAACACAAATGTGCAGATTGAAACGGTGGCCTCCAAAGAGCCCCCAGAGAAACATGCGCAGCCAAGAGCCCCGGGCCTCGAAAAGTTGTTCGATTATAGGGCCCTGATTCGGGCCCCGAAACGCTGTTCCATTCGGGTCCCGGATTCGGGCCCCGAAAAGTCGTATACCATTCGGGCCCCGAAAAGATGGCTGGTGGACACAAAAACGGTGGCCTCCAAAGACCCCCTAGAGAAACATGCACAGCCAAGAGCCCCGGGCCTCGAAAAGTTGTTCGATTCGGGCCCTGATTCGGGCCCCGAAACGCTGTTCCATTCGGGTCCCGGATTCGGCCCCCGAAAAGTCGTATACCATTCGGGCCCCGAAAGAATGGCTGGTGGACACAAATGTGCAGATTGAAACGGTGGCCTCCAAAGAGCCCCTGGAGAAACATCCACAGCCAAGAGCCCGGGCCCCGAAAAGTTGTTCGATTCGGGCCCCGATTCGGGCCCCGAAAAGCTGTTCCATTCGGGTCCCGGATTTGGGTCCCGAAAAGGGCCGCGATTCGGGCCCCGAAAAGTCGTATACCATTCGGGTCCCGGATTCGGGCCCCGAAAAGATGTTCCATTTGGGCCCCGGGTTCAAGCTCTAAATTGTTTTCAAGCTGGAAAAACTATTCGTGTTGGCTCCGAAGACTTGTTCAAAATTTGGGCCGGGTTCAGGCCCCGAAGTTGCCACAGAGGGAGCCAGGGACAGTGGCGCAATGGCAGCGTGCCCGGACTAACCTGTGCATTCCACAGGTTAGGTAGGGAGGTCGCGGGTTCAAATCCCGCCTGCCCCCATCTTTTGCGCAGAGTGACCCTCGGGGGGCTTCAACAATTCAATTGCCGAAAGGACTGGCAGGCATGGCTGGCCTTCTGATGTGGAAGGTCTGAGAAACACATGAACACGCAGTGGCTGTTGAAACTCACGCGGGCTCCTTTTTCAGACTCTCAGCTTTCCCCGCGAAATGTTAGTTGCATGTCTCCCCGACCATGTTGCTGCTAAGAAGCAAGCAGCAATTGCAGCTTGCAAAAACCGCCGTTTGGGAAAACAGCAAGGCATCCAACTGCGGGGGCGCAGTTGTTTGAACACCTGATCCAATCTGTACTGGAGTCAAAGTCGATCAGGGCTGAACTGCTCCCAAGCCAGTGTTGTTTGGCGTCCGGAAGAGGCATCCTCGGGGGATGGCTCAGTTGTTGCATCGCAGCTGGGCGAGACATCAGGTTGCTCGGAATCTTTCTTCTGCTGCCACTTCCTTGCCAGGACCTGGGCCTCTGCCCAAGCCACTGCGACAAGCCCTGGCATAACTCGCTCACTCAGTGGCAAATCGTCGGCACTCCCCACGTATAAACTTCATCCCGAAGCCAAACTTCTGTGATTGTCAAAGGCCTTTCACCACAAAGCTTGAGTTGTCCAGCTTAACCATAATCTTGCAGCATCCTGCAGGCTTGACCGTGTAGGAATGGTTGCCAACAGGCGGTGTCTCAGGCATGGCATCCGCAGGTAAATGGAGGAGCGTGGGGTAATACTTCATCAAAATGTTTCCAAGCCACTCCTTCTGCTGCAGAATGCTCCGCAAGTCTGGGTGCCTAAGCTCGTCCCAGTCCCCCGACTCATCACGCTTGCGTTTCCGCTCTGCGCGAAGGTCAGCCCGACTGCCGAAAATCACCGTGCTCTCGTGTTCAGACGACATGTTTGGAAACCTTCGGCAAAACTCGGGCCTTAATGACTGCGGCGATGCAAGTCAAGGGCAGGACGACAAGCAGCAGCAACGCCCGTGCACTCACACAACAACAAAGCCTAGCAGTGCTCATGCACATGCGAACACCACACTCCGTGGCTCGATGCATTTTTTTTCAATCCAAGGCCACACAACTTCAGCCTCAAAAACACTGTGCGTTGTGGCTGGCGGCGGGCCTGTCTCAGTCTCTACTCAGAGGAGAACACAGTGACTGGTTTTGAAGTTCCAGCTGCGTTTCCGCAGCTGGCGGCAGCACGCTGATTTGCGCGCTGATCTTGGTGCCATGGCGAATGCTTGATGAGGGGTCCAACTTGGTAACGGCCAATTTGATCGAACTTGGTGCCAGGGACCTGGTCGGCGGTGTCGACCAATACAAACTCCGAATCCTGAACCTGCATGTCAGCGTCCTCTCCTTCTGCATCAGATTCATGCTTTACTGCAGTCATCTGCTCGATGTCATCAGGATGCCAGATGGCGTTGCCAGGAAAGAGAGAAAGTGGCATGAACCTGCGAATGATGTCAACGTCTCGTCTGTGGCGGGCCTTCAGCATCACCCGTGGTTTTGGCACGGGGTCACTGATTGGCAGGCAAAGTATCAAGGAATAGTCCTGGGACCACTGAACCAGGTCAGGCACGCGATCGAACTCGTCCTGCCAGCCCCAAATCATGAAGCGCTTCTCCCAGGAAGCATGGCCAATCGGCCCATAATCTCCACCATAAGGGGCACGTTGAATGTCATACACCACACACCGCAACTGATAATGCTTCCTCTTGTACTCGTTGATGGCATATATCAGGTTCTTCGTGGGCCCTGGCACCAGCTGAACCCAAGCCCGATGCTCGATCCACTGCTGCACTGAGGAATAACATCAATCAACAACATGGCAACTTTCAAGGACAGTCGCAACTTGCAAGGACCAACACGCAATGCTTGCTCTTTTGTTTCTTTGCCCATCACGCGATGCCATGGTCTGCTGCGCGCCCGCAGCAGACATTGCCACAAGGTCTAGTTTACATCATCAGCGGGAGGAGGTTTCACAAATTTGCGTTGCCTTCTCTCAGGACTTGGCATTGAAGCTATCGCATTCGTCCTCTCTGTGCTCTCAAGCCAGGCGTTCCGGGCAGCATTACTATCCAGGCCGTTCTTGGCAGCGTTGTCAAAGAAAGCTTTTCGGGTATTGTCATACTTTGTGGTTTTCTTTGACGCGCCCTTGGCTGTGGCCTTGCCTTTGGCCTTGGCTTTGGCCTTGGCTTTGACCTTGGCCTTGGCTTTGGGCTCTTTCTTGGCCTTGGCTTCGGCCTTGGCTTTGGCCTTGGCTTTGGCCTTCGCTACTGGACATGGAGGATCTTCTCCTGCGTCTTTGTCTTCTTCTTCTTCTGCTTCTTCTTCTTCATTCATATCTTCGTTCTCGTCCTCCGGCTCATCAGAATCATCCCATCCCCCCGCCTCGCCGAAGAGCTGCTCGATGGAAGGCTGAGCCTCCTCGTTGCCAGAGTCAGGCTCATCGCAATTCGTTCTTCCTCAGGCTCGGGAAAAAGTTGCCTTCTTCAATGCCGCCGCTCATGAATGGCAATGCTACTTACTGGCTTGAGGGGCTCATGAGCAGTTTGCGCAAGCTGCTCAAGAGCACAGGTCGTGGACTGCAAATGGTTCTCCGTGCACTGTCAGTTCAAAAGACAGGACACTCACAATTGCAGCAGCGTGTTTATCCCATTTTCCTCGCAGCGCTCCGAACTGCAATCTGCCCCGGGTCTGTGATTGCTTCGCTGCCAACAGACATGTCCCGCTATCATCATTATTGTCATGCGCTGGCTAAACAAAAGAATGCACAAACTGTGGCACCACAGTTTGTTTAGTCATCACTACCCACAGAGTCTTCACTCAGATTCTCCTCCTCGACGTCCTCTTCATCTTCAATTTCTTCGTCTTCTTCGTCTTCTTCAATCATATTTTTCTCCGACTTCTTCTTCGGAGCCGCCTTCATCTTTGCAGCCTTCTTTGGCTTCGGCTTTGCATTGGCACCTCCCCGCGACTTTCGCTTCTTGCCTGTCACCGTGGACGTGGAAGGCTCAGGGGTGCTGCTGCTCTGCGGATGCGGAAGGTGCAAAAGTTTTCCCAGCTTCGCGTTGAAAATCTTGTCGTTGGCAGGGTCAGTCATCGCCGCGAGGAGCTGTGTGCAGACCTGGGCCTTGAACCACTTGGCGTGCTTTTGTGAGAAGCCTGGCGTGCTCTTCTTGGACACCAGAACCAAACTCGAGCAAAAGGACATCAAACTGCGATGCAGCCAAGGAGCAAATTGCTGTCACTGGAATTCTTTTTGTCAAAATCACGCTCAGGCTCTGCTGCTGTCATGAGTATGACAGCCCGTGGCCGATACCGGTGCAACAATTCCTCGATCATGTGCGAATGCCTTGGATTCCAAGTGATCGGTTCTCCTGCCACGTTGTCCTTTGCACTTCCATCTGTTCGCTGTTGGTTGTTCGGTGCACCAGCCACGCGGAAGCTTCCAAGCAACTCGTGCTTGAACACAGGTGCCAGCCTTGTCAGCCCTGCCAAATCATGCCGGGGGACCCCGTAGACCTCAGAAACTCGCACGCAAACAAGGGGCGCAAGCTGAGCGCGCCAAACAACCGCGCACTGTTTGGTTTATCCAAGGCGCAGCATCTGAACACACGGTCCCCTCAAAGTGTAGGTTCTTCCGGCTTCCCGTGATAGCTTGCAGCTGTTGCGCATCCGTGGTGGTCACCAAGACCTTTTCTGCCAAGTTAATCACGTTGACCTCATTATCCGCCCCCTCCGAGGAAATCACATTAAAACGCTGAGGCCCTGGCCCCACGCTCAATCGCCGTCCCTGACAGATTCCTGGCCTTCCTGTTCGCAGTTGTCGAGGCCTCACTGTGGATTAAATTCCACATCTTAGTCACGCCGATGCCCTTGAACAGGTTGTTCCAATGAGAATGCAGGCCTGACCGGCCTCCGTCAAAGAACAAGATCCTAAGATGAGCAACGCATGGACGGCGCACGCATCCTGTGTTTATCTAATAAGCTAGGCAACACATCCGAAGCGTCTGGGGGAGGCGGCCCGTCCGAGTCGTCAAAGGTCAAAGTGGATTGCCTGTTTCGTGCAAAAAGCACGCCCTTGACCACTTTCTCGAAGTGTTCTTTCTGAAACGGAGGGGGTGACCTCCGAGCGTCGGTTTTATGCTCTCCTGCCTGCTCAACGTCCCAAATGAAAAGTTGGGAACCCTCCTGGCTTCGCGTCTTTAGGAATTCCACCTTCAACAAAGCAAGGATGAGTTTGTCAATCTCTTGGTCAGCCACCGTTGACAAGGTCCTTGGCGGTTGTCTCAGTTTCTAGCAGAAACTCTTTGTCTTCAGTCTTCAGAGCTTCAACTGCATGGACAGCCTCAGTTGCCTTGGCTTCATTGGGCTCTGAAAGGCGGATGGCGGCTTTCACAAGGGCGGCGTCATCCAACGCACCTTCGTCCGCTGACTCCGCCTGCGTTGCCGCAGCCGTTTTGTCGTCTTTCTTGTTTAGCTTGTCCCAGATGGGCTTGAGCACCTCGCGCTCGAGAAGGGCATTCACGTCAAAGTTGGTGTGCAACACGCTCTTCACCTTCTCGTCGTACTTCTTGGTGTAAATGAGATCTGCCAGAAATTCCGCAGCCTCTTGACTGGCTGGCTGCAGCGCCCCAGCCACGATTTGTTGGCCACGACTTTCACGGATTTGCCTCGGCGCCATGTCCAGATCATTACAATGTCATGGGCGACACTTGAATCACCAATTGCAGTCAAAATGCTAGGGTCAAGTTCATTGTTAGGGATATTGTCGAGCGTCTCCCGCGAGAAGAGAAGGCCACCAGCCATTGCCTTGCGCCACGTCTCCTGAGTGGAGAGTTTCTCCCGGATGCGTTTTGCGTCCTCACATGGCAGGCTCTTGAGAGCCAACAGCATGTCCAGGATCTCATCTTTCAGGACATACTTCCATGCCCACATATGGAACAGCCTCAGAAGCAGTGCGCCCCCATCAATCAAGGCAAAACCTAAGCCAAAAGCAGCAGTGCTAGGAGTCAGGCCCTTTGGAATTATTCCCACGGGTGTTCTTGCCGGCCAACGCCTGGGGGTTGAGCTCGCCTTGCTTGAAGATTTTGTTCAACGCCGCATCCATGAGGGCATCGAACACCCACTTCACGCAAGGCGGTAGCTTCTTGCAAGCAGTGGCAAGGTCTCGCAAAACATATATGGACTTGATGGGACTTCGCTTTCCGAAGAGCTCCTCAGAAAGCAGGACTTCCTCTCGGAAAGAAGTGTCGCTGAGCAAGGAATTCCACCGAGCCATCAAGACTTCGAGGAAGGACTGCGTCACTGCCTCCCCCGATGTCACCGTCAAGTTGGCAGACAAGATCTCGAAAAGCTTCTTAGTCGTCAGCTTGGTCTTGGAAGCTGATTCGTGGTTCAACTTGAAGGACACTATTTGAAAGATGCGTTGCACAGGGCTGTAGTACATGGTCTCGTAGCTGGTCCCAACATCCTCCCTTTGCTTGGCCGCTTCCCAGAACAAATTCAGCCCGGGCTTGAAGCGGCAATCGATCGTGGAAGACAGCCACGCCCATCTCCATTCCTGCGCTGGCAACTCAATGCTTGGCTAGTAATGTATTTAGGGGCCAAGACAGCGACGGCGCCGGCCTCCTGGAACTTGTCTTGCTGCAAGTCCCTCGCTGTGGCCAAGATGAAGGCGTGATGGTCCTCCTCCGGACTGATCCTCTTCATTTGCCAATTTTTCTGGTCCATAAACAAGTCATCCACTGCCACCACCAAATTTATAGGCTGGGGCTTCTTGTACGTGGTGTGCATGATCCACTTTACGCTGCTCTTGTACACTGGCACACTTGCAGTCGAAGACCTTGACCAGCTAACCCACGCTACATTGCCGCCTGCAATGTACTGGTCAGTAGTGGAATCTCCCTCCTTCAAGGCCTCCATCATGGACTGCAACTTGCGATTGTCGAAGGGGTCTTGACGACCGCCCTCCTCGATCGTTTAGGGCTTCATTGACTCAAGGTCCCTGAAAAGATCCGTCCTGAGCAGCAGCGCAGTACTGACTGATGGCATCTCTATTACTGAGGCCCGCGCCCCACAATGAGTTCCCAAGCCTTCCTCACGTCATCGTAGTGGGAAGCGCTTATGTTCCGGCGTTGCACCGGGGTTGAGCTTGCCGAGGATGTTGATTGAACCATAGCAGTCTGCACCTCGCTGCGGTTACGCAGCTGGCACCGGGGGCCTCAAATAAAAAACACTGCGGATGATCCTTAATCTGAAAACTGCGGATGAGCCTTAATCTGAAAGCACGGGCCAAGCTCTGTGAAAAGTCGAATTTGATCCGCGTCAGCAACGCTTCCGTTTTTTGTTTACCCCGGTCAATTGTTGCAGTCGCGGAGCACCAACCCACAGCAGGGCCAGCGTCCCAGCAAATTAAACAGGAGCAGCTCTTGTCTTAATAACTGTGGCTCCACAGTTACTAGGCCCAGCGGATCAACCTAGCTGCCGTGAGCACCGCCCTCATTGCCTCCCTCAGGACAGGAACCGACATGGCGTTGCCCACCATTTTGCCTCTCTTGGCGCGGGACACACTTTGGGGCCAGCGGAAGTTGTGGAATCCCTGCAAAGCCGCCAGCTCCTTGAGGCTGAGAAAGCGACTTTCCTTAGCACAGGCTGTAAGCGGGCTGCGGGCTGCGCAACTCGCCACACTTGATTATTTGCACGCGCTAAATCTGGTTTGGACAAGAATCGTTGTCGAGCCAGAAGTTGTCGCCGGAGGCTCGTGCACATGTGATTGTGGGAACATAGCCCGAGGTGACCTGCCGGAAGTTTTTCCCGGCTCCTGCGTCGATGATGCCCCTGTCCAGATTCCAAACACCCTTCGCCTTGAGCTTCTTCCTTCCTGCCAAATGTTGTTCCGCTTGGTTTTGCAAAGCTTCTTGATGTCCACCTTGGGAAGCCCCTTCTCCAAGAAGTCGTCCAGGCAAGCGAACTTGCTTTCAGGCAGCGAGTGGACCATATTTGGTTTTCTGGTTTTCACACCCTTGCGCGTGGACCTCCTGGCACCCATGATGTAGATCCTCTTCCGGTTCTGCGGAAGCCCGAAACTGCGGCTGTTCACCATTCGCCAGCTCACAGCATAGGCCCGCTTCTGCGACCCAGGAAGCCGACATTCCTTGAGCTGCTGCAGAAGTTTGTTGAAGTGCTTCCTGTGCTTCTTATTCCGGATGCCCGTCACATTCTAATCCACGCGGTTGCATGCGGCAGATGTAGTCCACCACAGCCTTTGATAAATCACGTTGGTCGCATTTCCCCTGCCCGACGCCCGCCGTACCTCGGAAGGAGCAGACTAAGCAAAGACCTATGTGCAAAAAAACAGAAAGTAACCCAAACCCGGTTGAAAACAGCTACTTGTTCTGGCAGTCTGCTGTATGGTTGGCACGGAAACCCAGCTGTGTACAAGTCACACTTCTCGCAAACATTTCCAAGAGCATATCCAAGACTCCTCGGTCCCTTGTTGTGGGAAAGAATCACCTTTCGGCAATCTGGGTCCACATCGGTGGCAAACTGAACCATGAACTCAATCCCCAGTTGCTTCGCTGCCACAACATCAGTTCCCATGCCGCTGCAGTCGCTCCCAAGCATGATTGGCCACTTGCGCTGGCAATGTGACTCCACCTTCTCCTCGCGAGGAGGCTTCTTGATGCCAGTTTTCTTCACCTTCAAGGATGTCTTCCCCATGCTTCACGGACTTTCTGCGGCAACGCAGCAAGTCAGCTGAAGAAGCAACTGGAGGAAAGCTGGCTGCGGGGCGAAGCGTGAAACGGCTTGACGGGCAGACAGAACACATGAGCACACCAGACGACAGACAACAAGACGTAGTAGTCTTGGCTTGGGGCTTAATTGCACATACCCCCCAAAACAAATAGCAGGTCAGCCCGATTTTGAGCCGCAGTGCCAGGGGGTTCCGTACCCCCTGGCACTGCAAGTTCTGATGCATCAGAACTCGCAGCGCCAGGGGTTACCCCCCCATTTTTGAGTCCCGAGCGCCAGAGGGTTCGGAACCCCCCGGCACTTGGGACTCGAAAATGGGGGGGTAACCCCCGGCACTGCAAGTTCTGATGCGTCAGAACTCGCAGTGCCAGGGGGTTCGGAACCCCCCGGCACTCGGGCTGTCGGGCCCAAAAGAGCCCGAGGACCCGTTTGAAAAGGCATAAACGACTTAGACTCAAAAATCTAGTGCGTCAGAACTCGCAGGGGCCCAAAATCTAGTGCATCAGAACTCGCAGGGACCCAAAATCTAGTGCATCAGAACTCGCAGGGGCCCAAAATACTGATGCATCAGAATTGTTCATTTGGCAGACACAGGGAGCAACACCAAAAACCAGGCTTGCGTGGCAGAAAGCGCTCAAACAAAACTCCCACAAAATGGAGGATTTTTCGGCTGACCGGACCCGCGCATCAGCCGGGACAAGGTTTCCCCCCACCCCCCCACGGCTTTGTACACTGTTTAACTCCCAGCGCTTCAAGAAGCACTTTCCGTCATCAGACAGCGAGCCATCGCATAGACGTGTTTCTCTCTGTTATGACGCGAGGCAGTGGCAGCCCTCTTCCCCAGTCTGCAGATTCTGTGCAGCGACCAATGCTCGTCATTGGCGGCTGTTGACCAGGCAGAATTGGCTCTATTGCCCCATGAGGCTTCCCCCACGCGTTTGTAGTTCTTCTTGGTCTTGGCAGCTTTGGCTGCGTTCACCCAGGTGGCAGCCTTGTCCTCAGTTCTGTTACCAGGGGCGCGCCGCTCCAAACAAGGCAAACGGGACACGGACACAAACAAGGCAAACGGGACACGGACAGGACGACAAGTGTGCCACAGCCAGCCAAGGCCCGCACGTACACTTTCCAGTTGAACTCTTGCATGCGTGTTTGTGCCAAGACAGCGAATCGCGGATGACGTTTGCGAAATGATGGCGTAATGAGCACATGTCTTCGGGTGCCCTTGGCTGGCCCTTTGTATTTAACCCAAGGCCCAAACCCGGTCATGATCGCAGCTTGGCTTACGATAAGACCACCAGAGAGTCGCATTAGCCATGAAGCTCGAGAGCCAGGTTTTGCGACATTGTTCACCACAACGCCTTCAGCCAAGAGATAATCATTGACCACCAGGGCACCCAAAGAGTGGAGTTTCTGGTGCAAGTCAGTAGAGTCTGCCTCCTCTTTCGCGAGCAATCGCCTAAGAAATCTTGCAAGAACAAAGGCGCAAAAGCAAATTCAAACGCCAAGGCGCATATTGGCCAGAGCTGGAAGTTCAGGCTGACTCCGCCTGCGTTTCCGCAGCGAGCTTTCGAGCTGAGCTTGGTGGTCAGCTTTCCTCCTACGCTCCAAGCATTGGCTGTGCTCTGCTGGACGAAGCTGCTCTTGCCGCAGCAGCAGGTCGTCTTGCTGAGCTTGAAAGCACCGTCTTTTCGTCAGCTCCGACAACTTTTTGGTCGCTTCCTCGTGCTTGGTGGAAATTGCATTTCCAGCTGCCTTGCGGGAACTTTTGCTCAGCCGCAGCATGTCCCGAGGGGCATCGTTCAGCTTTAAGCATCGCTTCACACTCTTCCGGCGTCGAGCTATCCACGCGGCTTCCGAAACAGGATTTCTTGTTCGTGCCTTGGCCGGCCAGGTGTGCAAAGCGAACTCCGGCAAGTTAAAAAAAGCTATGTGCCGCCAAGCGTCCTGCCGGCTTGCTTCTAGTCGAAGACCGGAAACAAACTTAGGTTTGCGAGCGGACCCAGATGATCTTTCAGAGCCGAAGCCTTCCTGCCAAATCTTTTGGGCAAGCATAGCAACTGCACCACGAAGACTGTTCTTGTCCCACTGGCGAAGCCGCCTCTCGAACGCCTTGAAGTAAGGGCCTAAGAAAGCCCTGTCGCGTGCAGTGTGGTACTTGATATCTGCAAAGTCACGCTCGCTCTGCGCAGTTCCAGCCGCCGATGCCAGCAAGACACGGGCAAGTGTTTTAGACATGTCCGGGCAGCGGCCGCTGACACTTGACTCTGCCAAGGTCCAGGCTTGCAAATCACCCCACTCTTCCGACTTGGACAGTTGTTTTCCTGGGCAGAGCATTGGAAAGCGACAAGCAAAGCAGGACAAGCAATATGCACCGTTAAACAAACTCAGAACCGGTCGGTGGCGTTGGGCAGTAGGCTTTAAGTCTTGGAACTGTTCATAGAGCTGCGTAGAGTTCGCGTCGAACATCTGGGAGAGCCGCAGAAGACAGCGCTGTGTTTCCGCAGCGCTCTTTTGGGGGCCGCTGAGCGAAAAGGCTGACAAGTTGTGGATCAGTTCAAAATCAGGAAACTCTGTCTTGATGGTCTGCGAGACAATGGCGAGCCATGCAGCCATCCTTGCAAAGCACCTGTTGAAAACGATCGGCGAAACGCTGCCTCCCACACTCCTGTGCCCAGCGCCCAGTTGAATCAAACGAGGTCTTTCCGGCCACTTCAGCACCTGGCAGTCAGATCAAGTCTTTGAAGCTCTGAAAACTTATCACGGGCTTCGCGACTCAGTGCTGTCTAGAAGCGTGCTGTGTGTAACCACTGGAGGTGGCTGTTTTCTGCACGAAGAGCACATGCAGCCTTTGAGCAAAGGTTGTCAAGCAGGTTTGCGCTGCACTCATGTCCATCTGGCTCTTGTCAATTCTGCGTAAAATTCTGATCTCCTCATCAGCAGCGTCAGCCATCATAGCCATTTGCAGGTACACCTCTGTGGATATAGACTCCAGGAACTTCTTGGCAACCCTTCGGGGTTTCGCGTTGGTTTGCAACACAGTTTTTCTTTGAAATGGCGACATACTCAAGCAAGCCTGATGCCTACTAAGTCTCTCGTGAGCTGTGGCCAAGAACGCATCCGCAAGAAGGATAAATCGCCCCATCGGCTTCTGCAGAGAAGAATGACGATGCTTGGCCGATTGCAAGTCTCTCATGCCACTGTGACGCAGAAATTCGGCGTCCATGTGCCGAACCTTAGCGCGACGAGACACTATGGCCACACTTGCGGCATGTGTGTTAAAACATGTCCACTTTTGAGCCTAGCAACATGCTTCGCAAACATCACCTTCAAATCTGGCGAATGCCAAATCAGCGCAGTCATAGACTCCTTTCAAGATATGAATTGCTGCATGTATTCCTGAAGCGTCTCGTCAAGATGCCATTTCTTTGCAAACCTTAGCCAGCAAGGCAGCTGTCTGTTAGTTGTCCGTTCCGCGCAGGGCTGTTTACTGGGAATGCAACACGTGAGGACTGCGCTGAGTTGCCGCTGGACAGCATGCGCGCTGTCGCGCAGTCGAATCTTCATAGCTGGAAAAGTCTCGGCAGGAAAGTGGTCCCGAAGTGAGAGTAAACGGCCGGCTCTCTGTTCATCAGCGGCCGCATCCGAAGCAAACATTTCCTCAGCAGCGTCAGCGTCAGGGAGAAGCATTTTGTTTTGAAACATGGAGCAAGCAAAGCTTTGCCGCCTAGGTTCCACCCTTCTGCGAAAATGCTGCCAAGCCTTTTTGTAAAATGTCGGCGTCTTCCCGCACCACCCAGACGGAGGTTTTCTTCTAGCCTGAAACATAGTTTTTGCAACTCGCAGCGTTGTCCTGGAAAGCCTTCGGGCGCCGCAAATTTGGCCGTGGAAGAGCCCCAAGAGGCCTTGATGCAGTTCAAGTTGACCGCGCTGCGGTTTCGCAGCGCGGTTTGACACACAGGCAAATCTGACAGAAAGCATCGGCCCTTGCGCATCTTGCGAAATCAGAGCTACCTGGCACGTCCCAAGTTTCTTCCGCTCCATGTCCAACATAGCCTCATTCAAGCACCATGAAATGTTCTTTTCCTTGTAGCGGCCAAGAGGAGATTTTCGAAGCGATTCTCCTTTCAAGCGGCGCTCCACAACACCCAGAAAGGTGTCCATTGACGGGGCGCCTGGCAGATTTGGGCTGCAGCCAAGCGCTGTCGCTCGTACTCCACGCTCATGTTGTTTCAATTGCGTTGTTCGCAATCCTTCCACTGAGCGGCTGAAGCACTTGCAGTACCGGCACTGCACATTCGACTCAGTCAGTTTTGCCCACTTGAACAGTCTTCCCCACTTAATCACGCATTTGGAAGAAGGCATGGCGCCATCCGAACTGCGTTGCCGCAGTCGGTGCAGCAGCTGCCCTACAACTTGAGCATGTTTCGACAGGCGTGATCAACGATTAACGATGCCGCAACTTGAACTGTGCCACGACAGAAACACTCAGGCAAAACGGACGAGCCCTTTTTACCTCTGCGGGACTGTGTGCTTGAAGTGCGACCGCTTCCGAAGCCGTCAGGCTTCGCAAGCAATGATTCCAAAAACCTGACTGCGGCGACGCAGTTCAGTTTTTGACCTTTTCGAGGCCCAGGAACCAGTCCTTACGTCAGCGAGCGCCTGCTTTGTGCAGGGATCATCAGTCCACCACTCAATGCCGTCGTTGAAGGTCACTTTCAGCCATTGTCCCCGGTAATTGTACCAGCGTTGGCCCGTGGGGAATTTTGGCGCCCGTGGCAGCCGGCGGAACTGCGCGGCAATGTATCCAGCAGCGACCCATTGTGTATATGTATAGGTGAATTCCACCATGCGGGTCAGGCATGTTCTCATAGATGCCTGTCGCAGTGACATAGGCCGTCTCCGCTGCTGTCATCTGTGTGTGGAACCAATCCCCTGCCTCAGTGCCGAGCTTTGGGAACCCGGCGTCCTGCCACTGCCTCTCCAATTGCAGCAATTGTGCTCCTTGCCATCGACCTGACTCAAGCGGCATCCACCGCCACTCATCTTGGTCCGGGTGCTCATCTTGGTCCTGACATTTTGTCATCCGGCTCCTCCTCAGCCTCATCATCCTCATCTGAGATTCCGCTCAGCTCAGAGTGAGAATCACGAACATTGACACGCTCAAGGGTCATTGTCAGGTGCTCCGCACGCTGGAGTTGTTGCTGCAGCCCGTCGTCATCATCATCCTCCTGCATGTCGTCAGCCGGCGACGTTGGTGAATAGTTGAACCAGGCCGGAACTTCTTCCTGCTCAGTGTCAAGCTGCGTCGCCGCAGCTGATTTTGGCATGGGCAAAAACGGAGTTGGGCTTGCCGGCTCCTGCTGGCACTCCTCCTCCGGCAGCTGAGTGACAGTGGGCTCCTCCGGCTGCAGAGTTGGAGTTTCCTGCTCCATGCTCGGCACCACAGTTGGCGTCGGCGCAAGGCTGCTTGGGGATCCGCCTCGCGGGCTGCGTGATCCAAGCAAGCGGTGAACGCAGCAGCTCTTGCCTTCACGTTGGTGGGCTGAGGAGCCCAGGGGAAGCAGCAGCTCAAGGGTGTGAGATTCTTCACCTTGTCATAGTCCATGTGAAGGAACCACTCCTTGTGTGGGACGTAGTCTTCTTCCCAGTGAGGGGTGTGGGCACAGTCGTGCCACCTGCTTGCTGCAATCTTTTCGTATACGGGCCCTCCACGTGGCGCCCCTGCAACTCTTTCGGCAGCAGGCGGCATTGCGGCTGGAAATTCCGCGAGCACGCCTCGCCCTGCTGGACCCGCATGTTATACCTCACGATCACCTTCACTATCACGAGATCCTCCGCATTCCACACCAATTCAGTGCCACGATGCATGTTAAAAATCGTCCTGGGGGTGTGGCCCAGAAGCTGGAAGCCCAAAGCGTAGAAGACATTGTTGCCGAAGACATTTGTCTTCCACGCGTAGTGGTCGAAGACGTGCTCCCAGTCTTCTGCTGTGTACCTTGGCGCACAAGGTCGGCAAGGCACGAACAGGCAAGACTACAACAACCAAGGACTAAACATTCAGGAATCATTACCAAACACAAATTTCTTGGCAAGGCGCACTCCGACTCCACGGCCTCCTCGGCCGTGATACTCGCGTGCCCCCAGCCCGGCGTCGTTATCTGACGCAGTCAGCTTTCCCTGTCTCAGGATTGCCGGGGCACATTCCCAGTACGTGCCGTGAACCACCGAGTGCAAGTGGATGCCATCTGCGTTTCCGCAGATGTCTTGAATACGACGCTGCCACTGCGCAGAGCGCAGTCTGTCCGACTGCAAGTAATCGAACTCGATGTGGCCAGAGCTTTTCGAGGTCTCCTGGGGGAAATGGCGGCATTGGCCCAGAGAGTCGCAGACTCCGTGGACGTGCGCCCAGTGCCGCACCATCATCTCCACCAATGCTGGGTCCTTTGCAAGGGGGTGGTTGCTCTGGCTCCTCCCGTGTTTTTCCCACTTTGAACGCTTGGTCAATCTCCCGATGTTGTTCCTCAGGACATCATACGGGGCTTGCACCAATGGAGTGGCCAACTCCAATGACTTTGTGCCAGCCACATGCGACAGCTTCAGGAGATTCGCCAGCATCTCGCTCGCGATGAGGACCGACTTCAGCGGCAGTCGTTCAATGCTTTCCAGTGCCCTGTGTGATGGCCGCTGTGTTGCCACAGCGGCTTGGTTCACTCTGTCCAGGAAGTCTGCAAGCGGAGTCCTGCAAAGGTCATAGAGGTCGCGATGACTCAGCATCGTATTGACCTTCACCCACTTGTGCCCGGAAGTCGAGCGGCGTTGTTGAGACCCCATCCACATTGGCCATCCCGTGTGGCAGGAGCTCGGGTTTGCCAATGCGTTGAGGGCCATGGACCTCTAGTGTATCGTGGCAGAAAGACGGCAAGACGAAGCCGAAATTGATGTGGTTTACGTTTTCCGCTTGCCTTCCTGCAGGGGCATTGCTTGAACAGTGTTTGCAATAGTTAGAACAAACGTACAGGGACATGCAGCTTTTCACACGCCCCAACCCCATGCACTTTCCCAAACCTGTCCTGAAATTTCTGGTTTATCAGCGTCGTGTCTTTTGACAGCGTGAAAAAGTTGCCCGCGACGCTGGAGTCCAGCTGCAACCCAGCCTCTTCTACCAGTTCCCTTAAGGCGGCATTCTTGGCCGCATCTTCCTGCCAGTTTCCACCATGCCTGTAGACAAGATCTGCTGGAACTATGCTTCCAGCAGGTGTAGCAAGAAACCCGCTGCACCCGCGCCAAGACATGCCAGTCGAAATTGACATTCATGAACAAGTATAGCGCCACACTGCCATACTCGTCGGAATGTCGCGGCATGTCCTGCTGTGTTGCCAAAGCAGTCTTCAATCTGCCTTGCCCTTGCTTGAAGCCAAGGCTGGCGCGCAAGCAGTGTGAGATGCAGTTGTGTTTCATGATCACTGAACGGCAACAACATTTGAGAGCTGTTTTTTCCACTAGCAGCCTGAGTAAGTAAGTTTGAACAACCAAGGCAAGGAGCTCCAACAAATAGATCATTCGACAGCAACTGTTCAACTGCGGGTGCAGAGCTGGTTCTAGATGCAGTTTTGTCAACAATGTGGTGCGCATGGAGTTGCGGAAGCTTTATGTTGAAGAGGCGAAGGGCAATTCCTGCTGTCGCCAACGACAACACAACCGAAAAAACAAAGTCGTGCAGTGTTACCAGATGCCTGCATACCCTACTCGAAGAGCTGCACAGCCAACCCAGGGCGGGCCCTTGCTCATGGATTGACAAAGCATTGCGCTGCGTTTTTTTTCTGGCTGCAAAATGTGCGAAGAGACTGTTGCAGCAGCAATTCAAGTGAAACACTGGCAAGACTGCGTGGCCGCAGTTTGCGTCTAGCGATGCTCGAAGACTGTCTCCTTGGGCTGTCTGTGTTGTAAAGTCAAGACTAAGCTACTGTTGGAATTTGCAGAGGTGTTGGCCATTAACAAGAACCAACTGCGGGCACGCAGTTGGTTTTCGCGGCAGCAGCGCTGCGTGGAACTCCGGCAGTATAAACATGGGACCAAGGGCATTCTGACTATCTTCGTTTACCAGCACGGGTGCGAGGCGAGTGAGCCAGGCATGCGTCACCCGGCGCGCCTGGGGCGGCGGGTGCGAAGGGCCTCCTGTTCAGACTGCACTGCTGGAGGAGTCACAAAGCAAATCGGGCAATGCGGCCATGCCACGTATATACCACCGCAAGTCTGCATGCACCCACCACTCGGCAGCTTGTAGCGATGCTCGCTCGCCGAGGGTAAGGAAAGGCCATAAAGCTTCGGCCGCCGCGGGGGTGAGGAAATAAGTGCTCCCCCAAAGCGGAAGCGGCATCGGCGCTGGGGATCGTCAGGCACGCTGTTGTGCATACACCAGTCTGACTGTTCCATCATGGCTCCCCTAAAAAAAGGCCAGTTTGGACCAGAGCGCTCAAAGTAAATTGCACAAAAAGCATCTCAAATTGACAAATATTGCCCCAGGTGCTATTTTTCTTGCCTGCAAACAAGCATGCGGCAGCAAACGCATCGTTTCTCAGGCTGCAGCAGCCCCTCAAGCTCAGCCCAAACACTCACTGTGTTGCCGCAGTGTGTTCGTATATGAACTCTCGAAGCACCGGCTGCAAGTCCTGTATCAGGACATGGACTGGCCAGAGTATGGCCAGAAACACACACTCTGCGTCGTGGCCAGCGGCAAGACCGCCCCACACATCCAGGGCCTCGCTCACCTGCAACATTTGGTCATGGAGAGTGCGCAGCTCGTCAAGCTTAACCTTGTTCAGCTTCCCCTTCATCGGCCGCAGCATCTCGTACTCATCAAACATCCACAAGACGTCCTTGTAGCGCACATCAGTCACCGGTGTCTTGTGACAAAAAAAGTGTTCAAGCACAGCGCATGTGGCGCAGCACTTGCTGATGATCTTGGAGTTCATCCGGTTGTCTTTGTACAGAGGGCCCAGAGTCTCGCAGACCTTGATGAGCATCGAGAAAGGGATCTTGTCTGGTTGCCCGCAAGTGATTCGTTGGATGTCTTCCGCCAACTTGTATAGGCAATGCCCCCGCAGAATGCCAGGTGAGCCCTCCTCCAAGTACCTGGATGCCATGGCTTCGCCAGCTTTGGTTACAAAGCTGGACATTTCAACAAGTTGAAGCCGAACCGAAGCTGAGCCAGTTGAACCGAATGGGCGGGCGGCGGGCAAAAACTCAATGAGCCGCACGCAACGCTGGCAGCAAAACAGACACGCTTTTCCTTGTGCTTTGTAAAACTCAGGAGTTGCCAAACTTCTCAGGCAAAGCAAAAACCTAAGCTGAGCCGGGCTCTCAGGGGAAAGGCTGCGTTTCCGCAGCCTTTTCTAGATGCAAGTTCAGTCAGAGTTCAAGGGTAAACAGACAAGCTCACGCAAAGTCAAACAAGCATCGTCCAACAGCATCTCCAATGGTGTAAACTGGCAGTCAATGTCGGCCAGTTCGTTCAAGAAGTGCAGAACCTGGGTCGACTCTTCCACAAAAGCCCGCTCTTCAGCAGTGACGCGTGGAAGTTGCGTTGGTCCTGGAGAGCCTGGAGAGCACAAATCCCGCAGCACAAGAGGCTCCCTGGCCATATCATCAGAAGGCAATGGCGAAATCAGCGCGCGCTCCATACCAGCAAGAACGACTGCGAAAGGAAACATCGCGGCTCTTCGCCCAGTTCTTTCCATGATCAACCGCAGGACCCGGCTGCATTTCCTGACAATAATCTCGTCAATCTTCATTTCAATGACATGCAGCGCCACGCAATGCGCGAGCTCGTCAGCGTCAACCCCGTAAATGTCCATGGCAGCACGTGCGCCAAGTTTCACTACCAGCTGACATAGCAAAAACAACTCTCTGAGCCACCGGATTGTCCAAACATCAAGGTCCCCCTCCCTCCCCAAGATTTTCGGCAAAAAAACACTTTCGAAAAACGGATTGTTTTGACAAAGAACGCGCACGCGAAAAAACAAGGTTTTCGGTCCAAAAAAAAGCACACAAAAAAAAAGGCATAAAAAGCATGTCCTTAATGACCGGCCAGGCAGCCCGCCGAGCTTGTCACCGCTTGTCACCGCTTGTCACCGCTTGTCACCGGGGCGCTTTTGGGTGGAAAAAGCAGCCCGCCAAACCGACCGCCGCGATTCGAGGTGTCCCACCACGGTCCGTGTCCAAGCTGCAACGCGAGGCCGGCTCCGCGGCTTCGGTCTAAAAGCGAGGCCGGCTCCGCGGCTTCGGTCCAAAAGCGAGGCCGGCTCCGCGGCTTCAGTCCAGAGCGACTCAGATCAACCAACGCCTGAGCCGGATGAGGAAGCTCGATGGATGCCACGACTGAGCCCGCTCCCGAAGCGCCCGAGCCCGCTCCTGCCAAAGCGCCCGAGCCCGCTCCTGCCGAGGCGCCCACTGAGCCTGCCGAGGCGCCTGAGCCCGCTCCTGAGGCAGCCCGAGCCCGACTGAGCCCGCTCCTGCTGAGGCGCCTGAGCCCGCTCCTGCCATGAGCAGTGCGCCTCTTCGTGCCATCCAGAGTCTCTGGCAGACGCTGGCCACAGAGCAAACGCCGGGCAATATCGAGATGTACAGATTATTTCGGCGCTTGGGCAGCACCATAAGCAGTGCTGACCTACATGTTGAGGATCTCCGGGTCATCCGGTGCGAGAGTTTCGCAAGTTCATGGAGTCTCATTACAAACAATTTTTCGGTCCTTGCATTCTCCGCGTCTCGGTGAGCACAGGCATATCTTGCCTCACTAATTTATTGGCCGAAGTGCAAGCGAGGACGCACAACGCCTCGCTTGCCCGCGGCAAGAAGCGCAAGGCGGACGAGCCGTAGCTTTTCAGGCGAACACGTGGCACAGAGAAAAAAAGATCGTGATTGCGTCGTTTGGCAACGAGTGCCCCAAACCCTAAAGGGACATTTGTGCGGTTTTGCGCCACAAAATGCTATTCTTCCAGGGTGGATGTGTATGTCCACCCTGTAAGAATAGCTCGTTTTGCACGGTTTTGCGCTACAAAAAGCTATTAGTCCAGGCCGTATATGAATATACACCCTGGAAGAATAGCTCGTTTTGCACGGTTTTTTGCACGGTTTGCCCATGCCAGCCCCGCTCATTTGATTGGTTCGCCCAACCCGTTGGTTTCCCGAGGACCCAAACCCTAACCCAAAAAGGAGCTGAGCAGGGTCCGGGAATTCCCCCCCAACCTTTTTTTTCCCCGAAAAGGGGCTTGCTCAGGATCAGGCAATTCCGCCTGAGTGTGATCAAACAGTTTATTTTTTGCCCCAAAACGGGTCCGACCGAGGTTGCCTGGACGCAGCCTGCTCGTGCCTAAAAAATCAGTATATTTTTCTAAGAAGGCTAGTCGAGGGTCCTGGGCCTCGGAGGCGCCAGGAAGTCGTCCAGCTGCCTCGCAGCCGCCGGCCTGCCCCGTCTCGTCAGCCGGCCCGCCGCGTTGCCGCTGCCCTGAGCGCCAGCTTCAGCAGGGTCTCCCGGCCCTCCGTGCTGCGGACGGTCATGGAGTCCACGGCCCCCAGCTGCTGCACGTCGCCGTACTGAGGGTTGATTCGTCAGCGCTCGGAAGGCGCCCACATCCTCCACCGCCTTCACGCGCCGGTCGGTGAGGTCCTTGTTGCGCTGGAACTTGTCGGCGTTGTCTTGGAGGACCCTGAACTCTGTGGCCGGCTGCTTCTCCACGTCCTCGGGCGCGCCGTGCGCCGTCTCGTGGTAGGCCCCGGCCGCCCGCTCAAAGTGGTCGCTCACTGCCCGCCCTTGCGCGCCACCCTCGTGGCCAGGTCCTTCTTCAGCGTCTGGATGCCCCGGTCCACCACGGCAATGGCGTTGCGGTCCTCGGGCCGCTTCGTCCGGCGCACGGCTTCGGGCAGCTCCCGGCCCAGCGTGGCGAACTCGTTGCCCAGGTCTGTCGTGACCACAAAGTTCCCGTCGTCCCCCGTCAGCTCCCGCACGGTGCGCTTCGTGCCCCCGGCCCACCGTCTCGGCGTTCTTGTTCTGCAGAGGTGCGGCGGCCTCCCGGGCGAAGACGTCCATCACCACCAGGCCGTACTTCGTCTTCCCCCGCGTGTTCTGGCTGAAGTCGATGAGGTCGGCCTGCAGCCGGTCGTTCGGCCCCGGCGGCCGACTTGCCGGGGCGGTCGGCCTTCAGCACCTCGAAGGCCATGGCCTGCATCACGTCGAGGTCGCGCTGCCTCGCAAGTTGGTACAGCTTCCGCGGGTCCCGCACGTTGAAGTCGTCGGCCAGGTCCCTCAGCGCCTCCATTTAAAAAACAGCTTTGTTGCCCCAAAAAGGAGCTTGAACAAGGCTCCTCTAGAACGAGGAAGCCTCAAAACCAGTTTTTTTCCTACTTTTTCTTCGGGCCTGCTGGGCCTGCCAGGCTTCCACCTCGTCCAGCCGGGCCTGGAAGCCCTTGCACACCCCCCACAGCACGCTGGTGAGGTGAGAGTAGTCGAGAGTAACCATCTCCGTGCCGTCGCTCCACCGGGCGGGCGCTTGTACTTGGCCTCCACGGAGTCAAAGAGCTGCTGGAGCTCCGCCACGTTGGCCTCGGCCATCTCCGTCTTCACCCGGCTGTCCGACAAATTCGTGAAGCTCGTGTTGCAGACCACGTTGCCCGTGTTGCCTGCGATCACGAGGCAGCCGGGGTTCCTCTGGTTCGTGGTCAGGGACAGCTGCGTCGAGAGGCTCTTCGTCTGCACCAGCGCCTCGTCGTTGATCATGATGAGCTCGCACTGGTGCGCCCCGCCGTCCCGCTCCAGGAAGACCCGCGCGCTCTGGTTGCCCAGCAGCCGCAGCTCCGGGCCGCTGTCGGGGGCGCTGTTGTTGGACACTTGCAGCTTGCTCCAGCCCGCCCAGTTCTTCGTCAAGAAGAGATCGTCCGAGAAGTCGGAGGTGTTGGTCACGGTGAGCGTGTTGGACGCGAAGAGCTGCGGCGCGGAGACCGTGCCCGAGCTCGTCACGTCGCCGCAGACCTGCCCGTCGACACTCCGCCGCTCGTGGCCGTGAAGGTGCAGTCCAGGCTCTCGCAGTCCAGCGGGCCCGTGGAGGCCGCCCCGCTGATAGTCAGCGTGGCGCCCGTGAGCGCACCGGTGGCTGCGAAGCTTGCCGCGGTTGCTGCGCCCGAGGCCGTCAATGTCCCCGTGGACACTGCGACCAGCTGCTGCGCAACGACGTCACCGGCACCGTCGCCGGCCACGCTGTCGTCCACAGGGGCCGTGTCAGGCAGCTCGCTGAGCATCACGGGGGCGGCCAGCGTGGGCCTGCTGAGCTCAGCCACCGGAATCACGGGCAGCACATTGACCATCAACAACAGAGACCGTCCAGCGTGGCCGAGCCCGTGAGGGCGGCCAGCAGGTCCGTCACGGAGACCGACTCTCCCTCGAAGGCGCTGGCCCTGATCTGCATGCTGTACAGGTCCAGCGTGCCCGCCGACTGCTGCACCAGCCCGGGGATAGACCCAGCTTTGCGATTGCCCGGCGGCACCGAGAAGTCCAGGCGCGCCGTGCTCCAGACACCCTGCGAGGGCGTGCCGAGGAAGGTGCCGGTGACGCCCACGTAGTCGTTGTCGGCGCTGACGTACATCACCAAGTTGGAGGCCGTGCCCAGCCGGTACCGGCAGCCGAAGGAGTAGCGTCTCCCCGGCGTCAGCGTGTAGGCGCGCCAGGCGAAGGCGCTCAGGGTCATGGCGTAGCCCTCCAGCTGGAAGCCTCCCACCGCAAAGCTGGCCAAGGCCATGGAGCTCTGGCTGTTGGAGCGCACCAGGAAGTTGCCTCATGTGGTGAGCGTGGGTTCCAGCAGCACCTCGCCCAGGGTGGCCAGCGTGACGTCGTCGGCCCCTCCGTCGAGGAACTCGTGCTTCAGCAGCAGGGCCGAGGCCGCCGTGTCCTCCTCCTGCACCGTGTTGCCGGCCTCCAGGGTTGCGTCCAGGATCTGGAGGCCGTAGACGTCCACCGTTCCTGCCGTCTGGTTGGGCAGGCCCGGCGCCTGGAAGTGCGCCCCGAAGCGCAGCTTCGCCACTCCGTTCGGCGGCACGGTGAAGTACATCTTGGCCGTGCTCCAGGCGCCCTGGTCTCCCGCGAAGCTGCCGTACAATGGGTCGTAGACGTTGTCGGCCTCGGACATGTACACCACAAAGTTGGAGGCCGTGCCGAGAGGCGAAGACTCTCGGCCGGGGGTCAAGTTGTAGGTGCGCACAATGTTCCACGGGTTCAGAGTGTAGCCGTCCACCGCTGCAGCTGCTGGGGCGAACCGTCCAGTTTGACAGTGAGACGCCCGTGGGGCCCAGGATCTGCTCTCCTATGGCGGCCACCACCTTGGCCCCTCCGTTGTCCGGAAAGTTTGCAGGCCAAGTGACGCCGAGCTTGTCGGCAAGGAGACCGCGATGGTGTAGTAGCTGAGCAGCGCGGCTGCGATGCTTGAGGCCGTTGCCGTGTCCTGGTCGGCGGCTGAGCGGTACGCCACCAGCGCCGAGGTGATTTGGTTGGTTGTGAACACGTCCTGGTCCGGGCCCGTCCGGTAGGCCAGCAGCGCGCCCGTGATGGCGGCCTGCGTCTGCGTGTCCTGCGCGCTCGCCGTGCGGTAATCTCCCAACAGCGCGTCTACCTGCGCCGAGGTGTAGTAAGCCAGCAGTGCGGCTGTGATGGCGCTGGTCGTCTCCGCGTCCTGCGCCGTTCCGGTTCGGTAGTCTCCCAACAGAGTGTCCACTTGCGCCGAGGTGTAGTAGGCCAGCAGCGCAGCCGCGAGGGCCGCGTCCGCTGCTGCGATGGAGCAGTCTGCCGTGATGCTCAGAGTGTCGTCGCCGTTGGCCAGCGCAGCAGAGAGAGGAGCCTCCAGACGCAGGTTGCGAACGACGTTGCTTCCGCGAATGAGCTCCCAAGTTGTGAAGCCCGCCCAGGCCGGCGCGTTAACAACTCCGCTGCCGGAAAGCTGCAGGGCGGCGAGCTCCGCGAGGATTGCGTCGAGGGCGCTCTGGAGCGTGGTCTCGCTGGCTGAGAGCGCGGCGTTCGTGGCGTACGAGGCCAGCAGCGACGTGTCGGCCTTGGCCCCCTGGAGCGCCGTGATGCTGGCGTCCCGGCTAGCAAGCTGCGCTGCGACGAAGGCCTTGGCGGCGAGACCCAGCAGGGCATTTGCTATCTTGGTCAGCGGCGTGTCCAACCCGTCCACCGTGGAGAGCAGGGAGGCCAGCGCGCTTGCGTCCGCCTTTGCTGAGGAGGGCGGCGTCCAGGGCTGCCGTGGTGACTGCGCCAGGAGAGCGGCCGCTATCTTAGAGTCCACCTCAGAGGACTTGTCGACGGCCGAGAGCAGGGCGTACGCGGTCAGCGCGCTGGCGTCCGCCTTGAGATGGAGGCGTCTCGGCTCGCGAGCTCGGAGGCGGTGACGGCCCCCAGGAGAGCGTTGGCCACCTTGGTGTCTACCTCCAGCGGCGTGATCCTCGCCGCTATGTCTAGGGAGTGCTGGTCCACCACCGTCTTGAGGCCGTAGTTGGCGGCCACCCCGACTGGTCTGCCTTGTTGGAGAGACCCGTGGTCAGCGAGCTCTGCAGCGCGGCGATGCTGCTTCCGTGCGCCACCTGTCCGTCCGTGGTGGCCAGGGCCGCCGCCGTGAATTGCCGGCGCCAGCGCGCTGCCGTCCAGCTTTGAGGCCAGCTCTGCGGTGACTCTGTCGTCCAGGGACAGCCGCGTTGTTGCCGGAGGCTGCCGTGTTCACCGCCAGGTCCGTTACTTGAGCGTATGGCGTCAAAGCGAGGGCCAGCTGTTCTGCGGTGACGTGCGTGCCGTCAGTCACCTCTCCGTTGTCCAGGACCTCCGGGATGTTGCCGGTGACAGGTCCTTCAAACATGTTTACATATGTTTTCGCCGACGCCTTAGTCCAGTAGGCGTCGGCCAAGGAGCTAAGCGCTTCTTACTCCGCACGGGGCTCTGCCGCGAGCGCAGTTGAGTACCATTCAGTCCGAACTCCGGCCGGAAGTTTCCGCCAAGCGAGGCCGGCTCCGCGGCTTCGGTCTGAGCGAGGCCGGCTCCGCGGCTTCGGTCTTGGAGCGAGGCCGGCTCCGCGGCTTCGGTCTTGGAGCCCGCACCAGGCCCGCACCAGGGTTTTTTTCGGAAGTAGCGCGGCTGCAATGTGACTCAATTTGATTTGACCGGTGGCGCCGGTCAAAAGCGAGACCTGCGCACGATGGAGCCAGTGTCCGACATAATCGGACACTGCTTCGTAGTTGGTGATAACATACGAGACATCATCAGCTGCGTGCCTCCATGTCGGCGGGCTGGCGCGGCTCTGCCGGGCAGGTTCGCCGAAACTTTAGACAGTTGTCCCCCCACAGGACAACTGGAAAAAAATTCCTGGGAAGAATTCGACCTTGGCGCGGGCTCCGATGCCGGGAGGTGGCGCGGCAGGAATGTGGCGCGCTAGGTATCGAAGCCTCCGATGCCGGGCAGGAATGTGATGCTGGAAAAACATAAGTGGCACTTATGTTTTCGAAGTGCCTCGGAACTGGAAACAGGCACCAACCATTTTTTGGTTGATGCCCGCGTAGAGTTCAGCTACTAAGAGTCGTTGGGCGAACCCGTCGGCGGGCTGGCGTGGCTCCGATGCCAGGCAGGCGGCGCGGCCGGGAGGCTTCTATGCCGGCAGGTGGTGCGGCGGTGCGTTCATCCTGCTGGCCTCCGGTGGTCTCTGCCGCGGCGGGCGGGCTGGCGCCTGTGGGTTTTAAACAACTCGCGCCTACACAGCTGCCTCTACTCTCATCTTGAGACCATGGCCTCTCCGGCGCGCCCGCAAGCCTGTATGGTTTCGCAGCGAGACCTGCTCGAGATGTGGGAGGCCGACGTTGCTGTCTGGGACTGCTGGTTCGCAAACCAGAAAAGGCTGTACGACGCCCAAAGCCAGGAGCCCGATGAGATGCGCCGGCTGCACCTTGCAAACCAGCAGTGGGTGCAAGAAGAGGAAGAGCGACGAGAGGAGGAGTCGCAGCACAAGGCCGGGCAAATGGCAGAACACGCGACGCGGACCAACGCAGCGTGGCTCAAAGACAGGATTGACGCCCTCCAGCGTCTGCTCAAAGTCCAAACCGACGGCATTCAGGGGGTGCTCAAAATCCAGACCGACGCCGCCTTGAGCCGGTTTGCGAGCGCAACCGACGTTCTCCGTGAGTGGCTCCCAGACGAAACCGACGTCCGTGGTGATCAGACCGACACCATCAACCTCGAGGCGCGGTTCAAATTCAAAACCGACGCCCTGCATGAGTGGCTCGGAGTCGAAACCGACGCCCTCTATGACCGCATCGTAGGCGAAGAAGTCATCACCTTCCATGAGCACCTCAAAATCGAAACCGACCGCCTGCATGAGCAGATTAACATCGATGTCGGTCGCCTCCGTGAGATGACCCAATTCGACGTCGACGCCCACTGCGAGCGGCTTGTGAGCAGAGTCGACGCCCTTCAGGGGCTCCGGTGGGGCCAAACGGGAACGCCGGTCTGAGGGGCTTCGGAGCAATCCTGTTGTGAGCCCAGGATTGAAGGGGCAATCCTGGGGTGACAACAGGATTGAAGGAGGCATTATTTTCATTAGTTGGAAACCCGGGCCGGAAGGATCCTTTTATAAAAGATCAAGCCAATTCCAAACACATATAGTATATATCCATCCAGAGGCCAATGACATGTATAAAGTCAAAACTCATACAGATATAAAACTTGAAATGATATGTCGCATCTTTTCCAGCGCAAAGGGGCGTAGTCTGCATTGGTCCCGAGCTCTTGGCTCAGGGTCAGGCAAGAGAAAAAGCGCCCGGCCAGAGCGGGCGTACAGATAAGAAAATTTCGGGCGGGAGTGCAAACGGGGTGGGCAAACGAAATAATTCCCTTGCGAAATGGCAAAAAGGCGCCCCACCCACCCACCACTTGATCCAATGTTACGGATCAACAAGAGATGAACAAATTGGCAACAACCGGCCCTAACTTTTGCAACTCAAAAGTTGTTTCCAACTTTTTTCAAATAAGGCGTTCATCCCGATAAATCGGGAGTAGCACACTTATTTTCATTAGTTGGAAACCCGGGCCGGAAGGATCCTTTTATAAAAGATCAAGCCAATTCCAAACACATATAGTATATATCCATCCAGAGTCCAATGACATGTATAAAGTCAAAACTCATACAGATATAAAACTTGAAATGATATGTCGCATCTTTTCCAGTGCAAAGGGGCGTAGTCTGCATTGGTCCCGAGCTCTCCCCCTTTTAGGAAAACGACCAATGCTCTCAGCCCCCAAAGCTTCAGCTACCTCAGTCCATCTGATTTCCGTCTCCACAGCTCCCAACGCTTTGACTTGATCAAAGCGGAGCCTGCTGGGAGCATCGGCGATGTTTGAGCTGGCCGGTACTCTGGCGTACCAAGCTTTGCACTGGCATTCTATTTTAAGATGCGACACACTTGCCATCAGAGACCTAGCGTGACAGGTCGCTCCCAAAGCTTTGATGCATGCCGATCTGGCAGCATCATTGTCAATACAGCGCACCACTGATGCGCCTGAGAAACGCTGCCTCCAACAAGCAAGAGCGATCAAGACAGGGATGATTTCCCGTGTGATTCGCAGGGAAAGGACAAGCGGCGTTCCAGGATGTCCGCAGGAGCCTCACCTCCGAAAAAGGAACGCACTTCTCATCTGGAGTGAAACAGGACGCCCCCAACACTTCCCAATTTCTGTTCAGCTCCTTTATAAGCACCGTCAGTAAAACAGTCCAAGAGCTCCGAGATGTAGGCAAAAAGGCTGAGGGGTCTAGCATTGCTCGCTCGCTCCACGAGGAAAATAATTGCAAACCTCTCGGACACGCTCGGAACATTCCTATTGTTTTCCTTCACTGCAAGATCGCCCAGGACTTTGATAGCATTGTCAGCAATCCTTCGGAAACTATGCTCTCGAACCAGTGCAAACGTCCCCGCAAGGATTCCGACTGCTTCAAGCTGACGTAACCACAGTCCAGAACGTCCATGATCAAAGGTCCAAGTCAACTTCACTCCCAGGGCGCGGGAAAACCTTCGAGAAGGCGCATGCTTTTGAGCCATCCCGCACAAATTCCAAACCTAGAAGCTGAAAAAGGCCTTTAACTGCTGCAGTAGCATTGGTCGCCATTGACCGTTTGCAAATTTGGTGTAGTATTCCAAACCATTAGCTGCTGCAGTAGCGTCGGTCGCCATAGACTGTTTTGCTGATGTGGCGTAGTCGTCGAATGAAGCACACCAAACAAGCCGTAATCCCAGCATGCTAAAGAAACCGCCCAGCCATGCTGATCCTCACGCGAATCATAAGGTTCCAAAAGGCAAGGAGTTGATGTCCAGAAAAAAACGAACTCGCCCACAGCCTGAGTACCTGACTGCAATACGCCACAGACCGTTTTGCAGACGAATAATACGGCGCCATAGACCGTTTTGCAGACGAATCATACGGCTCCAAAAGGCAAGGAGTTGATGCCCAGAAAACTAACACGCCCACAGTCTGTGCGCCTGACTGCAATACGCCATACAGCGTATTGCAGATATGGCGTAGTCGTGGAATTAAGCACACCAAGCAAGCCGTAATCCCACCATGCCAAGAAAAACGCCCAGCCATGCTGATCCTGAGCTCCAAAAGGCAAGGAGTTGATGCCCAGAAGACGAACTTGCCCACAAACTGTGTGCCTGACTGCAAGAACGTATTGCAGATATGGCGTAGTCGTTGCTCCAAAAGGCAAGGAGTTTGATGTCCAGAAAACGAACTCGCTCACAGTCTGTGTGCCTGACCGCAATACGCCACGCCATAGACCATGCTCATCCTTTTCGAATCGTGGAACGCTCACGAATCAACTTGCCTTGTTGCATAGTCGGGTCGGCCCGAACTTCACCCCACTTCAAAGCTCGCCGCCCGACTGCTTTGGTTCCGGAAGGAAACTGCCAGTGCTGCTTCGCGACGTTTAGGAGCTCGTCCATGAAGAGCACGTAGCAGTCATATTCAGAAACCAAAGGCTTGTACTTCGCCCTCTCAGCAACATGTCTCAAACCATGCGGTGCAAAATTGATCAGAAACGACCTGTTGCTCTGACAAAGATTGTAGGTCCACCTGAAAAGCTACAGTCTGTCTTTTCAAGATACCTGCGAGTCTCCGAACAGGAGAAAAAGCGGAAAGCAGCCTTTTCTGCAGTGGGATATTTCCAACTGCTATTGATAACCACAATTTTTGGCTCACGAGGAAGACCATCATCACAGAAAACAGCAAGTGGTTAAAACCAGTTTCCGGGTGGACCACTATCGAGTCGTCTTCTTCTGTTGCATCCCGAACAAAGAGTTGACCAGTTTCTCAAGGGAGCATGCGATGGCCCGGTTGGATGCCCAAGAAGCGATTGTGGCCGTGCTGGAATAAACTTTGTTAGCAGTTTTCCACACGAAGTTTGTTCTTCTCGCGCAACCCAGGCAACCCTTTAGGACGAGCAACTCTCCACCGCCAAGACTCTCATGTTCAAATCTTGTATTGCACGGGAAAACCTCTCAGATCCTGATGCACGGTTTTCTGATGCCCCAGAGCGACGCTGGCCAGCGAATCCTCGGCCCGCTGTTCCTCGTCGGCATCACGCTCAACTGAGAAAACACATGTCAGCGCCCAGGATGAATGCTTGTCATGCGGACGAATTCACCATCCGCATCACGTCTCCATTGCTTCTGGTGACGATGCGAATCGACCGGCAAACGTCAGTTGCTGGCCCCGCAAGTGCTCAAACTATGGTTTGCCATGCCACATTCGATGCCCTTGCGCATGCCTTTCATGCACCGACCATTTGTCACGTCCAGCTTGCAACCTGCTTTCAGATCGTACCCAACGGACCGATGAACTCTGCTTTGGCCGCGGGCTTCTTCTGCGTCTTTGGTCATCTTCATCCATGGGGGCCGGAACAGAGGTCAAACTGACGGATATAACTGCATATCTTCCGCCAAGATGGTGAACAGTTCCTGATCAGCCTTCACCAACTGTTCCAACCGCACACGGGTGTGGCCTTCAGGAGGATCCCGGGGCACCAGGCCCAGAAGCTGCTGCAACCATACCTGATGAATATCCAGGTGTGTCAGCCCGCACGGATCCAGCGCTGTTCCCCTTCGCTGCACCGCCCATTGCCAAAACACCCGATCGAGGTGTCAACGCTGATCTCCTCGTCGGGTCCTCGAGGGGGGCTACCCAAATGACTGGGTCTGTGTCACACATTGAGGCCACCAGGTCGATGAAAGCATGCGATGGTTGCAGCTCGCCCTTGATGCTGACACCGTTCAACCGGACCTGCTGCCTTTCCAACCGCGCGCTCTTCCCGGCCTAGGGAGCTTTCTGACTCCTTCCCGCCCTGACTTTCGACTGACTTGCGACCTCAAGTGCGCTACAATCATGGTCGGGGCCTAAAAATGCAACCGCCTCACTTGGGCAAACAGCCCCAATGAAAGGTCAGCTCCGTTGCGGATGCTTCCGCAGAAATCTGCGAACTCTCGCTCTGTCGAAAGACTCTGCGGAGTTCCTGTTGCAAAAGCCACCAGTGACATGCTGCGCAATCCAATGGACCTCACCAGGTTCCAAAGATTGCCCGCATCATCTATCTTGTCACGGTGCACTTTGAAAGCAGCTGTCGAGTTGATCAAAGACATGGCAGGCGAGTCCTACAAAGAGATTTGTTCCACTCTGCCCCATGTCATCGATCCCACAACTCTGACAACTTATCCTGAAAAAGTCGCTACGCATGCCGACCAGCTCCAAAGCGCATCACTCCTCTAGAGCAAGAAACTCACGGAGAGAAAAAGCGCGATCCTGCTGATGGCTAAACGTTTGAAATCACGCACACTGAGAAAAAGGTACATGGCAGTCCTACACTCGACCAAGTCAAGTGTTCCACCGTTAGCTCTGTTTGAAACGAAACACAGGCAAGGTCCCAGGGCATTATTGGTTTTCGTTCAATCGGCCCAGTCAAAGGTGAAACGCCAACGGAAGGTGGCCCTCTTATCGCCTTCATGCGAAGAGTCCTCCCGCTTTGCAAAGGCTACTTGTCCTCCAGCATGAGCTTGCTGTTGAAACATTGCCTGCATCGGGGCGTGTCAAACCTGTGCTGCAAGGAGACCAACTGATATCCCTCTGTAATAGGCCTGCCGCAAAAGAATGCCCGCTTGTGCCCTTCGACAGCAATGTGCAATGTTTTCAGCCGAGAGTGTTGCCACATGACTGACTCCTTAGGCAAAACGTGATCAATCCGTTGGACTTTGGGAAGGAAAAATGGCTCCTCAGTGTCAGATTCCGAATCCGTAGTGACGTGATCACTTGTTCCAGAAACTGCGGCTTCGTCCTCGTCTTTGAGCACTACGACATCGTTCGGTACCAGCGTCACATCAGCAACCTCCGAAGCAGCCGCTTCCTTATCGGAACCCATCTGCAGCCGCCCACTTCTAGTGACATCCGGCGAAAACACACCTTTCCTGATCTCCGCCAGCATGTCGCACAAGACTGCCAGCGGTCTGCTTGCACCATCCCTGCTGTAGGTTAGTGCCATCCGAAGGGGATTTGCATGGTATCCCAAAGCCAATCTGTCTTCGAAAGGTACTCCTCTTTTTGCCAAAAATGAAAGCATGGTCGCTTTCAACGAGTGCGAGGTGTACCTTTTTCCCTGCAATTTCCCATGAGTCTTGGTCAGCAAATGTTCCAACCAACTTGATGCCTCCGAGGTCGAGACGGGCCTTATCGTAGCATCTCCTGAAGCATCGAGCTGGCATAAGAGGAAAGCGGCGCAAATCCTCAATGCCCAGAATGTTCCTTGCAGCCAACCACGGTTCTCCCCAACACTCGGCCTCGACACCCCGAGTGGGTGCGACCAAAGGCAAGAACATGTGTCTCATCTGCAAAGCTCGCGCCGTTTTATGAACTGCCGTTGAACATTCGATGAAAAATAGTTCTCCTTTTTCGTCTCGATCCCCAATAACCTTTTCGCTGTGCTGGGCGTCGGACCATCGCGCCCTTGTGTAAACACAGAACAATACCATGCCAGCGAAACATTTATCCCAGGGGTCCGGAACCTGGTGAATAGTCTTGAGGTGCTCCACGGTAAGCGGTGTTGCCTGATGAAGCTCCTTTCCCAATGGCAAGGATACTGCACCTGCACACCTTCGGCTCGCAATGCACTCGTCGAGCTCTTGTACACCCAAAACGTGTCTAGCGAACCTGCATGCTTCGAGAACTGCTTTCAGCCTGGTAGCAGGAGCACCTTCATGACGCTGAGAAACCAAATACTCATAAAGAGCTGGCTCATCACAGGGAAAAAGCTCTTGCCGAAGAGCCAGGTGATTGACCACACGTCCCAAACTGTTTGCTCTTTTCAACAACGTGCTAGGAGATTTATTGTAGAAGATGTCCACCAAGATCTGAGCTTGTTTGCTGAATCCAGTTTCCTTCACGAGCAGTTGTACAATATTCACATCTTGTTTCCATGCCAAGACCAAAGCATGCCACCTTCGAATTGCTTTCTGCCACAACGCTTCACGTTCATCTTGCCAACTCTGAACAGTTGTGTTCTTGATTACCTGATGGTAAGAAGTCACGGCTCTCTTCTTAGCCGGTTGAACCATAACATCAGTCGTCTCCTCACAAGGTTCTTCAGCAGGGTCACAAGAAACGGCGGCGGGTCTATTCATTTCCAGCATGTCAAAATGTCCGAAATGACCAACACCGGTTCCAAAAATTTGCGACCAGAAGCCTATTTCCCAAAAAGGAGCGCTTGCTGAAGGATACAAACTGTTCCAGGCGTATTCCAAATTCCTGTTTGGATCCACGTGAATCGGCTCAGCTTCGCTCACCGCATGAGAATGAGAATAAAGCGAATCTTGCTCCACATTGATTCTCAGATCGTCCAGCATGTCTTGCATCTCCACGTTCTGCTGCGGTTCGACATCTATTGAAAAAGCTGCAGCATTTCGTCCTGTAGAAGATGCAACGATACTGTCTGACGCAGAAGCACCTATAAGCTGCCACACATCGCCAGAACTCGCAGCATCCTGTGCAGTGTCATCGCCCGAGTCGTACGAGTTCGACGATCGGGCATCAGCGCCGTCTGGAGGTTCACACATTCAAACCCCCAATGCCAAACGAAATAATTCCATTGCGAAATGGCAAAAAGGCGCCCCGCCCACCCACCACTTGATCCAATGTTACGGATCAACAAGAGATGAACAAATTGGCAACAACCGGCCCTAACTTTTGCAACTCAAAAGTTGTTTCCAACTTTTTTCAAATAAGGCGTTCATCCCGATAAATCGGGAGTAGCACACATCCTGGGGTGACAACAGGATTGAAGGAGGCAATCCTGGGGCCTCGCAGCCATTGGCAAAAAAGCGTGCTGCAGTCCCCCCACGGGAGGACTGGGATTTTTTTTTCCTGGGAAGAATTCCGACCTTGGCGCGGGCTCGGCAGGGCTCCGATGCCGGGCAGGTGGCGCGCTAGGTATCGAAGCCTCCACGTCGGCGGGCTGGCGCGGCTCTGCCGGGCAGGAATGTGATGCTGGAAAGCATAAGTGGCACTTATGCTTTCGAAGCGGCCGGGTGGGAGGCTCCGATGCCGGGCAGGTGGTGCGGCCGGGGTGGATGGCTTAATTGCCGCGGGTCTGGTGGCGCGGCCGGGGAAAAAACTCCCTATGCCGGGCAGGTTGCCGAAAATTTAGACACAGTTTCGGCTCATAGACGACAACCTCGACTTTTTGTTTTTTTTGCTGGGAAGAATTCCCGCCCTTGGCGCGGGGCTTGGCAGGTGGTATGGCTTTCTTGATGCCGGGCAGGTTGGCGCATAGGCCGGGAGGCTTTTCTATGGCCAGGAGGTGGGCTCGTCGGCAGGAATTTGTGGCGCGGCGAGGAATGTGGCGCGCGGCTTTGGAGCAGGAATGCTGGTGCGCTAGGTAATCGAAGCCAGTTGGGCGAGCCATTCAAATCGAAGGTTGGGCGAGCTGCCAGTACTCAGAGTCGTTGGGCGAGCCAGTACTCAGAGTCGTTGGGCGAGCCCGTACTCAGAGTCGTTGGGCGAACCCGTACTCATTGGGCGAACCCGTACTATCCCTACATGCCCGCTCGGCGCTGCGCCTGCTCGGCACGTCAAAAGTGCCCGCTTGGCACGTACCCAGCGCACGCCACTTGTACAGTGGCCGCCACTTTCACAGTGGCCTCCACGCCACTTTCACAGTGGCCGCCACTTTCACAGTGGCCCACAACGCCTGCTCCAAGCTGCGCCTGCTTGGCGCTGTGCCTCCTACAGTGCCCGCTCGGCACCGGGCGCCCGCTCGGCACGTCCTACGGTGCCCGCTCGGCACTGGCACTCTTACGGCACCCGCTCGGCGCCGTAGTGCCTACAAGTGCCCGCTCGGCGCTGCAAGTGCCCGCTCGGCACTGGCACCCCCACGGTGCCCGCTCGGCACCGGGGTGCCTGTGCCTGCTCGGCACTGTGCCCGCTCGGCACGTCCTAGTGCCTGCTCGGCACGTCTACCTACTAGTGCCCGCTCGGCACAGCCCCGCCTCCCAGCGAAGTTCTCCAGGATGTCCGACCTGACACGTACGGCAGCCTGACAGGAAAAAAACAGGGGGGACTTCCATGGGGTTGAACCACACGCACATGCAAAACCGTGCGAAAAAAAAAACGTGCAAGCTGTTCCACATGTCATGCCATGCAAAAAAA
>CAUJNA010002062.1:0-42500 GCA_963377175.1 Effrenium voratum | reverse complement strand
AGCCCGTGATGGTGTCAAAGGTGCCCAGCTGCAGGCCACGGTAGCCGATGATGCCCGCGACCGACACACCAAAGCCAGTGTACAGGGCAAAGAACCCACCTGGTCCCTTGGCAGTCTTGACCAGGCAATCACCCAAGCCACTGAAAGTAGCCTTGCCAGAGCCCACGTCCGAAGCCAGTCTTGTTCGAGCATAGTCCAGGGGGTACACAATGGTCATGCTGGC
This sequence comes from Effrenium voratum, assembly GCA_963377175.1. Taxonomy (NCBI): domain Eukaryota; class Dinophyceae; order Suessiales; family Symbiodiniaceae; genus Effrenium; species Effrenium voratum. The sequence goes on along the minus strand of CAUJNA010002062.1, from coordinate 42,277 downwards.
TGCTGCTGCGAGGCCACCAGACACCAGGTTGGCGCCGAAGAATTGCCAAAACTCGGTCTTGGGATTGTATTTGGGGAACATCTTCTTGAATGTGTCCTTGAAGGCCAGGTTGAACGCCTGGGTGGGGAAGTAGCGAAGGCAGTTGGTGAAGTTGCCGTCCCAGAAACGCTTCATGCCCTGCTCCTTCAAGATACGCTGGGCGCAGTCAACCATTCCGGTGTAACGAGGCACCTCGCCACTGCGGATCTTGGGGTTCGCGTCTTGAGTCTGCACGACCAGCTTCACGCGCTCGATGGGAGCGGTCAGAGTCTTGGAAACAGCACCTGACACCCCACCCAACATGAAGTCCAGCAGGAACGCCTGCATGTTGCTGCCCTCCTTCTTGCCTTCAGCCATTGCGTCTAGCAGCGAGCTCTAGCGCAGGAAGAAGCTTGACGAAAGGCTTGCGAAGCCAAATCAAGCGATGCCAGTTGCATAAATACGCAGCAACGTCAGATGTTGCCAAACCTGGTGAACCTTTTACAACAAAGTCTGCAAAGTAGCACAGCTGGGCTTACTGAACTCATGAGCGAACACCTTCAGCAAGTCACCAAGCAGCTCTGGCGTGATTATTTTCACCCGAAGCGAGCGCAACCCCATGCCAAAATGTCTTTCTGCACAGCCGAGAGCCTGTTGAAACAGAATCGGGCACATGCAACATTGCTGAATGCGTGCAACCTGCATTGACCAGCTCACAACAATCATCCCGTGCTGTGCGTGCTGAGTACGGGGAAACGTGGGCTGCCCTGGTTTCAGGAAACAGCATCAAGGAGGTCTTAAGAGCATCTCACATGCCAGCCGTGTAAAGCGATCGGAACTCGCTGATAGATTCAGTCACCAGCATCTCATTTGCCTGCTTCTCAAGTCTTGGCAGGCCATACACATCCACTGCCAGCTGCATGAACAGCAAAAGCATTTACTGACCCAGTGCCAAACCCCCCAATCATCTAGCCTCAAGCAAAGTCTCCCTGCGTGCCTGAGGGCTTCTTCACATTGCGAGGTACATCTTGGCGCGGTCGTACAAGACCTCAGTCCACACGTCTGTCTGTGTGCGTGTCCGTGCTTCTGTTTGCTCTATTTGCCTCTGCTGTGTCTCTGTGTCTCTGTGTCTGTGTGTCTGCGTGTGTCTGCGTGTGTCTGCGTGTGTGTGTGTGTGTGTACATTTGACAAGTAAAACCCTAAAACACATCTGGTTGGACCTGTATGGTATGCGTGCGCGTGTGACATCAGCTCATTGGCTGTTGTTCAAGGCAGGCAATCACAACTTGGTTGATTGACTCCTAAGGCCCGGACAAGCACCAACGCTCCGCCGACGCTGCGCACGACGTTGGCAAGGAATCCCTTGTAGAGACCCTTCATGAGGCCTTAGCCCAATGCAGCCACAAGCTGCAATCCGCTTGGCTTCATTCAGCAACCAAACAACATGCATACAAAACATTGCAAACCCTGAGGCAGCTACCTTCCTCGGCAGCAATCGTCTTGAAGCAATGCAGGGTGCCCTTGTAGATGTGCTCCTCCACGGGCTTCTCGGACTGCATCTGGAGCCGCCTTCGCACGGTGTCAAAGGGGTAGGTGGCTCCTGCTCCAATGGTGATGGCTGTCTGTGCAGCTCCGAACGTGGTGACTGCACCCATCATACCAGGATCCTTCTTGTAAGGGTTCAAGCCCGTGATGGTGTCAAAGGTGCCCAGCTGCAGGCCACGGTAGCCGATGATGCCCGCGACCGACACACCAAAGCCAGTGTACAGGGCAAAGAACCCACCTGGTCCCTTGGCAGTCTTGACCAGGCAATCACCCAAGCCACTGAAAGTAGCCTTGCCAGAGCCCACGTCCGAAGCCAGTCTTGTTCGAGCATAGTCCAGGGGGTACACAATGGTCATGCTGGCTGCTGCTGCGAGGCCACCAGACACCAGGTTGGCGCCGAAGAATTGCCAAAACTCGGTCTTGGGATTGTATTTGGGGAACATCTTCTTGAATGTGTCCTTGAAGGCCAGGTTGAACGCCTGGGTGGGGAAGTAGCGAAGGCAGTTGGTGAAGTTGCCGTCCCAGAAACGCTTCATGCCCTGCTCCTTCAAGATACGCTGGGCGCAGTCAACCATTCCGGTGTAACGAGGCACCTCGCCACTGCGGATCTTGGGGTTCGCGTCTTGAGTCTGCACGACCAGCTTCACGCGCTCGATGGGAGCGGTCAGAGTCTTGGAAACAGCACCTGACACCCCACCCAACATGAAGTCCAGCAGGAACGCCTGCATGTTGCTGCCCTCCTTCTTGCCTTCAGCCATGTCGTCCACTGACTTGCCGAGCTACCTCTCAGATTTGAAAGCGAAACGAGCTTGACTCGAGATGCAGCTGCATGGAAATTGCCTCAGAGGCGTCTTCTTACAGCACGCTGCAGCTCAAAACTTGCTTTGCACCTCCAGCAAAGACAGGAAGCCGCAAGAGGTTTCTGCAAACTCAGCTGGCTTGCATGTGTATTTGGCACGCAATGCATTTTCCTCGCCCTTTTGTCGCGCAAAGTCTCCGCCAATTGGCATGTGCAATTTGGCAATAACGCTTGCGGTCACAAGGTACCTTTCCTTCAGGGTGAAAGATGCGCCGAATTCGAAACATCTGCACGTCCAGGCCGGTAAAAGATCTGAGGCCCTAAATCCACCGAAAAAGGACTGATACCTAGCTGCTTTCCCCCAGCCAGGGAAACAGGTGTTCCCTTTGAGTTTCCGCCGCTTCCAAATCATCTTCATTTGGGTAGTTTTGAGGATGGTTCACCAAGATGGGCCCAGCCTCAACAAGTGTGTGCGTGTGTGTGTGTGTGTGAGTTTTTACCTGCTGTTTGACAGGCGGCAGTGACCCCTATAAACCAACCCGTCCTTCCAGATCCAAGCCCAATTCAATCCCAAAGCCCCTGTTGATTCCCTGTCGGACCAGCAAGTTAAATTTGCGGGGTCCAGAGCAACTGCCAATGTCTCGGGCCCCAACGACCTTGTATTTGGGTGGACCAATCCATTTCCTGGCAATTTGGTGAGACCCAGTCCCGACTTTCTACAAATGGTAAATATTGACTCACATAACTCAGTCGCCGCTCTCAGACCTGTGTCCTTATACCACCTCTTTTGGTGCCAGATCGGGGCCACATGTTTGCCCAAGGTCTAGAAAAGCATCATCCGTTACCAATATCTCGGCCTCTCAACCGCCTTGAAACCTGCAACGGAACTTGTGCAAACCTTCACCATGTGCAAACGTTCCAAATCAACCGACAGATCTCAGATCGATCTCAGAGCCGCGCCGAGCTGCATGGAGCTCAGACCGACCTCAGACCTCGCTGAGCTGCACGCCGGTCCGGGCCCCCAGCGCCAAACCCACCACGATGAGCAGGACCCCAATGCCCAGCTTCAGGCTGCTGTCGCTGAGCCGCTGCATGCACAAACCCCCCAGTAGCATGAAGGTCACCGAGACCTAGTTCAAGCAACAAGTTCCACCCGCAATTTGGGAAGGACGGAGGACATACGCGGGGATTTATGGAACTGGTCATTTTGATCAGGAATGCCCTGCCTAGGGGAGACATATGCACCACCAAAAGCTGCTATATCCCAGTCGCGGAGTGCCCCAATTGAAACTCGGAACGCTCGACCTTCCGTAAAGACACACGTTGCCTTTCAGATGGCATTCCGAAGTGTTGAGCTTGTGAGATCGGCGCCATGCATTTTGCGTCTAGCAGGTAAACCCTCATGGTCAATAGGCGCTTTGGGAATCGGGCGCAAGCCTTCGTGCTTGGGCCAACCCGATTCTCTTAGGAATTGACAAGGGGCAAATGAATGGGGTGCAAAGGACACTCACTTTTGTACACAAAGATCTTACTAACAAAAAAAAAAAAATATCAATATTATATATATATATATATATGTGTATAGGTGTGGACCAAAAAGGGTCTTCTCTTCCCAATGGGTTTCTTCGCCGCGGCGCCCCACTGCAGAGGAGCCCGAAGCCCACATCCGGGTGCCCCAGGGCCAGGCCAACCGCGCAGGCCACGGGGATGAAGACGCAGGCGAAGGTCGAGGCCATGCCCTGGAGCTTCTTCGGAGGGATGTCCTACCCGAGGGCAGGGGGTAGAGGGGGGTAGGGGGTGGGTGTAGCAGGGTGTAGGGGTGGGTGAAAAAATGGTGGGTGGTGGGTGCAAAAATGGTGGGGTGGGGTGTTGGTTGCCTGTTCTGGTTTTTATGTTAGTCTCAAACCTGTTGACCCCCTTATTTGGTTTGAAAAGGGGTGTTTGGGGGATGGTTTTTCTCGTTTTGTTAGAGGTTACACATTTGGGTTTGCTTCCATTGTTTCATTATCGTTCTGGAGAATTATGTTTTGTTCGTTTGAAAGCGCTAGGGCTTTGAGTTCATATTATGTCTGGGGTGTTGGGTGGTTCCTTTGTTTCGCCATGTTGTTAAATGTTTGTAAAAAGTTGAAAGTGTAGTACAATTATAACATATAAGGTGATGAAATGGTATAATCACACTAGAAAATTGAATTGAGTTGCAGTAATAACTAGTCTAAACCTGATAGTATGTATTCCTATATTATTTCATTCATGCATTATTATGACATGTATCATATTCATATATTCTGATTGTCCGAATTTACGGAAAATAGTATTACTCAATATTTCAACGGGTAAGTTATTACTTTCTCTTTTTACTACTGAACCCTCAGGTAAGTTAGTCCAATTCTCAAGCAAAAAAATATGTTCAGACATGTTACCCTCGCTCATTTTTCTCTTACTGTGTAAGGTATTTTCTCTTTGAGTAGTTTTCGGGCTGGGGTTACCGGTCGGGCAGTCTGGGTTTCAGGTTCTCGCTCAACACGCCAACCTCAAGGAACAAGTAGAATATCATAACGCAAAGAAAGACAATGCTATGTCAAAACCGGCCAAGATATCAAGATGAAGCACAAGCACACTTTAATGAAATCCAAAGGCTAGAAGGTTTAAGACTGCGACATCACCCATCAAGCGAAACAGGTAAAACCTACTCAGAAATTATTAAGAAGATAAAAAAGAATATTAACCAATTAAGAAAGGATTATGACTTTGAATGAATTAATTAGATTAATAAAATGATACTCTAGGTGATTTCATATAGTGAGACTAGACAGTACACAAATGAAAAGACAAGACTAAAATCACAATTAAGATTGAAACCGTCGGGAAAAAAAACTAAGAAAGGAAATTACAAAGGAAGAATATAAAAATAAGAATGTCAGAGATGCAATAGACAGAAACGCTTATTGTTTTCGCGAGAGTCCATTGGGAACAGTTCATGACAATACTACCGTAGATTTGAGACAGCAACAGTTTCAAGAAATATTATCACAACCTAAAACCGTTGAACAGTTTGATATGGCAAGGGACGATGGAATGGATGGACTAAGAGACGAGGCGATAGAGGGACTGGACGCAACAATGGAAGATGCCTAAGAACAGCACGAACTACAAATCGGACAAGTTGATGTTAGACAACAACATTTTGATGAAATGAACCAACGATTAAAAAGAAAATGACGAAAGTTTAGGTCAAGGAACACAAGCATTTCAAGATGTGGCAAATCCTAACGCAACCGTTGCTTCAAATTCTTCTCAGGTGCCAGAAACAGTAGCAAGAGTAATTAAACCATCAAAACACACAAAAAGCAGAAGCGAAAGCAAAACAAAAGCAACGGCGTCAGTGAAAGAAACAACAATGGATGAAAGCGAAACAATGACAATAGAAAGCATCAGAGACGACGCACAAAAACGACAAGAACGCGATGAACCAGAAGGGATGAAACCAAAAGCAAAAAGTAAAATGACGCTTGGCAAAGCCTGGCGTGCTAAATAAAGAAAGAAGATGCTAAAAGCAATACAGCCCACTCCTGAAATAGCACAAGAAACGGCGTCATCTTCATCCGGATTGCTACCAGACACAAAGATAAAGACGACAAGACACCCGAAATAACCAAACCGAAAAGACAATACAAAAGGATAAGACAGCACCCTCCCGAATGAATATACAACTGTTGGACGAAGCATTCAAAGCAGGTTTAAACAACTGGAAAATGACAAAACATGAATTTAGTAGATACAAGGATATGCTTGACAATGGAAGAGCAACAAAAACAAAAGGAAGATAGACTCTCGCCAGAGGCAAAGGCAAAAAATAAAACTACTTGAAGAAAAAACGCCCTAATATAATAAAACTGCGGGAAATATCATAAATGGTAATGGAAAACACAGAATAACCAATGACGAATTTCATACGAAGAGCCAGACTCCAAGCGACAGCGACGAGCAACCCGTGAGGTTGAGGGACGACCAAAAGACCTACCACCAGAACTACTACAACAGAAACGTGAAACAGCCTACACCTGCGAGGACTGCGAAAGCACATTATCTCCTAAAACCAACTTATCAACAAAAGAAAGCAAACATTTGTTTAAAGAGCACACAATGCACATTATGAGAAAATGTGTTTTTCTTCTTATTAACCATCTTTAATAAGATACATGCGCCTATGTTCAACCCGAAACCCGTTTTATCCAACAGGCGACCCCAGCCCAAAAGCTGCTTAAAAAGAAATTACCTGATATTATATAGAGTATAGTATTCTGGCTAGTATTTCAGAACTAAAAATCATAGATTTCATTTTAAACAGCCAACAAGGCGAACTGATACAAAAAGAAGGGAGGCAAACACACAAAACACAGCACCACGGGGGGGGGGGGGGGGGGGGGGGTAGCATGCATATATATATATATATATATATGCTCACACACACACACACACCAGGCCTACCTTTCCACTTCAAAATGTAAAACCCTCTTATTTTAAAGACAGAGGTGTGAGCAAGTGCACTGTTGTTGCATATGTTGTAAGGGATTCCTAATTTAACTTTTATGTTCAAAAGCCAATTGAGTTCTGTCTGTATCAAGTATATCAAACTCTACTTAAATGCTAATTGTCCCTATGTGGAAAGGAACTCCTATTCAAATTCTGACTGAATATAGAAATTATGGTGAATTGTGGATTGTGGTGAACTATCTCCTTACTAAAATATATTCAACATTCCAATTCGATTCGGAGTAAAATTTTATTTGAAAAGGAAATCATATTTGGAGGACATGTTGGAGAACTCCATTAGAGGTCCAACAAAATGCTGCAAAACGCCGTGTTTTGCAGAATTTGCTCAGATTGTGTTCCCTTGGACCGAAGATTGTTTTGTTGCCCCCAAACAACATTTTGTCCTAAAACAACAGTATCCGTTTGCTACGCAATAAGCCTACATAAGAATTGTAAACTTTCAGGAAAGTTATAAACCTTCCTGAGCGTTTCGCGGTTTCCCACAACAAGGCAACAACCTGGGTCATGGCATCGTTGAAGGGTGGAGGGAGGGGCGAGGGGGAGGGGGCGGAAGGGGGGGGGTTGGAAGTCTTTGCAGTGAGATGTGACTCGACCAACTTTGTAAAAACTTCTCCCCCCCCCCCGTCCCCCCTCCCTCCCCCCCCCGTCCTAGACTTCTCAACCTCTCCCCAAGTGTTGCCTTGTTCCTTGTTGCAGGGAAACCGTCAAACCCTTGACATAGCTTATAAACTTTCGGGAAAATGTATAAAATCTTTGCTGTTGTTACTCAACATGACTTGTCACCCAAAAATGACTGCTTAATCTGGAAAGAACTCAATTGGCCTTTGCAAGCAAATTTTACTATTAACTCATTCCCAAATATGTATGACTTAGTGGCGAAACAAACACTGGTCTGGAGATGTTTTTAGCATTTACAAGTCTCAGAGCTCTGGTGCACTCAAACCCACTGAAACAAGAAGAAACAAAACTCTTTTCAAACAAAGCCAGACTCGAATCTGAAAACGGATTCCGTTCCCGCTTTGTCGCCTTTCAAGCCTTGAAACAACAAACATGTGCTGTCTGAGGAGAAAAAAAAAGTTACAGTGTTTTCGGGCATCCGCAAAAACGAAGCACACAGAGTAGGTTGACACATTCAACTAGAAAAGAGGAAAGGTAGGCCCTGGGGAGGGGGGGCGGTGACCATGTTTTCTTTATGTATGTGTATATATATATATATACATATGTATATATGTACTGTTTTTAGCGACTGTTTACAGCATTATTTGTTGTAAATAAATGATCGAAAAATGTGTTGATAGACATAAAGGAATATCAGATGGGAGTTTGCAACCAGCCAAAGAGTGGAAAAGAAACCAAAACAAGTGAGCCCAACCCAGGACCCATCAACCCCAAAACCAGAAACGAGGGTCACGTGGAAACATGAGACGTGAAGGGTCTGCAAAAACTGCAAACCAACATTATAAAGGGAAGATCTGTCTACAAATTAAACAAACTTGTGTTTGAGGCCGCTTACACGCACTTGCGGGATTGGTCGCAGCCTTGTGCAAAACAAGGCGGAAAAGAATGGTCGGCTCGGACAAGCCAAGCCCGCAGTCCTTCTCGATCATCAGCCAGAGGGGCATGAAAATGACTGGACCCCCCAAGCCTCCGACGGAGGACAGCGATGCAGCCACCAGCGCCACCAGCACCATCAGAAGCTGCCGGAAATGGGTGGATTTGACCGAGCTTCCAGCAGCAGACTTCTGCTCCGCCAGCTCCTGGACTTTGGGCTCCACCTGAGGGGCGTTCTTATTGCCCAGCCGGATCCCCGCAATTCAGTTTGGTGTAAAGGGAAACCGAAACTCCGAAAGGAAACGACGATTTGGTAACCCATTTCTTCACCTCGCCGGAGGTTCCACTCGCCTGGGTTGGCGTTGCTTCATCTGCCACGGCATCATCAGGGGGGTCATTGCCAGCTTCATCCGCAACAGTCTCCTTGGGTTCCGGCCCAAAGGGCTGTTCGTTTTCTAACTAAGACGTTTCTTGTTGAATGAGTCGTGAGGATGTCTTCTAGTTGCCGTCCTTTTGGCCTTGTTGCACTCATCCTAGCCTACAAGCCCATTGACTCCAAAGCAGCTGCTGAGCAATCATGTTCCTTGAGGAACATTCAAGATATCTCGGTGTTGGAAAGTAAGATGCGCACCTCAATCCGTGCATCAAAGCTAGGAACCTCATCCATATGGTGTCATGTTGGTCCTTGTGTCAAGCACTGATTGACACACACACACATGTATATTATATATATATATATATATTCTGTCTATGTGGGTGTGGGTCAATAATAAATCTCCAGGGGACCGCAGATTTTGGTCCATGTGTCCATTTACCAGGGTTCCATTTTGGGTACCTATGTTTGACCCACAGCCATGTATACATACACCAAAACAAAGAAGACAAGTTCAAATGCTTCCCAGCTCAGATCGAGTGCCGCCTTCCCCAACACCCGACTCGGACACTGAACTCGGGGCCCGCGCCTCTACCCTCGCCGCTTCCGCCTCGGCCTTGGCCGCTTTGGCCTTGGCCCACTGCTTGCAGACCCAGACTTGCACCTGGAAGCCCCCCATCACGGCCACCGCCGCCACCAGGAGCGCGGCCACTGCCTTTGGCGAAGCTGCCGCGGCCAAAGAAACATGGGGGTGGGCCAAGGGATGGGCAAAGGGATGGGCAAAGGGGTGTTGATAAAGGCACAAAGGGGGTGAGAAAAAAAATGGAAATGCCAACCTGAAGGGGGGGGGGGGTGAAATAGGCACAAAATGACAAAGGGGTCCCAAACAAAGGCCTGCCAACTCTTTTGGACATTGGCCACAGAATCGAACAAGGGCTTTGACCTTGGCAGACGTTGTGTTTTGACAGCAAGCTGTGGAGGTGGCTTCTCTCCTTGAAGGCTATCCTGGTGAGCAGGAGACTGGTAAGAACAGCATGTGCTCAACCACACCTTGAACTAGAAATCTAAACACCAGGATGCTTAAATGGCCACGTCTTTTTGAAGAGCGGTATCATGCACCCTCCTCCCCTGAGCAAAACATGTCAACGCTTGGAGCCTCAAGCGCCTTGCCTTGACTGGCCACAGAAGGGAGGCATCTGCTCTGGCTCAACATTCAGATGTTCCCAAGTGGGCCGTCCCAACCACAAAAACATCAGGCGCCCCATCCGCCGGCGCGTCCCCTGACGCCCCCACCGCCGGGATGTAGAGCAGCAGAAGCTGGCCCAGGGCGCCGCCGATAAAGGCGCCCACCCTCGAGCGACGCGGCTCTTGGGTCCAGAGAGGTCTCCCAGAATCCGACTTCGAACCCAACGCGGCGGTGAGGAGAAATAAAAAGAAAAAGATGCCCAAAGAGCCCATGCCGTTAGGAGTACCATGAGCATCAAGAAGCAGCTTGGTAGGCAAATTCCCAAGTCGTGGCCAAAGGAAGCTCGCATATGAACCCGGGCACAAGCCGCATGGCCAATCGACATTCTTGGATGCATGGTTGAATCCACTGAAAGTAAGTTCCAGGAAAACTGACAAGGCCAGTGCCTTTGAAATCAGCCGCAGCTTTTCAGGGGGCCCCATGTTTCCGCATTGAAATTCAAAGCCAAGCAAACAAAACAAACAAAACAAACAAAACAAACAGAGGGCGGGGCCCGACCACAGTTCTGCAAGGCAGAAGCAACACCTTACCCATCAGGCCACTGGGTCAGGTGCTACTTGATGCCAATGCGGCAAGAAGCGATCAAACGCGTGGCAGTGAAGGCCAAAAGATGTCTCGGCACACCTCTACGTCAATTTAACTGGCTGCATCTCTTTTCTTCAGCGCGAGCGGCATCACTGGCCAGTTCTCCCGGAAGCTGATGAATCCCAGCCTGAATCAGAGAACCGCAAAGGCCCTGGCCACAGCCTTGAACTATTGAATTCTCAAAGAAAGCCAGTACCATGGCAAAAAGCTTCAGGCAAAGTTCTGTCTGGCTGTTCTGGAGGAGTTGAAAATCAGGCTGAGGTTGGTTTGCACTTGGAAAGGGGTGGTCGTGGCCTGAATTCGTGTGAGGTAAAGAAAGATTGTGTTTGCAACCGAAAGCAATCACAACAACAGGGCCTTCTGGCTGCCTCCAAATGCAAACATCAAACGATCAAACAAGAGCAAAACCAAAGCCCAGCGTGGGGATCCTTCTCTTGACAAAGCCCGAGTACCAGTGCCAAGCAAGCTGTCGTGATCCATCAACTCACCGTCACAAACCCCCACCAAACTGGCCTTTCTACGTTTCCATGAGTGAAGTCACTCCACCGGATCAATTTGTTGTGTTGCCACCATGTGTCAAATTGGCCCCTTGAAACAGTCCAAAGTAGATCCAGGAAGGGTCCGCAGCCACCAAATAGACCTAGTCAATAAACCTTGAGCTTGTTCGCCCGCCCAGTGCAAGGTGACAAACACCCCAAAGGTCAAACGTACAGAGCGGCGCCAGTTAATCAGTGATCAGTTGCAATTGGATAGGAACCCACAAACACCTGACCTGCCTAGAGCACTTCAACGGTTGGCTTCGCGAACAGCCACAGGTTCCTAGTCCAACGCAGATCAATGTTTCGCCCCCAGCCATGCAACGGCCTGGCATCGCTTTAAGTTTTGTGTTGAACACAGCTGGGCAATTTCAGGGGCTCTTTGGCAAACCTCATTAGCACTGGCATTTGTGACCACCGACCATTTTCAGAACACCCAGGCGGCATGTTGCCCAACCATTTTCGCAAAACCCAAATTTGTGAGAAAAGAAAAAGCCAGCCGGCACTTCTCCCCCGACTCGAAGGCACGCCACATCGCTCGCGCCTGTAAAGCTGAATCGTCCGCGCCGTGTTGGCCACACATGCCATCACGAAAACCGTGGGCACCGCTACGAGGGGCTCGAAGCTTGGCAGCAGCAGCATCGCGGGCAGAAAGAGCAGTCCTGCAGATTCATCACAGAGTTGTCCCTTTTGGCTTCCCTTTAAGCTACTAAGATGAAAAAAGGAAACCCACAAAAAAGCGAACACACATGAGAAAGCCATTGTGGCAGAGGGGTCTGTTCACTCTTCATGCTTTTGATCTTTGCCCGGGTACCTACACACACACGCAAATGTGAGCCTCTGAGTAAACCTCTCCCTTTTGGTTGTCCTTCTTTACCATCCGCGGGAGCTTCCGTCCAAGGAGTCTGACTCATGTCAGCGCCCCGGTTCTACCAAACTGGACTTTACTATAACCTCCATCAAACCGGATAGAGCCACGTACTACAATGGCCAGGTTTCCTTTAATGGGATCCACCACATTCCAAAACCAGTTTCATTCCCTGGTTGGAGCCAAGAGTCTGCCCCAGCCAGGTGAAGCACCTTTAGGAACCCATGCGGCCGGCTGACTTTCTCCCTTGGGCTTCAATGGAAAAATTGCGGTAGGTTGGAAATGTCCCCTGCCCGAAGCAACAACACTCGAACGACGCTCCAATCGAAGCTGGCAATCCGACCCGTCCTGCCTGTGGAAAGAGAAATCAACTCAAACATGTGAAAAAGAACGGCTGCAACCAGTCATGTTTGTGTATTGTGTGTTGGGGGGGGGGGGGGGGGGTTGTGGTGTGTGCTCTGTATGTGTGGTGCATAGTGTGTAGTGCTCAGTTTTTGTGTGTGTGTATGTGCTTATTGTGAGTTGCGCTCGTGTGTGTGTGTGTGTGTGCACTTTGTGTATTGTGTGCGTCGTGCTAGTGTGTGTGTTTGTGTGTGTGTGCCTGTTCGTGTCCGTGTTTATGCTCTTGATATACACTATCAGGGTACACCGCAGCTGACAACTCGCTGTTACCTGACAAGCCTAAAGTCATTTCTGAAGGACGAGGACCGCCTGACCCTCTTCCTGCGCAGAGGAAGTGCTCATCTATCAAAAACCATAGCACCCAGCCCACAAGCATTGCTTCGTCACGGGCACCTAGCCTGTCGTCGGTTTGTATGGCACATTCCTCATCTTGGGTGAGGCAGGCTGAAGACGTGGCAGGAGAAGGAATGTCGGATCTAGGAGCAATAGGGCAGACTGGCAAGCATCTGTGGAAACTGTGAACATGATTCCCATCAAACAATACCTTTCCAAGACCCTTTGCTTGGAAAGAATGGAAACGACAAAGGTCCGGTCTGTAGTGTAGGTTTGCTCGCTTTCGATTTCGAGGGCTCCCAAAATTGGGAGGTGCATTGCGAAAAATTGGTCGGCGAGAACAAGGAAGATTTAGCTGTCAGTAGCACAAGCATGAAGACAAACCTCTGCATCCGAATCTTGAACATTCCCCAGAGGATCCCTGGTCTCCAAAGCAGTTCCTTTGTCTGGCTGACCTGTCGGCCTTTCACTTTAGAACTGCGCATTCAAACGTAACCAGGAATCCTCGGCCATTTCGGTTTGCCTGTGCCCGTCCAATGGTCCAAACAAGACTTATTGCGGAGCCATTCCGAGGTCCGAAAGCCTCGCGACGGGTGAGTGTCTCCTCCTCCAAGGCCAAAGCAGCCGATGATGAAGGAGCCCAAGGCCACCCTCGAAGTTCGGAGCTTGGAAGCCACACGAAAACCATTCTGGAAAACATACAATTGGGGGTTGATCAGTACTCCTTTCGGCCCCCGGTTTTGACCATCGCTTTTCCCATGGACATGTCATCTTTTTAGTGGTCTCCCCAATGGTCAGCCCACGCAAGGGACCTCTTGATCAACCCCCAATTAACAAAGGAGGGAAAACAAAAACTTTCGTTCAGGTAGAAGGACTTGAGCTGCACACACACACACACACACACACACACACACACACACACGTATCATCTATCAATTACGCAGAACCCTATCTTGAGGAATCCAAAGCATGATCCATCCAAACTGGGCATGGGCTATTTGTTTCCAAGGAATGGCTTCTTGCTTTCATCAAGGATGTTTCGGTTGAAGAGCGTTTCAGATTGGCCGCCAGTTGAAGTCGGTCAGAATATGCAGCTATCTATGGTCAATGTGCGCGGGACAGGCGGGAAACACACAGGAAGGACCCACGATACATTCCTCTGACATGAAGTTTGCCAGTTTATGCCGAATACACAGAAATATGCCCCAGACAGTCCAATTTGACCAGCTGTTGATATGTCTCTCTAACTAATGGGCTCTGATCTACGTCCTTGAGTGGTAAAGACTTGCTGATGCTCAGGGAATGACCTTCAGTTTTTGGGAATGAACCCACATTCTCCGAGCACCAGCAAGAAGATCAGCTTACTCCCATCCCATGGAGGCTTCTTCGGCCCAACTCTCGGCCGGAAGGATCCGCAAGAATGCCTCGGTGAGGGGCCTGATTCACCAAAGGGTCTGGCAACTTGGAGCTGTGACATTCCAAAAAGGGTCCTTCCTTCCTTGCCTCGTTGCCTTGTTGCCTATGTGAATGTCTAAATCAGTCCTCTAATCTGGTCATTGATCGATTTGACATACAATCTTGCCGGCTTTGCTTGTTGCCTTATTTGCATATTGATTTAGTTGTTACTTTGCTTGTGCGCCTGTTCGCTCGATCACTTTCTTAGCATGCTGATTTCTGTTCGTGCGATCTTCGAGTTTACCGGTGTTTAGGCCCTTTTGTGTCTTTTGCCGTGGATGGGCGCGCTTTTTGCTGGTACTTGGACTCTGCCAGAGAAAAACGACAACCGGGAAACCGGCAAAAAGAAAAAACGTCTCGGCTGTGCAACCCAAGACTCACCAGCTGGTACAGCAGCACTTGCCACCAAATGAAGGGATCCGGGTAGGCGAAGAAGGTCGCCATGCGCCTGCGCCTGCGCCGAATGCGAAGGAATCGGGCCCCCCGGTTCAAATGCCAGGTCCCCATTTTGAGAAACTTCGGGAGTTGACTCCTGGTCAAAACGGTTTTCTAACTTTCTCGAGCAATACAACACATCCTTGAAAATGAAGAACTGTCGATCCTTGGTTCGAACATTTATGGGTTCTCCAAAAAGGCTAAAGAATGGAAGCACCTGCTCTTCGTTGAATAGACTCCGCCAAACGCTGGAACCCCTTTCCTCTGGATCAGCCAACATCGAAAAACTCTAGTCTGACACCTACCCACAGGCGTGCCGGCAATCCCACAAATCGCCTGCCTGCAGCAGAATTGCTCGGCGGCAGCTACGTTACCTTGCTGTCCCTGAGGGCTGAGGCTGCAGAATTGCGAGCTTGAATTCGTGGAGGTTCCCAACCTGTTTTTGGCACGTGACTCCTTTGTGGAAGGGTGCCTGCGCTCCGCGTTTGCTTGAGGTTTGATGGGGCTTGCTGTCAAAATGGGCCACGGCTACAAGCCAAGGTCAACATCTGCCCGGAACGTTCGAGCCGAAAACATGTTTTGTCGAATATGGGCGAAGACCGGCTCCGCTCATGCCGTAGACGACCGTCTCGGCGTGAGTGCCTCAATTGCACCTTGCAGCCTTCTGGGTTTCGCCTGTACTGTTTGTGCCGTGCTCTAGCTAAACATGACGACTATGGATTCATCCAAAATCCACAACCAAGCGCAAAAGGCGTCATATGTTCAAAACGTTATTTCTCTATAAATGAAACTCAATAGATGGCAGTTCAAACAATCATGTTCATCTATATCTATACCTGAACACGTGAACATAAATATATATATATATATATGCGACGCGATTTCGTTGTTTTCTTCAAACACGCGTCTCGCTCGGGGGTGGTGTGAAGGTATTTTCCCTCCCCTAGCCACCTCCCTCTAAGCGGGAACCACAAGTGAGGCTGCGTCAAAAGAAGCAGCAGCACCTCTTGAGCCACTGGACCTTGAGCGTCTCCACGGCGATTTCTGGCCTGCGCCAGCTTGATCAACAACCCGTCCGGCCGCCCGGCTGCACTTGCCTGCAAAGCTCGAGCTTACCGCCATCGCCTCACTCCACCCGCCCCATGTAGAGGGCATCACAAAGCCACTTTGCTGTATTGGGGTCGGTTCAAAGGGAAAACATAGAGCGCTATTCTTCGCTCTCCCCTCATCTCCTGCGCGCGCACCCGATACTAGCGCAGGCCGACCCCACCTGACGCCAGACCAGCCAGAGAATGCCAGCGCAGAGAAGATCCTTGGACAATGCTGAGCGTGTGAGCAGCGCTGAGCGTGTGCCTACCATTTGGCTGGCGTGCGCGCAGTGCTGAGCGGGTGCACGTGAGCAGGCGTTGCTGAGACGCGCGCGAGGACACGACTGCGCGTGCGCGAAGTGCGCTGGCGGGCTTGCAAATGTAAAAAAACGTGTTTCGACCCACGGCCGTCTATAAGCCGTACAACTACATTATTCGCACAATCGTGGACCTGGACAGGAGGTAGTAACCCAGAAAAGCCGTGTCAGTCTGCTTGAATTATTGTCGGAAGGAAGGACATTGGAATTCCTTCGGGGGGTGCTTAAACTCAGTGGGGCCATTTGTTGCCGGCCCCCCCGTGAAGCAAGATGGGCCAGCATGAAACTGATCAGGGCCCGACAATGTGGCATTGTGGACATTCGAGTCCGCCAAAAAGTGTGGACTGATATTTCTGTCCCAGGAAGTCTCATCTGCGTGTGTCTCAACTCAAAAAAAGTGTTGCGGAAAAATGCGCGGTGGCAAGTAGTCGGGAGCTGGGATGAGACACGTGTTTTGCACATTTCTGCTTGGCACGTGAGGTTCATGTCTTTTCCCGACGTGATTTATGGTCGCGACATTGCGCCACCCACAGCGAGCACACGAGCCATGGTTTCGGGCCGAAATTGCATGAAAACCTCACGGCCTTCAAAGCCGTGTGGACCTAGTTGCATTAACCCAAGTTGTTTCAAAGGTAATGTTAATCCCAGGCAAGGTTTTACGCAAGCTTGGCGCAACCAACTATGAGGCGCCAGAGTTGAACATGCTCACATTCTGCTTCATAACTCTAGTCGGGTGGCAAAACATGTGTTTCTTGTGTTGAAGGGCTGGGAAGAATGGAAACTTAGATACCAGTTGTCCACAAACGGTTGGCCTGAGGCTCGGACCAAGCTTTGGTACTTAGTTGTCCTTCTGGACTCATATTTGCTACACAAGAGCACCCTGTTTGGTTCGTCAATGCTACAGGCCACCTTCTCAAAAAACGAAAACACGGTAGTACTGGGCAACTGGGCCATTGTTCGCTTGGTCATTCCGGGATCTCCAGATGAGCAAAGTTGCCCCAGATGGCACAGCCGCTGTTACAGCATGACAACGTCCACGAAGCACTGTCTACTACCCCGGATAGTTAGTACGACACGCAGCATGGACGGTAAATCGCTACGTCATCCACTCAGACGGCTACACAAGCTTTGAACGCCGCTGGGGAAGAAACTACCAGCAAGCAATCTGCGAGTTTGGCGAGACACAACTTTATCTTCCACCACAACACAAGAAGCTTCCAAAACCAGACCTACGGATGCGGAAATGCATCTGGCTCGGAAAAGTTTCCGAAACCGGAGAAAACTACGTCGCAACGGAATCAGGCATACAAAAGGCACGAACAGTACGGAGACTACAATACGACCTCGCACTGTTGAACAAAGTTTCCATGGGCACCACGACGGAACACCTACAACCCGTTCGCAACACTGTTGGACACGCAACTACAACCGTCAGAGAAGAGAAGGTCCACGCAAGATTTCGGACAACAGACATCGTTGCGGAACCCGCAACGAAACAACAACGCACTACACCACCTCCACGACTTCCGTCTACATCAACGTCAAGTTCACGACCACTACCGGATAGTCCTATGGCTACTTCACCAACCGGACGACAACATCCACCACTACCAGCACACCTCGACAAACACTAAGACGTTTAACTCCGGAAGAAGTAACGCAACCAACCAAAGCACAGAAGACCTCAAAGGACACTACAATCAGATTAATGGAATAAGCAACCAAACCACTACGACAGAAAATCAACGCAGTGACACTTCCCAACGGAACATCCATCACTCCCTACACCAACGACGACACCTCAGAAGACCAACCCATAATCTTCGACAACGAAGGTTATGACGAAACACAACTACTGGAAGGAATGAAACACGAGTCAAACCAAATGACACTAGACAACGTCTACGACGAAGTAGATGCGTCTACCGTCAATGACAACGTCATCAGAGAAGCGATACCTACAAGATGGGTACACAGAAGGCAAGGACCAGGAGTACGAAGCCGAACCGTCGCGAAAGGCTACACGGAGAAGATCGAGGACGAAGACTCCGTCTACGCCTCTACACCAATGTTCACGACACTCCGGACACTCCTCGCACTACAAATGTCACGACCAAACTGGATCGCGCGACTCGGTGACGTTTCTACAGCATTTCTACACGCACCCATCGCAAAAGACCACGACGGTAAACAACGTGACGTCTACCTTTGGCCACCTAAGGAACTTTGTCCACAACGGGGCAAAATCTGGCGACTAAAGAAAGCCATGTATGGACTACGCAGTTCACCAAAAAGCATGGCAGGACTACCTGGCTGAAGCGTTACAAAAGCTCAGCTTTGTAAGACTAAAGTCAGAACCTAACGTCTACACCTATGCGACTCGCGAATGCTGCATCATGGTCTACGTGGACGATCTACTGGTACTTGGGACAAGACTGCGGTTGACTCCACTTTTGAGGCCGTCCAGAAGCAGGTCCTACTCAAGCACATCGGCTACCTCGAACCTGGCAAACCACAACAATTTCTGGGAAGAAACATTGACCACTTTGGCAACGACTGCAACCTTGGACTGGAGGACTCCTACATCAACAACATGATCGAGGAGTCTGGAATGACCAACTACAACACTGTGACCACTCCAGAAATTGCCCACTACAAACCAACAATAGAGGATGAAGTGCTAAACTTCAATGGTTAGCATACACACAACCAGACATCGCACACGCTACAAAAGAACTAGCACGAGACCTCACAGCACCTACAGAACTTTCACAAAAGAGAGTTAAACATTCACTACGCTACTTGCACGGCACCAAACACTACAAATTCACCATAGAACCAACAACAACACTCAGAGCAAACACCGACAACGTCTTAGCTCTCGACGTTCATGTCGATGCTGACTGGGCAGGATGCCCTACTACCAGGAAATCAACTTCAGGTTTCAACATCATCTTTTTAGGAACAACAGTTGCATTTGGCAGCAGGACACAAGCTACAATAGCACTCAGCTCAGCAGAGTCTGAACTCTACGCCATTTGCACGGGAGTACACCTCAGAAACTTCCTACTCGAAACCAACATTTGCAGCAAGCTAAACCTACGCATCCACACAGACTCCACAGCAGGCAAGAGCATTGCTACACGACAAGGCACCAGCAAACGAGCAAAGCACATCAACCTCAAACCCCTCTACACACAAGACCTCATCAAACACGACATCATTAGAATCCTTAAGATCAACACACTTCACAACAGCGCAGATTTGTTTACCAAATACATCAGCAAGGCAACACTAAACAGGCTCATCCAGAGCATTGGGATACGCATTTAGCACTACGGACGAGCAGCACAACAGTTTCACCGCAACAACAACAACAACAACAACAACAACAACAACAACAACAACAACAACAACAACAACAACAACAACAACAACAACAACAGCAACAACGACAACAACGACTTTGGACATTTTCTTGTATATAAGTAGCTACATGTAACACGACACCTTTGGCATGTAAGTAACAGTATCTACATGCATTTTCACTTGCACTTTTGGCGGCTTGAGTCAACACTACAGTTGTTTGTTTTACATGTCTGCGTGCGCCGCCTGCCTGATAGCTACTACTCAGGCTCATTTTGTTTTTGCCCCGTTTCACTACATTTTGCATTCCACTGCAGCAACGGCCGCTCCACCGACTGCAGATGCTACGATGGGAGACGCGACTACGCCTGACAGGGCGACTACACCTGACGTGGCGGTCACTACCGGCTCCAGTGACCAAGGAACCCACCTCCTCAGACCTACAACGAGGCCAACTACCGCTTCAACCACTAAACGCCTGGCACTACGGCTTACTACAACCCGGCAACCGTCATGGAGCAACTACACCTCACGCACTACCAGACTACCACTACGCCGCCACTGCCCACCAACACTCCCTACGCTCAATTTTTCACTGCACTTACACTGAAAGAGTATCAACTCCTCTCACAACAACAAGCGACTCCACTTTCACAACTTGACTACACACGACCCATTCACTGCATCCCTGGAGACCTCCGGATGCCACACTACACTTCCACACTGCTCAGCGCTTCACTACCTGAAGCAGCCAATGTCCACACAACTTCACTCCACACTACAACTGGCAACAACTCCAACTACGTCATCATCCAACTACAGATTGGACAACAACTTCTCCTGAGGTATCTCACTTCAGGACAGTCTGTCCACTTCACAATTTCCTACATGATGTCGGTACAACACAACTACTACCTTCCAACTACACAACATCCACAAACCATCTACAAGGTGGAATACGACATGACTACCTTCACCGACACCTACTGGAAATACCACATGCCACTACTACTACCGGACCTCCTCTACAACCGCGACCAACTACACGACTTTCAACACAAAGCCACTACTACAATTCTCTGCAAGAGCATGACCAACCTCACACAACACCACAAGACACAACTACATCGTTTCCTCAGGGGCTACGATCAACATATGACTTGCCCTGAGATTGACGATGAGAGGCTACGAGCAACTACATGACCACCTTTTTCACCACCTACTACGCGACCTTGGACAGTCGACTACAGATGGTCCAAGCCTGCCGCGCCCAGCACTGGGCACTACACGCTTGAGCTCCTGCTCAACTACATCCAGTAACTGCCTCACGAACTCCATCCAGCACCTGCACTACTACTGCCAATCCATGTTTTGAACTTCAGTTGAAAAGGTACTACAAAGACCTTTTAACTGAGGGGCCGTGTTAAACTACATGCTTCACTTCTTGCACTTGTGTTGCATGCATGTTCACTACTGCAGGCCTTGAGCTCACTACATGGCATGAGTCAAAAGGTTGGCAGCTGCAGACTGCATTGATTGTTTGTTTGAATATTACAGCACTTGCACTTGTAGTAACAGTATCAACCGAGAGAGAGAGAGAGAGAGAGAGAGAGAGAGAGAGAGAGAGAGAGACAAAAAACATCTGCCGTACCCAGTGTCCCGTTTGCGCACCTCCTCTCACAGAACCTCCCGCACGCTGCTGACGGCAAGCTTCTGTGTCTGGCGTGGCGGAAGGCGACAACGCGACCTTTCCCGGAATAGAAATTTGGCAAAAACTGCAACCTTTTCATGACAGCTGGCCAAATTGAACATGAGACTCTTTCCGCTCTCCCCTGAAGATCTGAAGGGCAACATGTGTTAACAGGGAGTTCAAACTAACCGCGAAGGCGCTTGCGCTTCAACATCTGTTTCGTGATCTTTCTTGGCTCTTCTTTGCAAACAGGACTGCTCGCTGCAACAAAGTTCGCGGCGCCTCTGCTTACTGCAGCTCCTTCGCGCGCATGCGCACCACGGTGGGCCCGTGGCCCACCGTCACCGCCTGCGCAAGCGCCCATGATGGCTCCATGCGTGTGTGTGTCTCCCTTTCCTTGGCTTCAACACAGGCGCCTGGGCAAGCGTCGGGGGGTCCCTTTCCTTGTTCGCAGGGTGCCTGGTGTAGTGCCCCGCCTTGGTAGATGTTTGTTGGGCTGCTGTTAACCACTAGTCGCGGAGACAATGCCCCTCCAGCAGCATCCAAAGATGTCGACTATGACGAATCTGGAGCTTCCTCTTCACCAAGTTCGCGATTTTGGACGCCTAAACCAAACCAACCACCCTCCGCTTCAAGCCGCCCAGCTCTGCCACAAGCGACGGCGCGGAGAAAACAGCACCTCAGCTGTAGTTTGTGAGGGAAGGGGATATTGAGAAGAAGGCCATTTAAGCAACGGGCCCTGGTTGTGCGAGGGTCCACCAAACCTGGCACGTGGGCTAAGCGGGGGTAGAGACAAAGAATCAAGATTCTGCAGTTTGGGTCTAGCTGGGCTGAGGCTTGCTTCCACGCCCCGCGCCCCCAAAGGCTGCCGCCTTTCATGTGTCGAAGCAGGGCAGCACTTCGAGTCAGCTCCACCTGCTCTGCAGCCTAAGATTCTGCGCCCGCAAGGCCGTAAAAATTTATTCGTGAAGGGAGGCCAAGAGAAAATCCCGGGAAGCCGGGCGGCGAGTCTGGGAGCGCATCGTTGTGTAGCACTGCGCTCCCAATGTTTTCTGGGAGACACCGGGGCAATCCTGTGCCCACGCCAGGATTGAGTGTGGCAATCCTGCGCCAGGGTTGACGGCAGGGCGTGTGAATGGCGGAAAAAACACACTCCGTCAGCGAGGCTGCGAGGACCGACCCGCTGCCGGACCTTCGGCGCTGGCCCGGTGATGCATTGAAGCCTCCCCTTTCCAGTTCCGAACTCCACGCGGGCAGCAACCAAAAAATGGTCCGTGCCTGTTTTCAGTTCCGAGGCACTTGTGTTCTCGAGCATCACAGTTGCGCCGCCTGACACGCCACACCTGCCTGGCATAGAAGCCTCCACCCGGCCGCACCACCTGCCCGGCATCGGAGCCACGCCAGCCCACCGAGCCCGCGCCACACCGAGGTCGGGATTCCACCGAAGTCGGAATTCCGACTTCGCTTTTTTGCCCGAAAAACCCAGGGCAGTCCGACATTGGCGCGGTGAGCCATCAAACGAGGTTGGGCGAGCCCGTACTCATTGGGCGAACCCGTACAGAGTCGTTGGGCGAGCCAGTGCTAAGGGGCCGTTGGGAAGCCAGTACTAAGGGGCCGTTGGGCGAGCCAGTACTCAACCACTTTCACAGTGGCCTCCACGCCACTTTCACAGTGGCCTCCACTTTCACAGTGGCCTCCACTTTCACAGCGGCCTCCACTTTCACAGTGGCCCACAACGCCTGCGCCTGCTTGGCGCTGCGCCTGCTCGGCACATACAAGTGCCTGCTCGGCACTGTGCCTGCTCGGCACATCTACTTACAAGTGCCTGCTCGGCACTGTGCCTGCTCGGCACATCTACTTACAGCACTGCAAGTGCCTGCTCGGCACTGCAACTGCCTGCTCGGCACTGCAAGTGCCTGCTCGCCACCGGGGCGCCTGTGCCTGCTCGGCACTGTGCCTGCTCAGCACGTTTACCTACCTCCCACCGCGAAGTTCTCCAGGATGTACACCTGACAGGACAAAATCGGGGGGGAGGGGGGGGGGCATTAGGGCTTGAACCACATGCACATGCAAACATGCAAAACCGTGCAAAAAACCAACATGTCAAAATGACATATTCAAAATCATGTCATGCAAAAACAAGATGTCATATCAAAATCATGTCATGCAACCGCACCATGCAAAACCCATGCAAAAACTATGTCAAAAACCATACAAAATCGTGCGAAACAAGAATGCGCGCGGCGCGTACGCTGGCGTGGCGTCTATGCCGGGCAAGCGCGGCCGGGAGGCTTCTATGCCAGGCAGGCGCGGCAGGAATACGGCGCGCTAGGTATCGAAGCCTCTGATGCCGGGCAGGAATGTGATGCTGGAAAGCATAAGTGGCACTTATGCTTTCGAAGCGGCCAGGTGGGAGGCTTCTATGCCGGGCAAGTGGCGCGGCCGGGAGGCTTCTATGCCAGGCAGGTGGCGCGGCAGGAATGTGGCGCGCTAGGTATCGAAGCCTCTGATGCCGGGCAGGAATGTGATGCTGGAAAGCATAAGTGGCCAGGTGGGAGGCTTCTATGCCGGGCAAGTGGCGCGGCCGGGAGGCTTCTATGCCAGGCAGGTGGCGCGGCAGGAATGTGGCGCGCTAGGTATCGAAGCCTCTGATGCCGGGCAGGAATGTGATGCTGGAAAGCATAAGTGCCAGAGTCAGCTGGGTGAGTCAGCTTCGGTGAGTCAGCTTCGGTGAGTCAGCTTCGGTGAGTCAGCTTCGGGCGCAGTGAAGACAGAGCACGCTTCTTTGCAGAGCACGCTCCTTTGCAGAGCACGCTTCTTTGCAGAGGACTCTCCTTTGCAGAGCACGCTTCTTTGCAGAGAGTAGTAGTAAGGAAAGGCAGCTTATACCAACCAATTAATTTTGGTTTTTTGGTCCAAAAACGCTCCAAAACAGCCAAATTTCGGCCAAAAATCCTTTGTCACCAGCGATGTCACCGCTTCGTCACCGCTCCGTTTTTGGAGCAAAAAGCGCTGAAAACGGCGAACTCCGAAAAGTGCGTTTTTCGTGTCCGGCGTCACATGTGCTGCCTGGACCTCCAAATTCGCTCGTTTTCCGCCGAAAACCTGCTCCAGGTGTTTGCCGTGCTCCGAAATCCGTTTTCTGCCCCGAAAAACCTGCGAATTCCAGCCCGCTGAGCTTGTCACCGCCGAAGTCACCGGTCTCTAACACGTCAGCCCGCCGAGGTACCGGGGAGGAATCGAACCTCCAATGACCCATAGCGACTCAAGTGAGGGCGCGTTGCGAAAGTACAACACCCCATTGTTACGAATTCGTGTAACGACTACTCCTAAGAAAACATGTTTGAAGGACCTGTCACGGGCAACATCCCGGAGGTCCTGGACAACGGAGAGGTGACTGACGGCACGCACGTCACAGCAGGACAGCTGGCCCTCGCTCTGACGCCCTACGCTCAAGTAACTGACCTGGCGGTGAACACGGCAGCCTCCGGCAACAACGCCGCTGCCATCCAGTCTCTGGACGACCGAGTCACCGCCGAGCTGGCCTCAAAGCTGGACAGCAGCGCGCTGGCGCCGGCAATTGCGCCCCTAGCCACGGCGGCGGCCCTGGCCACCACGGACGGACAGGTGGCCGCGCACGGAAGCAGCATCGCCGCGCTGCAGAGCTCGCTGACCACGGGTCTCTCCAACAAGGCAGACCAGTCGGCCTTCGACGTGCTGGAGGGCGTGGTGGCCACTAAGAGCACCCCGGACGGCGTGGACCTGAAGCTGTCCAACTACAGCACCACGGCGGCCATGAACGGCTCCATCGCCTCGGCCAACAACGCCACGCTGGCCACGGTGGCCGCCAACTACGGCCTCAAGACGGTGGTGGACCAGCACTCCCTAGACATAGCGGCGAGGATCACGCCGCTGGAGGTGGACACCAAGGTGGCCAACGCTCTCCTGGGGGCCGTCACCGCCGCGGCGCTGGCCTCCGAGCTCGCGAGCCGAGACGCCACCATCTCGGGGCTGCAGGCCTCCAAGGCAGACGCCAGCGCCCTGACTGCTTACGCCCTGCAGTCGGCCGTGGACACTTCCTCGGTGGTGGACTCTAAGATAGCGACAGCCCTCTTGGACGCTGTCACCACGGCAGCCCTGGACGCCGCCCTCCTCGGCAAGGCGGACGCAAGCGCGCTGGCCTCCCTGCTCTCCACGGTGGACGGGTTGGACACGCCGCTGGAGGTAGACACCAAGATAGCAAATGCCCTGCTGGGTCTCGCCACCGAGGCCTTCGTCGCAGCGCAGCTTGCTAGCCGGGACGCCAGCATCACGGCGCTCCAGGGGGCCAAGGCCGACGCGACGTTGCTGGCCTCATACGCCACGAACGCCGCGCTCTCGGCCAGCGAGACCACGCTCCAGAGCGCCCTCGACGCAATCCTCGCGTCGCTCGCCGCCCTGCAGCTTTCCGGCAGCGGCGGAGTTGTTAACGCGCCGGCCTGGGCGGGCTTCACGACTTGGGAGCTCGTTCGCGGAAGTAACGTCGTTCGCAACCTGCGTCTGGGGGCTCCTCTCTCTGCTGCGCTGGCCAACGGCGACGACACGCTCAGCATCACGGCAGACTGCTTCTCCACGGCGGGCATTGACGCTGCTATAACAGCAGCCTTGCTGGCCTACTACACCTCCTCACAAGTGGACACTCTGTTGGGAGACTACCGCACAGGGGCAGCGCAGGCACGGAGACGCAGGCCGCCATCACGACCGCGCTGCTGGCCTACTACGCCTCGGCGCAAGTGGACGCGCTGTTGGGAGACTACCGCACGGCAAGCGCGCAGGCAGACGCAGGCCGCCATCGCGGGCGCGCTGCTGGCCTACCGGACGGGCCGGACCAGGACGTGTTCACAACCAACCAAATCACCTCGGCGCTGGTGGCGTACCGTTCAGCCGCAGACCAGGACACGGCAACGGCCTCGAGCATCGCAGCGCGCTGCTCAGCTACTACACCATCGCACAAGTAGACGGCCTTCTTGCCGGCAAGCTGGAGGTCACGGAGGCAGCCTCGACGCTGCAGATAGCAGTGCGCTTTCGGACGACGGAGGGGCCGACGAGGTGGTGGCCGCCATAGGAGAGCAGATCCTGGGCCCCACGGACGTCTCGCTGTCAAACTGGACGGTTCGCCCCAGCAGCGGCTGCAGCGTGGTCCTGGCCACGCACGCCGCGGGAGTGAGCGTGGACGGCTACACCCTGACCCTGGCGGCGAACCCGTGGAACGACCCCGGGCCGAGAGCTCCTCTTCGCCTGCCGCTACGGCACGGCCTCTCTCTGTTATTTGTGAAATCTAAAACCGCTCACAGCGCATCCTCAGAGGTTGTCATTCAGCAAATGTGGATTCTGCGAAAATTTGGTGGTTTTGCGCGGTGCGGCCACAGCCCTTCTGCTTGCACTTCTGCAAGGGTTTTCAGCTTGCTTCAATATGCAGGCAAAACGGGTCCTAGTCGCATTCTGTGCGTCTCGGAAGTTTAAGTTGCCCGGGCTTAAAGCGCTGTTTCTGGCCTTGTAAGTGCGTTTCTGTTGCGGAGCTTTGTGGCTCGCAAAGCCTGATAAGTGCTTTATAAGCGCAACGGTGACTTAGAGCAGAAGGTTGGTTGGGTTGGAATTCTCTTGGCCTCATTTGCTGTGAGCCTTGGGTTACGATCCTGCGCCGGCAACAGGATTGCATTTGGAGTGCTGGGTAGGGCAGCGCTCGCAGATAGGCCAACGCATTCTGAACGACTCCATCGCCTCGGCCAACAACGCCACGCTGGCCACGGCGGCAGCCAACTACGGTCTCAAGACGGTGGTGGACCAGCACTCCCTCGACATCGCAGCAAGGATCACGCCGCTGGAGGTCGACACCAAGGTGGCCAACGCTCTCCTGGGCGTCGTGTCCGCCGCAGCGCTGGCCTCCGAGCTCGCCAGCCGCATCTCGGGCCTGCAGGCCTCCAAGGCGGACGCCAGCGCCCTGACTGCGTACGCCCTGCGGTCGGCCGTCGACACTTCCTCGGAGGTGGACTCGAAGATCCTGGACGCCGGCAAGGCGGACGCAAGCGCGCTGGCCGCCCCGCTTTCCACGGTGGACGGGTTGGACACACCACTGGAGGTAGACACCAAGATAGCAAATGGTGTGCTGGGTCTCGCCACCGAGGCCTTCGTCGCAGCGCAGCTTGCTAGCCGGGACGCCAGCATCTCAGCGCTCCAGGGCGCCAAGGCCGACGCGACGCTGCTGGCCTCGTACGCCACGAACGCCGCGCTCTCCGCCAGCGAGACCACGCTCCAGAGCGCCCTCGACGCAATCCTCGCAAAGCTCGCCGCCCTGCAGCTTCCCGGAGGCGGAATTGTTAACGCGCCGGCCTGGGCGGGCTTCACGACTTGGGAGCTCGTTCGCGGAAGCAACGTCGTTCGCAACCTGCATCTGGAGGCTCCTCTCTCTGCTGCGCTGGCCAACGGCGACGACACGCTGAGCATCACGGCAGACTGCTACTCCATCGCAGCGGCGGACGCGGCCCTCGCGGCTGCGCTGCTGGCCTACTACACCTCCTCACAAGTGGACGCGCTGTTGGGAGACTCGCGGCTGCGCTGCTGGCCTACTACACCTCCTCACAAGTGGACGCGCTGTTGGGAGACTACCGCGCAGGGGCAGCGCAGGACGCGGAGACGACCGGGGCCATCACAGCCGCGCTGCTGGCTTGCTACACCTCCTCACAAGTGGACGCCCTGTTGGGAGACTACCGCACGGCGAGCGCGCAGGACACGCAGACGCAGGCCGCCATCACGGGCGCGCTGCTGGCCTACCGGACGGGCCCGGACCAGGACGTGTTCACAACCAACCAACTCACCTTGGCGCTGGTGGCGTACCGCTCAGCCGCCGACCAGGACACGGCAACGGCCTCGAGCATCGCAGCCGCGCTGCTCAGCTACTACGCCATCGCACAAGTGGACGGTCTCCTTGCGGGCAAGCTCGGAGTCACGGAGGCGGCCTCGGCCCTGCAAATAGCAGTGCGCTTTCCGGACGACGACGAGGTGGTGGCCGCTATAGGCGAGCAGATCCTGGCCCCCACGGACGTCTCACTGTCAAACTGGACGGTCCGCCCCAGCAGCGGCTGCAGCGTGGTCCTGGCCACGCACACCGCTGGCGCAGCGAGCGTGGACGGCTACACCCTGACCCTGGCTGCGAACCCGTGGAACATCGTGCGCGCCTACAACTTGGCCCCCGGCCGAGAGCTCCTCTTCGCCTGCCGGTACCGGCTCGGCACGGCCTCCAACTTCGTGGTGTACATGTCCGAGGCCGACAACGTCTACGACCCGTTGTACGGCAGCTTCGTGGGCGACCAGGGCGCCTGGAGCACGGCCAAGATGTACTTCACAGTGCCGCCCAACGGAGTGGCGAAGCTGCACTTCGGCGCGCACTTCCAGGCGCCGGGCCTGCCCAACCAGACGGCAGGAACGGTGGACGTCTACGGCCTCCAGATCCTGGACGCAACCCTGGAGGCCGGCAACACAGCGGAGGTCGAGGCAGACACGACGGCCTCGGCCCTGCTGTTGAAGCACGAGTTCCTCGACGGAGGGGCCGACGACGTCACGCTGGCCACCCTGGGCGAGGTGCTGCTGGAACCCACGCTCACCACATTAGGCAACTTCCTGGTGCGCTCCAACAGCCAGCTCCGTAACCTCGGACCGGCGCATCAAGGCCGTGGAGGACGCGGGCGCCTTCCGAGCACCAACGAACGCGGCGAGGAGCTTCAACCCACAGTACAGCGACATGCAGCAACTGCGGGCCGTGGACTCAATGACCGTCCGGAGCACCGAGGGCCAGGAGACCCTACTGCTACCCCCCCCTGAGACTGGACGTTGGACGATCAAAACAAAGGTTGGAGGGGCTCGATCAAAGTCAAACTCGTAACGAGCAACAGCGATTGCGAATGTTTGTTAACAGACCAAACCACTGAAGGACAAAAATTAAATGCACACGCGGGCAAGGACCACTCTAACTACTATGACAAAATGTTCCCATTTGCTGGTCGCGTCTAGCTGGACAAAGCCTCTTTGGCTGGCTCGGCCCGCCCAAGTTCTGGCACTATCAGGGCACGGATGGCCAATTATTTGGTGGGTCCAGAACCGAATCGCACAGCCCTTTGAAAAGACCACACTGTTGGTTCTGCGATCTTGGCGAACAAATCTCCAGTTATCTAGTGGTACTTCTACGGCTGCTTCCCTTTCAACATGTACACCAATTCAAAAAAACGGAATCGTTTTTTTGAAGGGCCACTGAACAACTGGGAATCAGGCGGTGTTTAGTGTGTAACATTTCCTGAAAATAAAACTACATGTTAGCCCCAATTCAGCTGGTGGAGTCTGCAAGTGTAATCAACGATGCCCAAGGCCCTGATCTGGCCGGCTAATTGTCACTGTACCAACTTGGGGCCAATATGCTAATTGGAAAAAATATTGCTCACCATGATCAACAATTGACCCGAGAACTTGGATGTGGGTTTGTCTCAAAATTGGAGATGCCGTTTCTGGTTGGTTGTAAAAGGATACCAAAGGGAAAAAACGTCTCCCACATTCCCATGACACTCACTCCAGGCTTGCCAGTGGCACGCACGCGGTCTGACAAGCTTTTGTCTGTGATTACATCTCTGGCTTCAATCTGCTTTGCCACGAAACTGAATACGCTGTACCAAAAAGCTCTGAGACAAGGAAGACACAACGCTGTCAGGGCTCATGGTGTCACGTTGGGCCAGTGAGCGGGACAAGCAGCCGTCAAAGATTTGCCCAGAAAACTCTGAATCTCGCTCGCAGTTAGATACTTCCACCGCTGCCTTTCCAAGTTACGGGTGGTGTCCGGTGCCTGGCCACGGAACAGCAACCCCAGCATGCCAAGGGGCATATTCTGCTTCGGGTAGGCGCTGCCTAGTTTGGCTTGCATGCCCCTCACCAGGCAACTGGCCGTTGCATCCTTTTGATACACCCACATGGCGTCCACGATTTCCGTTTTAGAAAAAGTGGGCGACAGCACCGCTATGTAGGGGTATGTGTCGATCGGCTGCCCCTTCCACCAGGCCAGTATGACTTCTGGGTTGGTAGAATTTTCCTGCGGCACCTTCTCCACATACACCGCGGCGGGCCGTAGAGCCCCTTTTGCCAGTCCCAGCAGCTCGTGGGGCTCGCTGTACTTGGCCTCATAGCATCGAAGGCACAGAGCGACCAGCAACACGGTCTCCCAGTCTTGGCCGCTCTCAACCTTTCCCGACCAGCTCGGGAGCTCCTCGATCCATGCACCAACCTGTTTCCAACCCAGGTAGCAGCACATCTGTCCCACATAGGCAAGAATCCACCGGATCTGCCCCCTTTTGGGGGATTCAGTGAGGGCATCGAAGGCTCGCACTGGATCGTGGTCTG
Source organism: Effrenium voratum (assembly GCA_963377175.1). Taxonomy (NCBI): domain Eukaryota; class Dinophyceae; order Suessiales; family Symbiodiniaceae; genus Effrenium; species Effrenium voratum. Next base: position 11,699 of record CAUJNA010002062.1, on the reverse strand, counting down.
GACCCCGCTCGCCAGTGAAGAACTCTGACAGGAAAGACTCTGACAGGAAAGACTTTGCCAGGATTGGGAGCTCCGACTCTGCAGCAGGTATGATCTCCCGGAACCGCTCCTTCAGGTCCAAGTCCCCCGTCTTGACCGAGTAGATCAGGGACGGGATGTAGCCGAAACAGACGGCCTCCAACGGCGTCAAGGCCGCGCAGTTCGGGTGCATGCCTCTCAGCCTCTGCACCTCAGCGCACCTGGGCATTTTTATGGGGATCGCGGTACGAGAGCTTCCTTCGCCCTTGCCCAAGACTTGATCGAGGCCAGCGCTGGTGGGGATGTGGGTGCTGAACACGAGGTGTCGTCCTGCAGGGTCAAGGAACATCTCTCGCAGGAATCTCCCCACATCTTGGTGGCCATCGGTTGGATTGGCTTTGAGCAAGACGTTCAGCTCATCCACGACGAGGACGACGTCCTGCTTGTCCGCCAGATATGCCTTCAAGGCTTTCTCGCTGCAGCGCACCCGCTGTGCATCTTTCTTGTCTGCGGGCTTGTTCTTCATTAGACTCACAGCAATGGCCCTCAGCATAGTGTCCAGTACCTTTTCGCCATCGAGCTTGGAGACGAGCGAATCCCCGTTGAAGCTGATGAAAATGGGGAGTTTCTCCTCCTTCTTCAGCCTGTCAAAGACCTTGCAAAGCATTGTTGTCTTGCCGCCGCGCATGCAGCGGGAGAGCATGGCAGGAGGCACTCGCGGCTTCGTACTCTTTGTGACCAGTGGCAGATTGTCCTGGACTGCCTGCATGCAGTCATCAACGCAAGAGTCCAGCTCTAGGAACCTTTTGGGTCGGTCACCATCTGAAGGTCGCAAGCAAGCAGCGATATTGAAGTCCTTGGCAGTGACGACCTGCTCAGTGACCTTCTCAGTGACAAAACCAAAAGCAAAAGTGGACTGGAAAGCCACTGCCGGAGAGGGGGCATTGACAAGACAAAGAAACAATGCTGACCATTCATAGCGAATCGAGCATGTTCGTGTTTTTGCAAAACGCTAACCATTCACAACACTCCACAAAGAAGCATGGGTACTTAGTGCGAAAGCCGAGCACTAGGAAAGCAAGGAACACAAGGGTACCAAAACCGAAACAAAACCAAATGTTCCAGCAGGAACACTGCCCATGAGAGTGGCGTCAAATATGTTCAGGTTCTGTGGATGTGATCAGGGCAGCCCCACTGAAAGCATTTCCGCGGGGGGAAATCAAAACCACACAAAACGTCAAACGACACGTCTCAACGTCAGCCGGCAGCAGAAGGACAGTGTGCACACTTTAGCAATCTCCTCCATGCTCGTGCTGTCGGAACAAAATTTAACCTTCGGATTGCATTGTGTCTGCAGCAGCAACGACCATGGCAGAAGGGTAGGTCTTGCTCTTCAAAAGGCAGGCGACTGGAACAGCAGGCTCTTCAATATTTGCGGGTTCCCCCTCGACTGTTTGATAGTTTTGCGCTAAACACTCACACCAAATCAGGCAGATATGAACAGGTACGGAGAAAAATGAACAACAGAACGGGATGGAATGGCAGCAACACGGGCAAAACATGGGCAAGAACACCGCCAGGGAGATCAAAGAGAACATTCATAGAATGCACTTGTGCCTGCAGCAGCAAGGACCCCAATGGGTGCAAAGACGTCAGAGTTTGCCCTCCCTCTCCCCGGCAGACGGGCAGGTCTTGCTCTTTCAAAAGCAGGCTGGGGGCAAGCGCAAAATCACTCACAACGATCAACGGCACGTCTCAATCAATGTCGACCAGCAGGAATGACCGACCTCCAACAAGGAAAGGCAACCATCCGTTCATGGGGGCTCCATACCGAGCCTGCCAACGACACGAACCGCCGCAATCTGCAAAAATGCTATCTTGGGATTTCCTCATTCGGATGTTGATCAGGGCAGCCCCATTGAAAGCATTTGCGGGCCGCAGGGGGAATTCCTCAAAACCGCACGCAACGACCAATGTGTCAGAACAAAGTCAAGAGCAAACGATTTTCCAGCCGTGCCTGGGGCTCCTGCAACAACTGGATCTTCTTGGTCAGCAGCACTGCCGGGCCACGGGGGATGCCATCCTGCATCATCTGCTCCAGCGTGAGCTCCAGCAGGGACTTGCCCGTGACGCCCTGCTGCTGCAGTGCGGTCACCGTTTGCTGGATGAGCTCGTCGTCTGCTTCCAGCCCACCATCGATCAGCACAGCCTCTGCCCAACTGGACACCTGGGCCTTCTTGAAGCCCTCCACCTCCTCGCGGCTCTTGGCGAGCCAGTCCTGCCAGCACTCACCAACAACCAAGCCTGGCGCATGCGAGCCCCCGGCCTCCGCACTACTGTCCTGGCACGATTGCAACCGGCCAAATTTACAACTGCTGATTGGAGCGTCCTGCTGCGGGCTGGCGCGCGAAGCAACTCCGCCACGCCCAGGGTGCCAGCTTGTCACCTCAAGAGCTGAAATTTAGGCAAAAAAAATCACATCAACGCCGAGATCTGGACCTGTGCCCTGTGGGAATCCTGGCGGACCAATTGCACCAACCCGACTCACACACCCCAGCTGTGCGCACGAACCGACGGCCTCTTCCAAGCCCTTTTTGGTTGCTTTGGCCTGCGTCGCACGAAAACCGCTTGCGAATCTCAGACAAAGCACGCAGTCCTGCCTCCTCCACAAACTCGCGCAGTTTTTGTTGCAACTCGTCTTTCTTCCCTGAAAGGGTCCACTTCCCTGGATATATCTTCTGCGCTTTTCCTGAGCTCAACACTTTCACCGCTCTTGCAACCCCGACCCACGTGCTGCTCCAGCGGCGCAAGACGGCTTTGGTCTCTTTCACCGTGCCGTTGTCCTCCAGCACCCTGTCGGCTTCTGCAACCACCTGAGCGAGGCCAAGCTGGGACGTCGCTTTCTCTGAAGGTCCGCCGCCTCCTCGAGATCGCGCCGGTCCTGACAACCAACAAGCCCAACGTTCAAGCCCGATGCACGTGTCCCCCAGGCCTGGCCACTGTTGTCCTGGCGGCAACCGGCAAAAGATGCGAACAGGCTTCGGGTCGGAGGAGTCCTCTTGCGCAGCCCCGGCGCGCCGAGCGACTCCGGCATGCAACGGGTGCCGTTTTGCCTGAAAGAGCCAAAGTGCAATCTGCTTGCGCCTGCGGGCAACTCTGAGAACTGGGCCAATATGCTGTCCTGGCACTCAGCACGAAACAAGAACATGCAAAGGAGGGACTTCATGCTCCTTCAGCCCAGGAACTCCTCGAGCAAAGTCCTGGGCGGCGGCGACAAGGGACTCCTGAAACCCGAAAACCTTCGAAAAAAATGTGTCCCAAGACCCAGGCCGTGCTCGGCTGCACGAGCAGCGCCAATGCAATCCCGAGAAGGCAGAGGCACATACCTGGCCGCTGCCTACCGCGGGCACGGTAGCGTCACAAGCTTGCCAGCCTCGGCTTTTGGTCCTGGTCCGCATCATCGCCATGGCTATTCGAAAAGCGCTTGAGCGGCCTGCGATTCCTCAAGCACTGGCACTAGACCCATCGGGCAACCACTGCGAGCTGTTGTTGTGTCAGTGTTGATGAGTACCCTCGAGCCAAGTTTCCAGAGCAAACACAAGATTGACTGGCTTCTTTGGCAACACCAACGCACGGGTTTGGATGCTCCTCCGCCTTTTCACTCGCGGCCTGAAGGTCGGCGGGCCAAGCCTTGCAAGGCTTCGCAGCGTCCATCCGTCAGACTGGCTGACCCACATCCTGCCGCTGCATCAAAGTCCAAGCGAGATACCAAACTGGCCTGCCTGCAAAACAAGCAGCCGAAATCGGCACCGGGCCGCCAGGGGCTGAAGGGCGGGGGTTTCTGGGGTCCTGGGATCACTGGGGCCTCTGGGGTCCCTGGGTCCCTAGGGTCCCTACATTCCCTAGGGTCCCTAAGCTCCCTAAGGTCCCTAGGGTCCCTAGAGTCCCTGGGGTCCCTGCACACGTGTGCATCAGACGTCTCGCCAAGGCCCCAGAGTGCGCTCATCCCTGTCAACGCACGGCGGGTTCAGGGACCTTGGGGACCTTAGGGACCTTAGGGACCTTAGGGACCTTAGGGACCTTAGGGACCTTAGGGACCTTAGGGACCTTAGGGACCCTAGCAACCCTGCAAACCCTACCCTAGGGACCCTAGGGACTCCGAGGACTTCAGGGACCCAGCGACCCAGGGACTTCAAGAGATCCTTGGTGGCCCCAAGGATTTTGGGGCTTGAAGGGATCTTGGCAAGAACTTCACGCCGGGTACCACTCAGCCTGGGCATTCTCCAGCATCATAGGGTCATGCAAAAACACAAAATGCCGAAGCCAACACACACACACACACACACACACACACACACTTATCTCGAGAGGCTGCTCTTGCAGACACGCGATTGTACTGAAAGGGCATGAAAAATCAATCTGCAGTGCAAATGTCACATCATCGAAACCGAACATGAAGCAAACAGTGGTAAACCGAGGAAACACATTAGGTCACGAAAGGATGGCAGGTACGCCGGAATGGCCAATTCCGGTATCCCGTCTTGCTGCCTAGCTGTGTTAGACCAGGTCAGCAGCAAGACGCCTGGTCCCCCTGCAATGTGGAATTTCCGTCCGTGCTCCAGGACGCTTCACACACACGGAGCCCCAACTGGGGCGACATCACTTGTGCGAGGCCCATTGAGTCTTGCAAGCATCACTTGTGCGAGAAAGTCTTGTGGCGATGACTGACCACGCATACTTGGCTTTGGAATTGGTCTTAAGGGAACGGAGGAGTTCAATCTCTCCCTCAGTCCAAGGCTGCGAGGCTTCAGGTTCGGCCTCAGTAGAGGCATCAGTCCTGGTCGATGTGGTAGCTTCGCTTGGTCCACGAGCAGGTTTTGGATGCCGTAGATCGTGAGGAGGCCAAATCACGTGCGCGGCGAGCTCGTTTTTCGCCGGGAGAAGACGGAGGAGGGGTGGGCGGAGCCCAATGATCAGGGAATTGTTCGTCATGATCAGTGGGAAGGTGTTCATCTGGAGCATCAGGAGATGGCTCAAAGAGGTCCTCGAGGGGGGCCAGGAGGGGTGTTGGTGGTGAGTTGGTCAGGTCCTCAATGGCGGGGTTGAGCGTGGCCTCCGGTGCCAAATCAGGTTCGGCAGTCGGACTCTCAGTGAACTCGCGGATGGTGGCGATGCCTTGTTGGGCAATGCCAAGGATGAGTTCGAAGTCTTGGAGCAGCTGGCGTGCTGTGTTGGTATTCATGCTCGCAACGGATTTTGGTCAAACAGTCAAACAGCTGCGGCACGAAAATCAGGTCAAATCTGTCAGGATGCAAAGGCAGAGAAGAAAACCAGTGTGGTTTCGCAAAGGACGGTTTTTCTTCTCTTTGTAAGGTGAAACCGTGTTGGAGGTACAACCTCTTCAACATTGCAAGATCCTGATCTCGCTGAAATTCAGGAAAGGAAACTCGGCTGATCAGCGTGCGTCTGGAATAATATCCAGATTCCTTATGTATCATTGGTGCGGCTGACTTGACGGAGAGCATGTTGTGCTTCTCATGCGAGGGGATGAAGGAGATGGTGCTGCTTGTGAGGTTCAGTCGGAACCCCAAGAAGTCCAGGGCGGCTTCTGTTTCCAGGAAGATGTCTCCTCCATAGAAGTGTTCGTCGCACAGTATGTTGGCTGCCGGAGTCGAGAGCCACCTGGGGATTGCGATCACGAGTCTGTTGTCCACGTAGCGGAGCAGGAGAGTATCTTCAACGGAGCGAAGTCCCGATGTGATGTGAGTGTTGGTCCAACATTGTTCGGCGACCGCGATCACCATCAAACAGAGAGCTGGGGACGCGGGGGATCCCATCGGTGCCCCACGTGTTTGCCTGAATGAACGAAGGCCGACAGAGAAGATCTGCATGTCATGGGTGGCCTGAATGATCTCGGGGATGTCGTCGAGCCACAGGGTGCGTTGTGTGGGTTTGTGTCGGCGACGGCGTCCGTTGTAGACGCGGGTGATGGCAGAGGTGTCAAGTGTGTCCACTGTGAGGTGTGTGGTAGAGGAGTGTGGTTGTCGTTGTCGGTACCAGGTTAGCAGTAGTCGCCAGGCTGCTAAGAAGCGGTCTTTGTCGATGGAGGTGAAAAATCCGGAAAGGTCCTGGTTTCGGTAGTCCAAATGGGTGTGGCCGAGGCTTAGAAACTCGTGCAAGGACCGCATGAGTTCAAAGAGGTCGCCACCTGAAAACGCGTCAGGGCAAGCCGTGGCCACCACGCTGTGGAGGAGCTTGGCGAGAGCGTCGAGCATGGGTCGGAAGAAGGCGCCAATGAAACTGATGATGGGTCGGGCAGTGGTCCAGTTCTTCTTCCTCTTCGGGAGGATGTAGGCGTTGGCTGGCCTTCCGAATCCAGTCACGGCCCAAGGATAGCGGCCGCGGAATCTGGTGACAATGGTTTCTCGTAGTCGTTGGTGGATCTCAATGGCAGGGACCGGCAGAGGGGCGAAGATGGCAGGGTCCGCAAAAGTGGCTTCCAACATCTTGCCGTAGAGAACGGGACAATAGATCATGAGTCGGGAGTCCGCATGGTCTTCGCACTGGCGGACAAGGGGTTCCAGGGTATGCAGAGCCCGTTGGACGTGGGCGTGAAGAAAGTACTGTGATGTGTGTGAAAGGTGGAGGTCGAAATGGAATTCGACAATAGTGGTGAGGGTTGATGGGTCGAGCGCGGGTAGGTTGTTGGTCCTGGCCCAGTGTTGAAATGCCTGGGTCAGGCGACTCATCAAGACCCCTCGTGGAGGAAAGAAGGAGTTGCGCATCGATCCGGATAGCATGTGGGCAGTGTCGGAGTCGAACAGCTCATGGGTGTCTGCACCGGAGAAAAGAAGGTGTCCGTCATGCTTCGGGAGGGATGGGTGTCGTTGGGCGAGGTCGGTGCATGTGCAGGTCGTTTCACCGAGACTCCAGGTTTTTGCTGCCTGGAGATGTGAGAACAAGGCACTGGAGAGTCTCCGATGTGCCTTGAAGACAATGCGTGGTTGTGCCATGTGAAACGGTAAAGCGCTGCGAGTGGTAGATCGAATAAACCCGCGAAGTTGGGTTAAAAGCAGGGATCGGAAAAAAGGATGGGCGAGGAAGGGTGCAAGCATCGGTCTGGAGGGGCCAGGTGGAATGAGGCCCCGGAATCGTAAACTGGATCGAATGGCGGAAAGGCATGCCGGGTGGTGTGGTTCAGGCAGGTGTGTGGCTATGCGATGAAGGACATAGAGAGCGGCGGGTGGGAAGTCTCTGCTCCGTATGTAACGGATGGCATCAAATCGTCGTAGAGGGTTGCTGCCAAGATCGCCCAAAAATCGCCACAAATCCAGGCGGTTGTTCATGCGCTTGGCCAGGAAGGCCTGTTGTAGGGCGATGGGTAGTCGTAGTCGGCGGCGTTTTCGCCAGATGGTGGCGAAGCCCATGTGCCGGGATTGGGAGAAGTCCAATTGGCGTGTGAAGCCCGTGCGTGGCCGGAAATGTTTCTCGATGAAGCCAAAATTGAGAGACGGTTGCAGTTCCTGGTTGTAGAACTGTTCAGTGGCAAATAGGTCCGTTGCTGGAACGGCAGTGTGAATGGGCACCGAGGTGTAGTGGTGGAAAATGTCAAAATGTGCCCACCACCGGACTGCTAGTTCGGCATTGACCAGATGATGTCGCTGAACTTGGAGTAGTTTGCGACGTCGGCTGTGGTCCCGTGCCATGAGGGAGGTGCGAGTGGCTCCGAGGTAGAAAAAGGTCTGCCACTTTGGATGGCTGGTGAATCTCAGATAAACCGCTGAAGGGACAAGCGGAGAAGAGAAATCGGAAGCAGGGTTGTCCAGGCCAAGTCGAGTAAGCAGGGCTTTCAGTCTGCCGGAACCACAGGAGAGATGGCAGACGTCAAGTAGCTGAAGCTGTGCGAGTAGCCAGGAGCAAGAATGACGTGCGGTGACGTCATCGGTTGGGAAGAACCGAAGAGTGAAACGGAGGACAATGAGAAGTTGGCAGCAGTGGTGTTGCCAAAATTTGTGCTGCCTGGCTGTGCGTCGTTGTCGGTGTGCTGTTGAGAGTCACTGGTAGAAGTGACTCGCAGCGGCCAGGATGCGGCCCAAGGCCGATGACCCCAGTTTTGATAGGGGTCGCACCGGGATGCCCCATAGCACAGCGGCTCGTTCGAGTTGGGCTCTGGTGTCGGAGTCCAGTGTGGTTGCCCATTTTGCGCAGTCGTTGGACCAGCTTTTTAGGACTTGCTTGCCCTCTTTGCTGGTTTTCTGGGAGGTGATCCATCGCTGGACTTTGGTGTCGGAAAGGTCGGGTGGGAAGTTGTTGGTGAGCCATTGGCAAGCGTGGGGAGGTGGTTGGAGCAAGTCGCGGGGCTCCTTCCAAGTGGGTGGGGAGGGGGGGGGGGAGGGGTCGGGGTGCCGCCGTGGGTGGAGGGGGCAGGAGGGTTGCCGCCGTGGGTGGGGGGAGCCGGGGGGGGTTGGGAGTCGTCTGCAATGCGAGTGGGCAGGGGTAGGGCGGGGGATCCGTCCTGCGGTGATGTGTCAGGTGTAGTCAACCGTGGTCGCTTCATGCCGAAGTCCAGGAGGGAGGCCTGAGATGGATCGGCTGGGCGTTTGTTGGATGAGGTGGGTGTGGGGGGGAGGGGGGGGGATGAAGCCTGCTGGGCGAGTTGGTTGTGTGCGTCAGCAAGCTGTTGCTGAAGCGGGAGTATGGTGGCCGCGGAGGCCGGATCGGCCGTAGTGGTGGGTCGGAGGGAGATGAGGAAGTCGAAGATCTTGTTGGTGAGTAGCTTCATGGCTGCTGGTTTGGTGGTCGAGGCGCCCTCCTGCGTGGCTACATGGAGGGCGAGGGCGTCCAGGTCGAGGTGCCGTTGTCGGATGTGGCTGAGTAGTCCAGCAGCAAACACTGATTCCGGCATCGACTTTGCGACAACGATGCGGACTTCGCCTCCGTGGGCGAGGTGACGCAACCACCAACTGTTCCACTGTTCGTGCATGAAGTGGAGGAGGGGGACGCGAGCGATGTCTTGTCCCTCGATGCCCATTTGCCGAGTAAACGCGGTGTGCGTTATGACCTGGGGCAGGTCGTACCCCGCGACGCGGGTGGTGTCGTAGTGATCGTCGCCAGGGTTGAACTCGGTTGGTGTTGGGACTGAGTGGACGGGTCGAAGGGCCGGGGGAGGTTTGGATTGCGAGGCGGTGGAGGGGGAGGGGAAAGGTGGAGGGCGGGTGAAGGGGCCGGGGGGAGGGGGGGGAAAGGGGTTGCCGCCGGGAGGGGGGGGGGAGCCGCCAAAGGAGGGTGGACGAGGGCCGGGGTGTGGTGGGTAATGGGGAATAGGTTGGCCGTAGGTCTGACAGGGAGTCGGATGTGTAGTTGGCGGTGTCCATGTCGTGGAAGAGCATCCGTAGGAAGGTCCGGACAGGGCCCCGCACGGGTTTCCGGCCATGTTGTTGCCGTGCATGATGCCATGATGATGGGATGCCGTGGGCGAAGGCTGCGGTGGTAAGTTTTGCCTTTGGAGCATCGGAACCAAACCTCGAGGGGGTTGGAAAGCCATGAGAAAACACGGGGGAAAAAGAAGATGTTCGAACCAAAAGCTGGTGAGCGGAATCAAGCGGGTAAGGTCACAAGGCGAGAGAACGGTCGCAGAAAGGCAGAACAGCAAAGCAAAGAAAAAAAGGCGATCAAACAGTGCACCAATTCTTTTCCTGGTCGGGTGGAAGATGGTACATTTGCGTCCCGCTAAGCCGGGCGCTGCAGCGCGATGCCTCTCAGCATCGCAAACTTGGAGTGAAGGCACCACTTTTTGCCTCGGCGGCATGCGAAGTGGCGCCGCACGTTATGTTGATCCTCGTGGCTTCCCCCGGATTCGAGGATTTTGTGCTGATTGATGGAGCGTAGTTCCCCAAAAGCGATGGCGCCGAGTTGAGACTTTCCGATTGTAAAGTTCTGCAAGAGCTGGCCGAGCGTGTCGGGCGTGCATGCCGTGGGGGTGGCCTGAGCGTAGCATCCAAAGCTCGGGTAGTCATGGTTCTCGGGCCTCCAAGCCGCGGGTCGGATCATGTTCTCATGGCACATGCGGCGCACTCGATCCGGGGTGGTGCCGTGCACATACATGACAGCGTGATGGGAGGCCGTGCCGGATCCAGCTTCCGGGTCTCCGCCAGCAACTGGCCAAGGATGAGGTCGGGGAAACCAAGTGGTTGCGAACACCATGCCGTGTGATTCCCGTCCCAAGAGGTGGTAGAAGCTGGGATCGAACGGTATGGGATCATCCGTGTCCATGGTTCGCAGTTCCCAGCATTCCGCGAGGAGATCGGCATGTGAAGGTGGCAAAGCAGGGTCCAGGTCCATCAAAATGGCCTTAGTCTGTTCCACCCTGGAGATGTCCAAGGCTGGAAGCGGGTCCAGCTCCCCCAACTCCCTAGGCGTGGGAACTCGCAGCGGGTCAGTCTTGGCCGTGTCCGTGACGTTTCTCCATAGATCAAGCCACCGGTTGTCGGAAGTGGTGGTGGCATTGATGTCCGCCTCCGATGGAGGGGGGTCCAAATCACCGGTGTTGTCGAAGGGGGTTGGGGAGGGTGAGGAGTAGCCGGCGTGGGTCGGGGAGGGGGAGGGGGAGTGGAAGTGAAGGCCGCCGCAGGTGCTGGGTGAGGGGGCAAGCTAGTGTTGTGGTGGCCGGTGCGGGAAGTGGGGTGGGGTTGCTGCCCATGGTGCTGCAGTGACCAGGACGATCGTTTGTCCTGGTTGTTTCGGTGGCCGGTGTGGCTGGCGCCATGGTGGTGCATGTCCCAGCGGTTTTTGTTCTGTGGTGGGTATCCCCACGATTGGTTCCGCCAGTGTGAGGAGGACCATTGAGACTTGTTGGAATCCTTCCCGGAAGTGCGCCAGGAGGTGGAATCATGAGTAGTGTGAGTGGGTCGGTGCGAAGTCGTGGCTCTGGGTGCAGGGGAGTGTCGATGGTGGGACCTGTGTCGGGGGGAGCGGGAGCGGAGGGAGACAGTGGAGTGGTGTGCACGTCGGGAGTGGTGGAAGTGTCGGGAAAGGGAACGTGACCTGCTGTAGCTGCGGGATCGTCGGGTGTCGTGTCGTCGGTGCGACTTGTTGTGCCTGCGATGGTGGCTGGTGTGGGAGTGGGAGTGTCGGTGCTGTCTGTGGCGGGAACGGGATCTGCGAGGGTGGGGATGGTGCCGAGTGTCCGGGGGAGGGTGGTTGGTTGAGGAGGTAGCGGCAGGAGCCGCAGCGGCAGCTTCGGGCGCGCGCGCCGGCTGAGGCTCGGGCGGTGAAGATGGCATGCTGCTCTGAGTCATGAAAGGCATGATGGTGCCAGGTGCCAAGTTGCCGTAATTGGGAGGGCCACCGTAGGGCATCATGGCCATCGGGTTGCCAAAGTTCGAGAGGCCGCCGTAGGGCATCATGGGGAAAGGTGTGAAGGATGCCGTCTGCGAGTTGGGTGACGGTACAAGGTTCATGGGCTGCGTCATCTGGGATGACAGCTGCAAGTTCGGTCCACAATTGCCTGGTGAGCCGGACGCGGTGCCGGTCGCAATGTTGTGTAGGAGCGAATGCATCATGTCATAGAGCTGGTGTCCAGCCATCTTGCAAGGGAGAGAGAAGGTTGGAAAGGGGTGAAACAAAACCACAACTGCGGCAAAAATGCGTCAATGGTGCAAATGCATGCGAGCAAAAATGCG
>CAUJNA010002061.1:7500-45517 GCA_963377175.1 Effrenium voratum | reverse complement strand
CCAGGCCTGGCACCAGCAGAAGCCGTGGTCTGCTGTGGGGATTGTGCGTGCATCCGTGTTTGAACTGCAATGTGCAGAACAAAAACACCGGGTTTTTGGTTGTGTTGCATGCCGGTTGCTCGTGGCCATTGGACGTTCAGCAACTTTTGCTCGCGACGGCACTTTGGGTCGTCATGTCTAGCCTTGTCCTGCACATATCACGGAGGCAACAAAGTAAACCGAACACCAATCACCACGCCAGTTTGTAGAGAAACAACCCAAACTGATCCTAAGGGAATCATCCAGCATAGGCCCCCAACGTTGGACAAAGTGTGGTCCACAGACCCTGCTCAACTTGCACATGTCCTACAGTAGGGGAACCGTTTTTGGATAGATTTCGAGCGAACCACTGGAAGCTTCATATGTCAGGTGCCCCTGTTTGGGGGCATTCCCAGCAGATCAGAAGTTCACCGCGCGCTTGCAAACTAGCTTCAAGCCCGAGAGGCTGAGAGTGCCTAAGGCATGTGTCCCTCAGCGGGAAGCAAGGAAACAAGGGTCGTGCCAATGCATTCAAGGAATGTCCAACAATTCAGAACAACCACACAGATCAGCTTTCCGGTGTACGTGTATGCGTGCGCCTTCTCTTTTGGATCGGCGGATTTGCTGATTTGTGCTTTTCTCTTTGTTTCTTTCTGTTGTCCATCTTTCCAACCATCGCCTCCATTTTCAATGGCTTCGCCTTAAAGCCCACAACAAAAGGGGGTACCCTCCAGAAAAGAAACACTTGACACACATCTCTGCCGTCTTTGCCCTCCAACCAAAAGGGGGGTGTCTCCAGCGGTTGGGCAATTGGAGCGAGCCATTCCCCCAGCAGAATACAAGTTGGACTGACCCCTATAAACCATCCCCAAGGGAATCCCCTTCCGTAATTGCCAACACCCGGAACGGTCCTTCCCTACCCATCGCGCCAGCCAGTTTCCCTTCGCCCCTTCGCTTCGCGGAATCCGCTTCGGGTTAACGAGAGGCATCCACGAGCTCCTGGCCACCTCCATCAACCGGGCGGACCTGGACTTGAGACAGACGCTCTTCTCCCAGGCGTCACGGGTGGTTGGCTTTCGGGGTCCCGGGTGGTTGCGCCGACTCGGTGTCCGATGTGCAGAGCGGTTTCTTTTTTCAGCAGGAACATGGAAGCCTTTTTGGTTTAGTTTGGTCTGGTTTGTTTGGTTTAGTTTGGTCTGGTTTGTTTGGCTTGGTTTGGTTTCGTTCGGTTTGATTTCGTTCGGTTTGGTCTAGCTTGGTCTGGTTTGTTTGGTTTAGTTTGGTTTGGTTTAGTTTGGCTTGGTTTGAGACCCTCCAAATCGAGTGGTTCCTTTTTGATTTTCCCTTTGAACCCAACCAACAAGGAAGGGGGATGACGCCGAAAAAGACGATACACACACACATGGTCAATGAACCAACGGCCCCCAACCCAGGATTGGCCAAGGCCCCATTGTCGCTGTTGGGGGCTTTGCAAAAGAGATTCCTCAACAAATGATCAGCTTTGGGGTTCCATGTTATCTGGAGGAAGCCCCGAGGTTGCCGTATGCGAATCAGGGACCAAAAGTGCAAGTGTCACACGTTGACGAGCTGATGGCTTGATTGCGAGGCAAGGCCCTTGAACTCCCTAGACTCCTATAAGCTTTGGCCTTTGGATAAATTGCAAAATGGACCCATTCGACACATCCTTGTTGGAATGACTTCGTTCAATGGTCAGACGCCATGCTGCATGTGGCAACAATGCAGCTCGTGAGACCAAATGCTTGTCATCTGCCAGATCGTCCTCTCCGGCGGTTCGACCATGTTCGAGAAGTTTGGTGACAGGCGTCGGGGTAGTGTCTGTGTGTCGCTTGCTCAAAGACTTGCAGGTCCTGGCAGGTTACCAGAGATTTCATGGTGATGGCAGGTCGCCGGAGGATCACATCCTTGAAAAATCAAATGAGAGAGTAAAGAGGATGGCCGGGGAGGAATCAGAGGGTCCCCTGTGCAACAAGAAGGTGTTGGAGTGTGGATATGCGTGTGGCAGGCTCCTGAGTGAGGTGAAGAAGCTTGCTCCCAAGGACACCCGGAGGGACACTGCACTAGGGGGTTTAAAGAGAAGCTACCACCCAAAGCCACCTTGAGAACCCCTCAACATGCTTACTGAGTTTTACTTCAAGACCTTATCTACCCAAATAGATATGTCATCACATCGTCAATTTAGCAGACAGGTCGCCAGCATTTGCCGGCAGAGACCAGAATCGACGCAAATCAGTGGGCCACTTCCTCTTCAAGCATATCGTGCCTGTTCAATTTGGTCCAGCATTTTTTGACTTGAAGAGTTTGTCACACCCTGTTGCTTTGGAGCTCCCCGAGCAGGGGAGCAATCTGTAGGATATCAAGATCCGCATCTCTGCACCGCCGGAGCGCAAGCTGTCCACCTGGATAGGCAGGGTTTCCGACAGCATCAAAGGGGCAGATGGGTTTGGAGACTTTGTGGACTCGGTGCGAGATCCGCGCGCTGGGCGTGTGGCTATCCATTGTGGACTGCGCCAACCAGAGTAGATCAGGACTGTTGCCATGCAGCACGCAAATAATCTGGTGTCTCAGAACAGGTTTCCTTTGGCGTGCTTTTTCGGCTTCCGGTTTTAGACATCCAACGACAGACCCATACTCTTTGGTTTGGGTTCCAGCAGGCGGCTCTATCCTGGCATCTCTGGCTACCTTCAAGAAGCCCGGGCCTCATGCAGACGCGCAGGGCCTCGGATAACAGGAGGCATCTTGGTGTTCAGCACCTTTGCCATTAGCGCAGCTTGCTGGTTCTCAGCAGAGAATGAGTTGGAATGAGTTGGAATGACCCTGAACTAAACCATCCTGTATGGTTTCCTCTACGGGAATCCCCAGGTTCATTCCCAACACCCGGAACGGTCATTCCCTGCCTACAACTTTGGTTCTTTGAGAGAGGCAGAAGAGGAAGAAGACGCCACTCGTGTTGCCTTGGTGTCCTTCACATGGCAAACCCTGCAGCAATTCTGGCATAGAGCATGCATCTTCGGCACCAAGGATGTGGGTCAAGAAGGAAGAGTTCGAAGAAGAGGGTTACTCCATTCTGCCTTGGTCTCAGCCAGCCAGCGCTCTGTGAGTTGCCCGCTCCATCCGTGTTCTGATCGCTTGATTGAAGCGTGTTCGGTCGTCGCCTGGCCAAGGCACAAGAAGGCCTTCTGACCGGCTTTTTGGGTGTGGTGTTCAAACGTCCAGTGCATGCAATGGATTCGAAAGCGAAGGGCTGGATGCCATATTGATGGAGGCTGGCTCCTTCTTGATTTGGGTTGGAGATTTGCTCGCACATGCTGGGAATCAGAATGTCTAGGTTGGTTCCTGACCTAGATGACTGGTTGGTTTGACCTCATTGACAGGCCATCACCATGTAACGGAAGCCTCTCTTTAGCACCAGGGCCTCGCCCATTCGACCATGCCATGTCCCTTATGGGGCAGATGTTGATTGCGGTGGGATGCCGAGCTTTTTCCAGGCTGATTTGCTCAAGGTACAAGCTCGGAGCTCCCCGGATCTTGGCCTCAGACCCGAAGTTGCTGAAGTCGAAGTTATTGACAGGTCTTAAGTATAGGTGTCCTTGATAGGTTAGTTTGGTAAACAATAGATGGCACTGGTTTAGATGGGGTTTGTTCCGTTCACCAGGGCCATCTATTTTTCCAAAAGGCCACCTATGGTCTTAAGTGATTCCAGGGCTGCATGAAGTGCCTTTGTTGGAGAAGATGTTCTGTGGATCAGATGCACATCAGCATGTCAGGTAGGTCGCACACTGCTCCAGAAGTATCCGCATGCAACTTTCGAGTAGACCCAACTCTCGCTGCATCCCCAGTGCTTGCATAGCATACCAAGAACTAACACCTGCTGATCTTGCAAGCCTAGTGCCATGGCGTGATGCTGGCCACTGCTTTACGCCGCTCGGCATCGCCAAGCCGGTCGCTGGCTTTAACGCTGCCCATGGATTTCACAGATTCCAAATATTATGGAGCTTTGTTAACACGAGCTACAGGCATGAGCGATATACAGCCAAAACAACTTGGCCTCCAAGTGTTGTTGCGCTGGGCAAGGAAGCTGGGGCCTTGTAAACTCAGCAGGGGTCTATCTAACAAAGCCCCAAGTGGGGCCAGGCATGCGAGCGTGCTGCAAACTGCCCAGCGGTTTGGCTTTGTAGATCATGACCAGGCGAGAAAGAGTCTCTTTCCAATTCTGATGGGTTTGGCTATGAAACATAGTTGAACAGCGGGACAACAACTGGCGGCCGGTTTTTACCTCATTGTCCTTCTGCGGCTGGTCGCTCGCAGTGGCGAGCGCGTGAGGCTCGCTGATTCTGGTGGAGTGCGAAGGTTCCGATGGGTCTGCGGCGGCCTAAGATTGGAAGATCTGAGGGATGCGCCACGAAGATCAAGCAGAGCTGGTTTTCAGGCGGCACCAGCTTTGGATTGTTTGTTCAGGTTAGCCTTCCGGTAAGCCCAGATAGATTTTCACATCCCGGTTAGCCTTGACAACTGTCGTCTGGACACTTTGTGAGCTTCATGATGTCTTGAAGAAGTTTAAACTTGCGGGGCCACACCTTGTTCGACTCTTGAAGGGACTTAGCAGTTGCTCGTGTGGTCGCTGGCTGGCACGGTTGAGTGAGTACCAGAGGGGTTGCTTTGAAGGGTCGGCGCATGGCCCCGTTGCCACTTTGACGTTGCCATTTCCGGCTCCTGAGCTGCACCCCTTGGGCCGAAGAAAAGCGCGAATCCGAATCCACCCCGAAGCACCGAAGCGGAGGCGGGGCACGATGCCAGCCCGGCCATCGTGGCGGAGTTCCCGTTGGAGGGCCTTGCCACCAGCCTGGGCTGGGACGTTCTCAGCCGGGCACCCAGAAAAAAAAACTCCGGTGCAGGGCACCCAGAACCATCCTGTGGTTTGGACTTTTCGGGTGCTTTGTAGTTGTGAAAACGGTATTCTGGGGATGTTTCACTTAACTTGTTTTTTGGTAGTGGTGTTTATTCTGTATTTTGGGGATGTTTCACTTGGTGCTGAAACGATGGAATGCAACCACCGGGACAAGTACAAGTGAGACTGTTACTTTGGGACAACCTGTTGATACCTGTTGGGCAGTGTCAAGGCCGGTTTGCCTGCAGGGTTGGTGTTCAGCTTCGCCACTGTGTGATGATCAACCCAGAAAGAGCACCCACCATTTCTGCGGCCGGCAGCAGGCAAAAGGGTGGAGTCAAAAGTGGCGGGGAGTGGTATGGCTGCCGGGGCTGTTTCAGACTATTGCTCGCCCCTGCGCAACCTTGGTAGTTTCATGGTTATAGCAAATAGTGCAAGGTCGTCCGGCGCTGCATGCTGCTTTTCGCACAAGCCAGAGGTTGATGCTTCGAACGTGACCAGGCCAGCGGATTGTGGTGGCAGTGAGCGGCGCAGCTTCAGATCGACTTTGCTTCTGCGATGCTGGACTGATGGGTTGAATCGGCTTGGTGTGCGAGGTGGTCACCGGTTCGGTCAAACTTTCCAGTTGACAGTCGATATGGGACGTTGGGACTGGGGGTCCACCGTCCACCCCCTTTTGGCAGTGAGAGATGGCTCGGTCTTTGATTGGTTGTGTGGGGCCCACAAACCGCCTGACTGCAAAACTAGACCCTCCGCACAAAATTTATGGGAAAGAGTCAACACCCATGATTGGGAGTGTCGGCCTAACCTTTACGTACCCGGGTGTAACTTAAAGAACCCCACCCAACCCAAGGTAAAGCAGTCCACCCAAAGCCCATGGGTGACGAATCCAAACCACTGGCTCCCCGTTGATTAGTTTGACCCCACAACCTTTCTGTTCAACAAGAACTCAAACACGCCATTAAAACCCGCAGCAAACAAGTCGGTTCCAACCTTGCCAGGGAAAGCTTCCCTAAGCCACCCACTGGCTTTGTCTCCAACTTGGGGACCACGGAATTGGTGTCCGTTTTTTTGTTTCCCTTTAAAACGGTAGCTGCTTCCCTTCAAAACCCAAACGGGGCAGCCTCCAAAAAATGACGAGCCACGCTGCCAAGCGACGCCGGGCGTCGCTTCAACCGAAGGAGAGGAGTCCGTGGAGGAGGTGCCGCTGCCCGCCGGGGCGCAGGCCATGGCGCTGAGCTTCTTCGCGGATCCGGAGCGAGCGGGGAGCGGATGGGGATGCCTTCGCTTTTGGGCGGTGGTCTCTGCAAAATCTATGGACTCAAATATAGCTTGAGCATAAATTGGTACTGGCACACAGTTTTTACGGATATTTTTTGGTAAAGCTCTTAGCAGCGCGACATGCGTTTGTCTTTTGTTGTTTTAAAGAAATAAACGTTGTTGTTTGGTCGTTGTGCTGCTGTTTTGATGCTTCTTCCCGGCTTTCGTCACGTGGGCGTTAAAACCAGGTGGACGCCTCCATTGTGTTGCGGTGCCGGGGGTGGAGCTGGTTCTTTGCTGCGCTGGGGGTACCCTTGCTTTTGGGGTGTTCTCTTTTTTCAATGTGAGCCAAACATGAAATGCTGCATGCTATTCAACTACATCAAGCCCCTTGTTGACACATTGCCACGAGTATGAGCTCCGCCGTTGCTGTTTCACATCTGGGTTGAGTCATTCACCCAACTTGTAAGTGGACAACGGGCGCCTCCAAAAGGCAAATGGCTGTTGGATCTGGTGCACCATGAAACAGAACTAGTTGACTTCAGAGAGGATGAGTCTCATCCATAGACCGGTGTTTGAATTGGGCCTTCGGACAGACGGCCCATGGATTTCAGTAGGACCTAGTCGATACATGGCAGTGAAAGATCCTCTAGAGTGAGATGCTAACCTTCCGTTTGGGGGAGTCTTTATGAACGCCCATGCGTCCTTTCGCCGAGTTGCTAAGATTCAGAGCTGCATGCCTCTCCGTCAGGATCAACATCCATGGGAGAACATGGCAGAGTGAGCGGATGTGCAAATTCGGAGCCCCCGCCCTCAAGCATCAACGCTACGTGGCTCATGATCCCGTCTATGTCAAACTGGGAACACCTCCCCCAAATCGTGGTTTTCCTCCCCCAACAAAAAACAACAACTCGACTCCGTCCCCCCCAAAAATCGTGGTTTGTCCTTTTGGATCCCCGCCTCCATGCCAAACATTTACGCATCCCTCCCCAGGAGCGGCGCAAGAGCTGGGCGGCCGTGGCCTGCTCCGACGGGGCCCTGCGCCTGGTGGACGCCTCCCCCATGCGCACCGCCTCGGTGGTGAGGCGGCCGCTGCTGGGTAGGTTCTGTGGCTACGAAGTCCGGCTCGCGCCTTCGAGCTCAGAAACCCGCTGGTTTCTGAGTCGATTCCCCCAACAGACATGTTCAACCATGATGGTTTCGAGCATGGTTTGAAAGTGGTGCGAACGGGTTTTGTCCACAGTATGGTCATGGACTGAAGTAAACATTTCAGGGATGGCGGAGCCAGAACCATGCAATGGACATGACCCGTGGCTTTGTCCACAGGGCGCCCAAACCTGATAGTTTGAAGTCGGAAATTCAGAAATGTGCCAATGTCAGCGAGTTCTGTTCTTGCAGGGGCCCTTTTACCGGGTTCCAAATGGGTTCCAGCTGGTGCATGAATCATGTCCCCTCCATTTCTTAGATCCCATTGAAGGGGTCACCATGGTCACCCACATATGGCTATGATGAAAGGGGAACTGTTCACAGTGGTGGAGACAAATGGCTGTGGGTCAAAACCAATGGTACTATTTTGGGGTGGGTGCACCACTCATTTTAGTCTTAAGACTTTCACTGAGGCAATAACTGGGAAGTACAAAAAAGAAACAAAAAGCAAACAAAATACAAAAACAATACAAACCAAAAATACACACTGAAAAACAAAACAAAACAAACAAAAAAAGAAAACCGGGGGGAAAAAAAAACAGAAAACAAACAGACAAAAAACAGAAAACAAACAACACGCATGCACAGAAAGAGGGAAACAGGGATGCCTGGTCTGCCCCTGAAGTGTCCCGGGCGGCATTTTGTTCTTTGTTTGTTCTGTTTTTGTTCTTTATTTTTTCCCTCGTGTTTTTACACATTTTGGATACTTGGTCTGCCCCTGAAGTGTTTCCGGCTGCATTTTTTTTTGTTTGTTCTTTTTTGTTTTTTTTTTTTGTTGTTTTTTGTTTGTTTCCGCGTCTGTATTTTTATATTTTTGCTGATTTTCAGTGATTGCCTATTTCTGAGGGTCATAATTTTAGTGCATTTTAGTGGTTGGATTGGGATGTTCACTGGGGTTACGATTTGGATTTTGACCCATAGCCACATCCTCAAGCGATAGTCCCCCAAAAGGGCCCCAAACAAAGTTCGGACTGGCGTGAGGTCGCCTGCGAGTTTTTTCAGGAGCTGCTACTCCCACGGCGTGGCGGCCACGGCTGTGGCCATCTCCCGGGATGGCGCGGGCGGAGGGTGCGGGTGAGGTGCTTGTCACATGGTTGGAGCACAGGATCATTTCGAACATGGGGCTTGCCTTGGGCATATCCTAAGCCGGTACATCCTTTTTTCTGGAACCCAAGCCCTTGCTACTTACCCCGAACAGAAAGAGGCGGGTGCCTCGCACTTGGAGGTGTCCGCTAGCAAGCATGTTCTTGCCCGAGTTGGGAGTCCAGATAGAGAAACAGAACCGGGCCACCCAAACTGGGTGATGGTTCGATGTTTGTTTGCTGGTGTTTGCCTATCCCAGGCAAGCAGTGCCAGGTTTGGATCTATGCTTGACAATCTCAAGTTCTTGGACAGCCTGATTGAAATGGAATTGGTGATGTGCCTGCTGTCCCGCTACAGATTGCAACACCAAGAAGCTTACGACATGTTCGAATCATGTTGGATAGCGAAGTTGGGCAGGATGATGATAGCCTACAACCTTGCAACATAGGCTGAGCATATTGTGTGGTGAGCTCTCGTATGGCTGTTCTGACACGTACTCATGAGAGCGTTCCAATGTTCTCATTCTAGGTTCCAGCGGTTCAAACAGTTTCAGCCAAAAGGTTGACATCCCATTTCAAGTGCTGCAAGCAGCTCTCATGCATTTGCGTTTGCGCCGCTGTCGTGCCTGGCTTGCCATGAGGCGGTTCAAGTGTTCCTGGCTGTGGGAAGCGCCGCAAGGCAAGTCCTTGGCTTCGGGTAGCTCGAGCGGCCACGTGGTGCTGCCTGGGGACTCGGGCAGCAACAATGCTGTCAGGCAGGTTCATTTGGTGAACCTATGTAGCCAACAAATCGGTGAGGACTCTCCACTTTTGATTTGGTTGGAATGAGAAGCTGAACTGGTTGCTGATGCAGTTTTTGAGATTGCGTATCACGCTTCCCACAGATGCCTTGAATTGTGGCTTTCGCTGTCTATCGCGAGGGCATGAATTAAGTCTTGCTTTTCCGAAATATTTGGTGTTGTTGGAATTTCTGAGTGAAGCACCAGAGCAATCGCTAACACCTCGAACAGCAGTTATCACCACCAGCCATTTGGGGGGACGCGCAGTTTGAGTCTAGTTGCGAATAGTTGGGACAATGAACGATTCCGCCCAAAAAAGAAGCCCTCAAAGGAACACGGAGACGCATCAATTTGAGAACATCCTCAAATCAGGATCACAAAGCACAGAACCCCAAAGCAAACTATGTGACACAGAAACCCAGAATTGCAGCAAGCAAGCAAATTCACAGACCAATTGGATGAAACACAGTACAAGTTGGGACCGCACACTACAGGAATTTGGATCTTCTGGGGCGCTAGGGTGACATCTGCGATTTGGAGCCAAAACGCTTTTCCGGGTAGCATTTATACCGTGGCTTGGCGCACCGATGGTGCTCCCAGGCAACCATTCCATGGCGGCGGCCCCACTCCTTTGCCAGGCACGCTGCCAGGAGCCACGTGCAGCTTCTCATGACGCACTCTCCCGGATCATTCAATCGGAGTCCATGAAACAGCATTGAGGTATGACTGGTTTGTTCTTGGTTTCCCCGGCATGCTATCTTGGCTTTGGTGGCAATTATCTTCGAGAACGCTCGTGGCATGTTAGCTTGACTGTTGGCATTTCCTCAATTTGTAGAAAGCATTGGTGCCCTAACAATGCGCTATAATCACACCCAAGGATCTCATGAAGCAGACTCTCAGACGAACGACTGTGAGTTGGCATTCAGTTTGGTTTCAGTTTTGAAACCCCATTTGCGCAGCGAGCAGACCAAGCTGACCAAGGAGAAGCCCTCCACCCGTTTGAAGCCCCTCAAGCACGACCAAATGATTGGCTGAGTCTTTGTGCTGGGGCTACTTTAGGTTCATTTGGCCGTCGGCGAAACGTCTTAATGGGTCAAGGCCAGGGTTGGGCGAAATTGGAGAAACCTTTCAAAGTGAAGCCGCAGGGGCATGCTTCAACCACTGGGTGAAAACCAAAGGAGCCTCACAGCAGAAACCTTTGGTTCGAAGGGAAGAAAGCATGCTTCCTCCCCGCTTACTCATTCCGGGTTCCACGGTTGTCTTCGAAGGGTCAACGTGGTTGAACAGGTTGCGCCAACTGAGGTAGTCAAGGCGTGTAGCTCTTTCAGCAGGCAGTTTTTCCTTTGCCCACCCGAGTCAAGCTGAATGAGCGTATGAGGGGACAGGCATTTGTACCACCCAATGCCAGCAAGTGAGCAAGTGGGAGTTTCTCAACATAGATTTCGGACCTTTTGGACCCCCTTTTCATCTTCTGGTTGGCTTCTTTTTCGGTGACACCAAACGGACCACCGACATCCGTGGAGTTCCGACTCCCGGAACTTGGACGCTGACGCTGTCGCCTCGTCATCGCGCTTGCGTTAAGTGCCAGGCCTCCTGGAAGCGGATGAAGCAGGCATCGAGGCGCTGTGCTACTCCTCGCTTCGCCAGGAGCGGTTGGTTTGGTGGCAGCCACTGCTTCAGAGTCCCAACCATCGCTGGGTTGACCCCTCTTGACTCTTTACATGGATAGGCGCTGCACTGCGACGGACCCTTGAGGGCAGGGAAGAGTCTGGACCCCTCAAGTACGGAGAGTTGATTGCGACTCACTTGGCATGTTGCGCACCGGCCAGGCACTTGGTCTGTTTATTGATGATTCAAGAAGGCTGAAGGGGCGGAAGGAAGCGAGGATGGCTGAGCCGCAAGGAAGGCCTGTTGTAGTTTAGAACATCAGCTCTTCCAGAGGGTGGTATCTTCATTCAAATGCTGGTCAGCCTGAAGGCAAGGGTACGGAGCTTGCAGCAAACCCCATTGTTTGGCGCTCTTGACTCCCTGATGCGCAGCCGGTTGAGGCCATTTGCAAAAAGATCAATGTGTTGATTAGCGACTTCTAGACATGATCTACTTGGGACAAGGCAAAGCTCAAGACCATTCCTTCGGTAACCTTTGACAACCAATCATGGATCACTGGAAGCTCAAGAACAAAGTGCCACTGCATTGGGCCAAACCAAACTTTTTTTGGGGGAGTCTTGTCCCCGAAAGCCAAGGCAAGACACGTGACAAGGGCAGGAAACAACGCGCCCTGCCATTTTTAAGCTACTGTGGAATTCCTGAGTAGACAGCAAGTGTGCCAACGATGAACCGTGACGGATCGCTTTAACAACAGCTACTCAGAAACGGCTGCGTATTTTTGCCAAATCACCTTTGTGCTGCAGTGGTGTCCTTTCAGCAGCAACCAGCAACACATTCAGACGCAGTTAGAACAGACGATCACACAAAAGAAGGCATGAGCAGACAAACAAACACCTAACCAACCAAACAAACAAACACCTAACCGACTAATCAAACAACACAACACCAACCAACCCAATCAATCAGACAAACAAGCATCCAACCAACCTAACCAAATTTAGCAACCAAGCAACCAACCAACCAAGCAAGCAAACATACATCCATACAAACATACAAACAATCTATGCCAAATGTCCCAGGAGATCCTGGCATCGAGTGATCAGCTGGGAAACCTGCAGGCAGGAAGATCGAGCCCTTCATAAACTTTTCAGGTAAAGATGCTCGGAAGTTCACTGGGGGTGCGGGATTTTGACCAACGGCCGTTTATTGAGAACCAACATGCTCAACGGTGCTCCCACTGGATTGACATGCGCTTGTCGGAACAGGGGAGCCTCCAAATTGGGTGTTTTTTTTTGGGGGGTTTTCTTTTAACATGAGCCCCACAAGAGTACCCTCGGGAAAAGGACCTTCCTATAGCAGCGGCTGCTGTCCAGGTTGAGGGCAAGAGGGTATGGCAGGCAAGCATGAGAGTATAAGCGCGGTTTAGGTTGCAGTCCCTTTCCGAACGGGCTTCAAAACGCGACAGTTCGTTCTGCCTCTTTGCGAGTGCCTCTATGCCTTCCTTTGTTGCCAATTGGGTTGTGGAGCCAGAGACCTGTGTTACACTCCAAGGAACAAAAAGCAGAAACACACATAAATATATATACATATATATATATAATATACACATAGTTTCGGATACATTCATAAGTGGAAAACCAGCCTGCCAAGCCTCGGCCCACAAGCGCCTCGAGCCTCCTCTTCAGCCTTCGCACAGGTGTGGGATGCGCAGGCGCTGCGCCACAGCTGCCGCTTTCTGGGGGCGCACAGAGGGTCTGTGCCGGGGCCCCAATTGCAGGGAGACGGGCAGATGGAATGGCTCGAACTGCGGGACCCTGGTCGTTTCTGGATTGGTTCAATCGCAAGCAAACAAGCATCACTTGAGGGAGGGTGATGGCCAATGTGGTTTTTGATGGTCGTGAGCGGATGCCTGTAGTGTATAGTGGATGCACGTGTCAGTGCCCACGTTTGGCGGAGCCTGCGTGACGGACTATACGGAAAATACGCATTGTTTCTTTTTCAGAGCTTCCTTTGCGCAAGAACTGGCCGAGCCTGACATGCACCGTTGTCCAGTTCTTTGCCTTGTTGTTTTGTTTTGTATGGCTGGTTCTGCTACATAGCTTTTGATTGGAGTGCGGGGGCGTGCGGACACACCAAAACCTTTTGCTCAAAGGGCAGTGATTTTTGTTGAGCGCCTCGCAGAGCTGTGGTCGAATGCCTGAGGCGCGGCTTGTCCTTTTCCACCCAGAACAGCGACCTGCTCATCTCCGGGGGGGATGATGCCGAGCTCATCTTCTGGGATGTGAAGTGCCTTGGCTGAGTGCGCTTAATGTGTTTGCACTTTTATCCAATTGCACAAGCACGTGGTTTGCACGGCAGCTGTCCCTTGGCATCTCCAAGGAATTCGAAGCAAATCCAGCAGGCGGGGCTTGAAGACGTGAGAGCTGCTCCTTTGCGCAGCTCGCCAGGTATCCGTTGAAAGCGGCATTACCTCTCTCTCCTACCATTCAGGCCCGGAAGGAGACTTTGAGGTGCTGTTATTCCAATCCAATGGTTTGGGACAAGACGAAGATATGTGTGCGAAACAGTGGACATGCTGTGCTGTATGAATTGGCTTTCTTGTTTGCTCCAGTCAAGTCTATCCTCAATGAACTCGATGCCTGGCTCACATCGTTTGAAGGTGCGTTTCAAGCCGGGCAAGTCTGGGGGGATAGCGGTTGATCAAGTTTGTTTTGCCCCAGCTTGATTTGTCCGGTTCCTGGAAATTCCTGGTGATTCAATCGCCTCAGGCTGCTTCATTTGGGGCGCTGTTCGAATTCCATTGCGGCTGGCTGTGGTTTCCGTGAACTGGTTTCGACCGATGCACAGGGGGCTACTTGCTCGCCAGCGGCATGGAGGATGGCGCCGTGCTGATCTTCGACCTACGTGGCTCGGATGAAACCCCAAACCCTGAGCCCTAAATGCGCCTTGCGCCTGTCAAAGCGGTCTGCCTTGGAGAAATGGCAAGGAGGTTGGTGTAGCGAGCTTGGAGAAATGCAGCTTGTTGGTTCAGCGAAGCACGTGGGCTTTCTGCAGGCTCTTGGCTCGGAATCAGTTGGTTAGCGGGCTGCTGCAAAGTGGCAGCTTTTGATTTGGCAGCTGCCAATCACGTACCAGAAGACCTGACACTTGACAGGCGCAGCCCAATCAAATTGCACTAGTTGATAGTTCAAGGGCCAAGACTTCCATTTCTTGCGTTCCAGCTTTGTCGTTTTGCTGTGGCCCAAGTCTGAGGTATGCTGGCCCGGCACTGAGAGGCACGAGGATTCAACAGAGGCCCATGGACTCATCAGAATTTGCCAAGTGGACCGGAGACCAAAAGCACAGCCAGCGAAGTGCACAGCTCACAGGAAACGTCCTTGAAACCAGGAGACGAGATCGATGGATACATAGGGCGGATGGACAAAGTCCACTTTGCGTCCAGCATTCATAGGGCATCCATTCCAACTGCTTCCAGAAGTGCGTGCCCGAGGTCTCCAAGAAGCAGCCTGCGGAGCCCTTGCAACGCTTCACTGCACATGAGGGAGGCGCGCAGGCGTTGTGGGAGGACATGGATCCGGGATAGCTGCAAGCATCATCTTAAACCTGAGCGACACTTTGGCCCGGATGGCGCGATGCTAGTCCGATCGACATGTGTGCTCATGCGGAAGCAATCGCCCGCGAGCTCAAGCATGTCTGCTTCAAACGAGGCATGATGGGTGTGTGGTATTTAGAGATTGTACCCGTCAAGAGAGTTGTCCCTTTGTGTTGTCATTTTCATTCTGCCGGCTCATTTGCCCGCCCCGCAAGTGGGCTCTGCAGGCAACCTCGTAGCACTGGCCTTTGCGCCAGATGACGCCAAGCTGCCAAAGCAGGTGCAGAGACGGGGCGGCCTGCATACTCTATAGGACTTCAAAGCCAAGTGCTTTTTGTTGGTACCCTGCTGACGAG
Organism: Effrenium voratum; assembly: GCA_963377175.1. Classification (NCBI taxonomy): domain Eukaryota; class Dinophyceae; order Suessiales; family Symbiodiniaceae; genus Effrenium; species Effrenium voratum. The sequence continues at coordinate 30,710 of CAUJNA010002061.1, read as the reverse complement.
CACTGGTTGACTTTAGCCATTGAAAAGATATTGCCTTTGGTTCTCAAAGCTCTGGATATTGGCCTCATGTCGTGGCTGCGCTATTTGATTGGGCAGAAAAATCTGGCTTGTCAGAGGGCTGTTCAAAAAGGGGATGCCTTTCCGACTCTTTTCACAAGATGGTCATCAACTCTTTGATTGGGACCTTATCAACCTTGTGTCACCCAGCATTGGAAGCATGGAAGGCAAGAAGGCCAGCATGCCCATTATTGGAATTATGGCCATCCAAAGAGTTTTGACATACCACACGTGACAAAGACATCCACCCTCCGTCCGAGTTGCCGATCTCCAAACGGCCAGGCCGTGTCTCCACGTGCGGCTGCAGCAGGCAGGTTGTCCATGCTCCAAAGACAATGCCCCCCCCTCGTCAGAGCCACTTCTGGGATTTCTGGGTGTAGTTGTGGCATAAGTGAGCAACAGTGGAAGAATGTGGTGTTTTGAAGATGCATCGGGCATGGCAGAATGGAAGCATTTGGGCATGACAGTGCTCCATCCCGGCGGACGGTTGTGGCGTTGCCATGGTTCATCCACGGCCTTTGAGAGCGTTGGATTTGCCTTTCCAAATCTATGACTGAGTCCCCCAGTAGTGCCCTTCTACACTTTTTTGGGGGCAGGGTTCCCCTACTAAAATAGACTGCAGCAAAAAGGGTACCCTTCTTCAAACCTCTCTACTGGAGGACCTAGATGATCATTGAGGCGTCCCCCTGCAAGCTATGGCCCAGGCGCCAGTGTTCCCACCTGGCCCACTGTGCGGGGCAGTGGGTCAACAAGCGCATGGGTCCCAGGAACTGCAAACGGGCAATGGGTATGTAGCCGGTGTTCGAAAACGCCAGGACGGTGGAGGCGTTTCCCAGGCTTCCACGATCAGAGAGACTGACGCGCCATTCTTCTTGATTCATGCTCGCTTTCGGAATTCCAGGCACAGCTAGAAGTCTCAAGATTCAGCGCCCCGTTTCGCGGCTGGGACTTTGAGTTGGCTCAAGGACTCGTTGATGCCATGGTGTTAGGGGTCCGGGTCCACGGCCCAGATGTGGTGAATGCGGAGGTGAAGCTGGATGAGACCTTTCGGCCCGTGCCGATTCCAGCAAAGCTGGGGATCCCCGTGCTCTTCAAGGAGTCATCAAGAAATGGGTTTTGCTGAACATTGGGGAGGCACATGGGTTGTTCCGTGTTTCCCTTCCCTTCAACAGAACAAGCAACAAGGGTAATCTCGAAAGGAAAAGCACGCTGAAGTGTTGTTGAGTCAAGGGTGCTCCTTGTCCGGCATTGTTGGCATTATGTTGTGCGTCACAGTCATTGTGCCAGCAAAAGATATGTCGACTTGTTCTGTGTTTGTTTGTTTATATCGACCTTCTTGGCCGACTCCGTTAAGGAGGCCTAAAAGGCCACGAACTCCCACAAACAGACATCTCGATCGCAACACCGCGCAACGCTACACAGCATGGCTGCTGCCCGGCGCCCCTACCTTCTACTCAGGGAGACTCATTGGTGCAACCATGAGCACACGAGAACGTGCAGTTTGCCCCGCTTATTCCCTCTATTTGGGCAATTGCAGTTTCTCGGTGGTGGAGCGATGCCGCAGTGCTTTTCTCGCAATGACGCTGGCATACTAGCGCCGCTAAAGGGGCGTAGTGCTCGGCTAAGGACTTAATTATAGTTGCAATGCTGAGCGTGAATTGCGACAAGCAACGGGCAAGGATGTCTTCAAGGAGCTGCCTGGGGGGTCCACCGGGCGGGTGTGCCGTGTCCCGAACATGACCAACAATGTCCTAAGCAACGTCGTTTCACAGTTCGCATCGGCGGAGAAAACGTGCAAATCAAATGCCAGTCCCCTGATAGGGGGAGTTAAGCGCTGCTTTCTACCAACGCAGAAAGAGGAAAAGGTACAAACATCGCGATTCACGCGAAAGGGTTGGGAAGGTATAACTGCATCCGTTGCCGACTTGTGTATTCGTACAGCTATAAAGCAGGAAGAGTGAAGAGCGTACTTGAACTTATCAAGGGAGGGAAGCGCAATCGAATCCACAGGGAATTGACATGCGCGAAAGTGTTCTAAGATACGAAGGTGTACTTGAGCCCGTTGCGGATTTGTGCATTCGTGAAAATTATCAACGGCAGGCAAATGGCTGATGGTTGTTTTGGTGAGTTGGGCATGTGTTGTGGGTGCAAGTAAACCTGCCGGAGACACGCGTTCGAAGAGACGAAGGTTTGATTGAGCCTGTTGCACATGTGTGCATGTGTAAAGATGCAGGTAGCAGGCAAAGGTGTAATTGAGCTTGCTGGGGAGGTGTTGGAGTATGGCTAGAAAAGGAGGGGAAGTACAACTACCCCTGCCAGGAATCGGTTCCCGCGAAAGTGTTTGCAGAGCAGGATATGCAATTAAATCCGGTGCGGGCTTGTGCGTTCGTAAAGTTTGTCAGTGGGAGGTATCCAGCAGCTGAAGTTGTTCCGGGAATCGGTTTACACCAAAGGGTTTGAAGCGAGCAAAGTGTCATTGAACCCGTAGTTGAATCCATCGCGGATTTGTGCATTCATGAAGTTTATTAGTAGGGGGAGGAAGTGAAATTGAGCTCGTTGGGGAGTTGGGTGTGCACCATGGCTAGAAGCGGGGGAATTGTGAAAAAGCACGAAGAGGAACAGGGGCAACTGAACCTGTTGTGGATCTTGACATGTACGAAGTTTGCAAGTAGGCTAGGAAGGCTTCATTGCATGCGCTGAAACAGACAAAATGCGTTGTGGCTAGAAGATGACGATAGGAAGCGGTGCTCGAACCCGTTCAGGTTTGTGCTTTCTTGAAGTTTAACGGTAGGACAGGAAGAGTGTACTTGAGCTCGCGCTTGGGTTCTGGCTGGAAGAAGAGTGAATTGAGCTACGCACCTCTCAAACCTTGAGCCTTCCGGTTTCTCCAAATTTGTTTTTGGTGGCCTCAACCATTGCCTTCTCCCTTCTCCAAAGTGAGTCTCCCCTCAAATGACCGGTTTTTTGGCCGCAAAAAACAACCGTGCTGCATCTTCCAGGCCCAGCCGGGCACTGGTGGGGACGACTCCCACATCCGCAGCAGCGCCATCGTGCGGTTCATGGCGGACACCGACGGCCTGGCGCCCATGGAGTGGCAGTACGGGGGCGACCGAGGGCCCGCCCCCCCAGTGGTGCTGGCGCGGAAGGACCGGCTGCCGCTCTCCAGCCAGGACTTCCGCCTCATCTGCGGCTCGGATTGCTACACCTGTTGGGAGAGGGGGGAAAGGGACAAGCTTTGAGGAATTCGTCGAATTACAGTCCTTTGCTGTGGATTGCTTCGTCCAGGAGTTGTGTGTGTGTGTGTTGGTGTGTGTTTGTCTCTGTGTGTGTGTGTGTGCGCCTGCGTATGTGTTTCTATTAATCTACCAGCGTTTGTGTGGGTAATTCCCAACACGTTTGTATCCTAAAGGGAAGGACCCACTGTTTTCCCCTTGGTTTCTCTGTGGCGCCTCTCTCTCGTGCCGAAAACGCGACACGCCCGCGGATCTGCGGATGCGCGAGGCAAGTACATGAGCTACTGGATGGAGGAAGCCGAGGAGGCAGAGGAGCACATGACGGAGGTGTCCAACCGCATCTTAGAGCCCAACGCCTTCCAGGCGAGGGATACCTTCAAAGTGCGGGGTTCGGAACGGGGAAGTGGTATGAAGCATGGCAAAATGTCTGTAGGTTGACATAGCCCTACTTGGACACAGAACTGTATGAAGACACACAGGCACAACGCATGATTGCAGCATGATGCTTATGATGCTTGCCTGCCAGGCGTACGTGCGCGAACATGCGGAGGACCGGAGTGCTCAGGCCAGCAAGCACAAAATAAGGCTGAGACTCACTCGCCAACGACAAACCACGGACTTGGTGAAAGGAGCGAAGCTGGCAAAAGGAGATGATCACAACTGCTCACTTAGAGCCCAAGCAGTGGGTCAAACCTCATGGCCAACAAAGTACCCTCTCAAAACATGTTGGTTGCCCTTTGCCACTGCTATACACCGCCAGAGTGACAACTTATAATTTCAGCAGACAAACCAAATCATATTCACCGGCTTTCTTTGGCTCAAACAATCGACGAGTGCTTGATGATTTCTGATCTCAACACGATGGTTGTGCCGTGTTTGACCGGCAGCTCCTGCGCTGAGTTTCCGTCAGGCGACAAACTCCGAACTCCCAACTCTTAGTGTTTTGGGGACTATGACCATAGCTTGGTCACTTTCAGCTGTGTTCTAGTCATGTACCAGTCCACTTTCCAGAAGGGATGAGGCCAAACCCGCGAGGAGCATCCTTTGGCCTTCCTCTCGTTGCAGTTCCCGCTGCGGAGCACAGTTTTAGCCGATGGGCTGGAGGCTTCAGATTTGACACGTGGCCGGAGTGCAAGAACGTTCGCCGCACATACACCCCACGGAATGGGGGTCCCAAGTTGAAGGATCATCTCTCGGTTAGGGCATCCCTGGTAGTCAACCAGGGGGCTCCCCAGAATGCCGAGGTTAGGTTGGTTGGTTGCTGGATGGATGGTTGGTTGGCTGGCTGGGTTGAACATCACGAGCTGCCCCTGAGGCTGATGTTGTACAAGAGGAAACCCAAAAGTGACCCGCAAAGAGACAAGTTGCGACAAGACAAGCAATTTGTAGAATCATGAATCCTGCCAGCAGCTAGACGTCATCCATGTGTGTGTGTGCCGCAGTGCACCGGCGTAGGGAAGCCCCCATAGCGGTGATATTTGGGTGCATGGGTCAAAATGGTTCAGATCTCTGATTAGTTGCTGAGGCTTGGTTTGTTTGCAACACAAGCGCAGAGGTGTGAAAGACACAAGTTTCAGGGAAGCCGCCAATCGGATGGTGTTTGAAAGGCCACCAGCAGGAAGCCAGCCAAAGGGAAGAAGCGGGAACTTGATCCCGCGTTGGGTTTCGACGGTGCACCTCTAAAGGGGGTGATTCAGATTCAGATCTCATCCCAGACATCCTGAAATCTTCTAGCTCCCATTCTGCATGCACGTGTTTCTTTCCATATAGCGCATGTGGCAGCAAAGTCCCTCCAAAATCTTCGGCGCACATACGTCCAATGTAATGTCACAATGTAACTGATGTCCAGCGAAGCGTCCCCAATTTGAATTATGTCCCCTATGGCACAAAAGGCTGGGCAAATGAGGCATGCCTGAATTGATGAGTGTTCAGATCATAGGTGCGTGCCCTTCTAGTTCAGCTTGGACAAAAAATATTGCAGCAGTTGGTCGTTGGTTGACCCAACTCACACTTCAGTTTGGACCAAGAATCTTGCAGCAGTTGGTCGTTGGTGTATCCAACTGACACTTCAGTTTGGACAACACATCTTGCAGCAGTTGGTCGTTGCTTGACCCAACTCACACTTCAGTTTGGACCAAGAATCTTGCAGCAGTTGGTCGTTGGTGTATCCAACTGACACTTCAGTTTGGACAACAAATCTTGCAGCAGTTGGTCGTTGGTTTACCCAACTGACACTTCAGTTTGGACAAAACATATTGCAGCAGTTGCTAGTTGGTTTATCCAACTGACACTTTAGTTTGGACAAAAATTATGGCAGCAGTTGGTTTTATTGGTTTATCCAACTGACAAACAAGAACGACCCCCCCGTGGTTCGGACAAAATCTTGCAGCAGTTGGTCGTTGGTTTACCCAACTGACACGAACGAACGAACGACCCCCCCCGTTCGAGGAACGGGCAGCAGGGCGAGGTGGTGGACTTCACGCGGGACCGGGTGGGGGTGGAGTTCCCCGATGCCAAGCGCTGCGCCCTGCGGCCCTGCAAGCTGAAGCTGCAGCGGGAGCCGCCGAGCGAGCGGGAGCCCAAGGCCAAGCGTCCGGCGCTGGACAAAGAGGAGCTGGTTGGACGGTGAAGTCCCGTTTAAGGTGGAAGGCCTTTGAGTTTACGTCTTTGTGTTTGTTTTCGTTTTTTTTGGTTCCCCCCTTTTTTCCCGCTTTTTTGAGGTAGTTCAAGGATGTTTGTATTTGCTAGTAGTAGTGAAGGCTGGTGCTGCTGCTGCTGCCGCCTTGATCTGTGATTTGCCTTGTGCCTTGTTGGTGTTGGGGCACGTTGGGGTTCTGGTTCTTCTGGTTATTCTGGTTCGTTGGGTTTGTCGGGTTGTTCTGGTTCTTCGGTTTCTTGAGCGGTCGTTGCATGTCTTTGAGTGTTCTCATGTTGTATTTTCCTTGTTTGCATGGCAGTACGAATATGTTAAGTTTACAAGCAAACCATTCACACCCCAATTCAGCACGCCACTTCAAGGCTATTCAGCGAGCTTCCAGGCATCTAAACATCTCAACCAGTGAAGGAGCGGAAGAAGGAACTGGAGAGACAGGAGGCGCTGCAGATCGCGAAGCGATTCCACGAATGCCTCTTTGAGGACACCTTCCCGGAGATGGGGGATCTGCATTTGTTCGGGGTGGGTTGCGATTACAAGGCCAGGGCCACCGAGGTGCTTGCGGTTTGGCAGGGCTTGGTGAAGCACATGGATTTCACCGCCGAGCAGATCGCGGAGGCCCTGATCCAGGGCAACATGAAGGAGCGCTTCACCGAGTGGACGCAGAAGTTGGCGGAGTCTCGTACACCCAACTCCACCTATGCCACAAACCTGATCGCTGCACATTTTGCGGCAACAGAGTGGGATGAGCTTTGAGAGACCCCATTCGCAGTTTTAAGCTGATTGGCCAGAAGTGCCTTATAGATGACAGATGCCGGAAGTCACCTTGTCACCTAATTTGTTTCTCATTCTGCGGGCATCATGGCCGTTGGAACTTATGAGCTTATCCATGATGGTTCGTTGTGATGGTTTGCTTCAGGTACCTTGTTGTTTGTTTGCCTTTTTCTTCCGGGTGCACAGACAATCTCCCCACATTCCGCGAGCTTGGTTTTGGCCCTTGGTGACGTTCTTGCACCTGCCTACGCCTACCGCTCAACTGAGCCATAAACCAACCGAATCGACGCCGCCGCCGTAAAGTGGGGCCCGGGGCGCTTCGCCGATGCTCATATTAGGATGCTACGGGCATTCCTTATTTTGGATAGGTGTCCTTACGATCTGAAGAGTCAACAGGGCAAGTATCCTAGACCAGATGACCGGTACCATCTGGTACCACAAGGTGCATACACATTTGACTTGCGGCTTACGTCGCCTGCTTTCATTTTCATTCATGCCTGAGTGTGGCAGACAGCAGTTTCGCGTGTAAGGACCACCTGTGAGATATCGACTTTGTTATATCCCCCTCCCAACAAACAGAATGGTTGTTTTCCTTTGAATCCCAAGAAGCAGTGGCTCAATTGGGGTTGAAGGCCTAAGTTTGTTGACCCATCTGAGGTCAAGGCCGAGTCTCTGGAGGCTCCAAGGGTGGCTCGGGTTTTGGAAGGGGCCCAAGCTTCAGCCGTGCTGTTGTGATGCTGGGCCATGCCGTCGCAGAGGTTTCATGATGAGCATGTTGCGTGCTGGGCAACTGGTCACAACCTCAGGCCCTCAGGCCCAGAAAAAAGCAGACGTTCTGCCTGACAGAGCCCGTATTATAACCTGTCGAGCAGACAGGCATGGCCCACTTGATCGCTCACGCGGGGCCGTGAAGTTGTTGAGCACAGCACATGCACGACTTTTGGCGATCACTCAGCGTGCTGCATTGGGTGGGGTACATATGCTTTTAATGCCATGTGCTCCATGTACTCCTTGTGGCCTTTTACTTTCCCACATCCGGTGCCGAGACTCGTGCCTCGGTTTTCGTTCTTGGTTTCCTTGGGGCCGCAGGAGGTGCCCAGCTATGCCACACTGGAGTCCATCATGGACAGGCCGGGAACTCGCAAACTTTGTTTCAGTTGTCCCGCTGTCGGAAAGGTAGCCTCCAAAAGAGCATTTGAATGAATTCTCTTCGTAGTCTCTACGGAGAAAAACAAACGCCTCTTTTGGGATGTGATCTTCATGTAGCCTGCAACGTCTTAAAACTAGAGGATTCCATTTGCTTTGCACAGAACTTACACAGTTGCTGACGCATTTAGATGCGCCTCTCCCCATCTCTTCCTTGCTTGCATATGGATCTGTGAAACATGAGCAAGTGAGTCTACATGAGGCTGTTATTTTGGGGCATACGTTGGATTCTCCGCTCACTTGTTGCCCGGTCATTTCACCTGAGCCTTCAAACATCGCAAGTGACTAGTTGGGAATCCCCCGCCGAGGCTGTCGAAGAGAGCCGTGCGGTCCTGAGAGTTGGTCGCCAGCGTTTTTGTGGTACGTTCGGCGAATGCTTTTCCACGGGTTTGCATCTTGTGGTTTGTTCCAACACTCAGCTATTGCTTGGGTTCTGGAAGGTTTGTGGCGAAAGCTTGGAGTTGTTCCGGGCAGATGTCAGAATCAGGGCAAGACAAACAATGATCAGACACCCTGTTATTCCACTCAAGATGCTTGCCCCTTGAACTGTTGTTGAAGGAATTCGGCGTGAGGACTACTATGTCATGCCTGTTTGTATGGTTCGTGCATTTAGCATAATCTTCCTTTTGAATGTGGCATTCTGGCCGTACATGAGCATTATTTGTATTTGGGTTGTTGTGCCGGATTCAACAATGACTCCCAGCGAAGCTTCAAGCTGTGTCCATCATTCATCTCTTTGACTTTGGGGCTAGGCATGTGGAGCCTTGGGCCTGGGGTTGCATCTTCAACTTCCTGCAAGTTGAGGTCCCGGATGATGCGTGCGCCCCCCAGTCTGTAAATCCTGGGACGAGATACCTTTAGCTTTAGTCCATGAGCCAACTTTGATTTAAACCCTGTGAGGCAACTGGCCTTTTGAGCTATTCTTTACTTGCTGCCTGCCCCCAGCAAGAGCTTTCTCAAGTGGGTTGTCCAACCCAACACGTATAAGTAAGTGGAAGAGAATCAACGCCAACATGCATTCATGGAACTGAAGTGATTTTTGATTGAATACTTGGTTACGCTCTTTCGTGATCTCCATTTATGGAAACACGGACTTGAGTTTCAAGAGCGAAGGCGTGGTGAACTCGTTAGCGAAGGCGTGGTGAACTCGTTAGCACCATGAACCTGGTACTGTTTGAGCCAAAAGCAACTCACATGTTCAACTGCCGAGGAATACTAGACAAATGGAGTGAACAAAAGGTTGGCCTTTCATTTTCGGGGGGCGGTTGGCTTGGTTTGCTGGTTTGCCAATGTCAGGGCCAGCACTCACAGCGCTGATGGCAGGACTGAGCGGGATGGCGGGATGGCGGGAGGGGGCTCCAGTCATGGGATGCCCGTGGCAACCAGAAATGCGGCAGACTTACTTTCCATGCCGGTAACCCAGCGATCCGCCATTTGAATACCCATACAAAACCGAGAGCAAAGTGTGGACGCCAGAGATCCGGCCAACGGACTTTCCATTCCGGCAACCTGCCCAAGTGCTCAACACAGAAACCCAATTCCTGATTCGCTTGGTTTCCCTTTAATCCTTCAATGCAACCCGCAAAGGTACGTGCACCAACTCCAACAAGACCCAACAGGTTCAAACCTTGGCTCCAACTGATTCACCGTCTATGCGTACAACGGATCGAGTTTGGGCACCAGATGCAACAGCATAAAATCCTAGCTGTGATGTGAAAGGTATCATACGGATGAGGAATAAAATGGCATGCCTCAATGATGGCTGCTTCAGTACTCGGCTGGACGCCTTTCAGGATTTGCCCAAATTACCGCCAACCGGTTTAAAGACAAGACTTGCAAATCGGATTGCAAAACCATTTACCAATAGAGATTGTTCATTACGATTGGCCATCCTTCATGTATCAGAGCCACATTAGTTTTAGTCGGACCCACCTGCAGTTTGTTCTGTTGGGTTTCAAGTGCAGGATGGATCACCGTTGACCCTTTTCGAGGTCCATGCCGGAACCATGCTTCATGTGAGCTGCAAACATGTGGCCGTGTCATGGTTCCTTTCTTTTGTTAGCTAGAGTTCCCTTTGAAATTATTTAAACAAATAATAAAGAAAGGGCGCCTGCTTAATTAAAAAAAATACATGTGTGTATACATATATATATATATATATACATAAAAGCAGGGAGATCCGCTGGAGTCTTGGGCTCTCGCCTGCAAGCTTTCGCGCAAGGACTCCTTTGAGCCCATGGCCAGGGAGCTCTCAGGCTTCTGACGCGTTCGCGCGCGTGTGTCGCGTCAGCAGGCTGGCTGTCGGTCTATTGGTGTCCTTTTGGGTCCGGTTGGTTGAAAGTCGCTGGCTTCCAGGATTCCACTGTTATCAGCTATCAGTCTGGTTCTCATGATTTACCAGTGCCAGCATTTGCCCAAGGACTTGTGCTTGCAGGGCCAAGATGTATTGTGTTGAAGCAGGAAGTCATCTCAGGCGGTTCTGTTGCATCATGTTGGCAAGCCTCAAACCTTGCACGCCTGGTGAGCGCGTGGCAGACAGATGTATATGTGTTCGAAGGCAAGAACACAGACCAAGGACCTTGGACAAATGACCCATCAGTGGAGCATGACAGCCTTGACCGACTTTCAGCAACAAAGTTCTTATTGTTATGATTGCTAATTGCTATTGAATGCTATCTTAGTTATGTTCAACCAGAATTGCTCCAAGTATCACTGCAAATTTGCAATGTCAGGATTTATTGCACCGACCAAGCCGCAGGCCAAAGTGCCTCCGCTGCCTGGGCGCGGGAGCTTACCTTGCCGCCTGTTTGGTGCAGCTCAGTGGCACCGGCTCTTCGCCTCGCGTTTCATCGGGTTCTCCACAGCCAAGAGGACTTCATGACTTGTGCACCGCGGTGCGTGTTTACCAACTTGAAGGCTGCAAGGACTGTGACAGTCAGAGCAGAGCTCAAGAGGCATGGTTTTTTGGGAAGGCGTGCTGCTGGTCTGAAGATTGATTGCTGGGAGCAGGACACAGATGCGCACTTAACTTAGATGGCTGGAATTTGAAGATTGCAGAGCGTCCAACGCCCCAGCAAGAAAACACCGGATATGGAAACGCTCGGCTTTCGGTAACAGGGACATGTATAACAAGGGATGTTTCTTGGTTTCGGGGTAAGTATCCTTTGTAAACATGAAATCAACAGGATGCCAGCCACTTAAAAGGTGAGTAAAAGTACCGGTTTCCCTTTGCTTTTTCCTTATCACAACCAAGCAACGGTTCACTCAGAACAGACACCCAACATGAACGCAGACTCAGCAACCCGCTGGCTCGCACCCGAGGCCGGCTCGGGAGCTGCCAGCCGGAAGCACAGCCAGCCGGGTGGGGAAGGTGGAGATGAGTGATGCCGGGCCTTTTTTTTCAGAAACATGGAAGTATGAGTACGCAAGAACGCGCATCTTTCGCACGCGGCCACGTGTGTGTGTGTGTGTTAATATGTATGTGTTGTTTGCTTAGGTGCCTGGTTAGCTGAGCGACTGCATGTATTTACAGGAGACTCAGTCAAGGCCGCGGAAACATTTTGTGGGTAACATTCTGAATCAGGTGCAAAACAAGGTAGGAACATCCCTAAATGCTGTGGATTTCTTTGGAGATGCGGCTATATGAGCTGTGTGACACCTATTGTCCTACAGCAGCTTGCTGTGTCCCTCAACCGCAGGGCAGTATCCGCCTGGGTGTGTCCTGTTTGAGGTTGCCCCAGAATGGCTGAGTGAACCTATTTTGCAACACAGCCTCTCCGAGGACACACCGCAAGATAGCCGCAAGAGCCAGGCGCGGAAGTTGGCACACACCCGTATGCAAAATTGATAAACTTTTTTGGGGGATAGTGGGACCGGGGGGATTCTTCACTTTTTGAGGACATAGGGAAGGAACAGGCGGCCGGAAGGAAACGGATCCCAGATCAGCAGGTTCTTTGCTTTGCCTTTGAATGTGCGGCTGCGACACACCGCATCTCGTTGAAGGGGCTTGTCCAAGTTTGCCAACCTGCTGTGGCAGAAAGAAAGAAATATACACTGAGGACTTGGAGCAAACAAGTTGATCAACTCCTCCTTCACCAATCCTGTTGGCATCATCGGAGCCCACTTTGTACCCGAGCCTTCCTCTTGTGTGACTGGGTTTACAAGTGGATGGCTCCGACTATTGAAGCAAAGGACAAAGGTGCCAGTTCCACACACACACAAAAAAAAAAACAACGCATCGAAAGGAGTCAGTGTCCAAACAACATGACCGTCAATTACACATGTCAGAAAGCGTGGGGTGTGCCTTCAAACCATCAAACGCAGTTTCGCCGTCTGGATCTGCCTAACACCTGGAGCCCAACATCAGGGGTTGCTAAGTCTTCTGATCATGATCGTTGATTGCCACTGGAGCACCTGAACATGAAAATCCCAACTGTGCCCGTAAAAGTAGTTTTTCAGAGGCAGGCAACCCCTTTCTTGACTTGAGATTGCATGGTCCAAAGTGGACCATTGGCTTCGACGCTTCCATAGTTCTCTCCAGTTCTGCAGGAATCACTTCTTGTGATTGAGCTTTTGGTCCCAAGGTGCTTCGGGGAACGTCGCGCAGGTGCCTAGATACAGCATCGGCAGCCCGTTGGACACAGCTCAGCCCCCAGAGGACACTCCCGATGTTCAGGCACAGCTTGCTTCCGCTTCCCCATGTGAGATGTTGGCCATATTGGGCCCACACAAAAACAGTTTCCCTTGAGCTTCCCTCGAAACCAACCCGACATCCAAGAGGTGCCCAGACAGTGGTCTCCCTTTAGCTTCCCTTCAAGTAATCTAACCCAGCATCCAAAAGGTGCCCCCCCTCAAAAAAGACAAAAGACAAAAACAAAAACAAACAACACACAACAAAAGGAAGGAACCATCCAAACCCAAAAAAAAGGCACCCGGAATATTTGTTGGGTGGGCGATTCCGAGAAAAGCCATGGCCGAGGCAAAGCCGGAGGCCGCTAGCCCGTGGTGGAAGCAGGTTGCCGAGATGGACGGGGCCTCCAAAACGCCCAACTGGGTATGGGTCAAAATTAGTCACCAGGAGTCGGACTGCAGGTTTGAATGTCCATGTTTCCATTTACCAGGGCAAGCCATTTTGGGGTTTCCCTATTTTTGACCAGCCAAATCACCAGTGGGGAGATGAAGGTCTCAGTTGTTCAGTGGCACCCTTTTTCCATTTTCGTTGGTGGCTGCCCCACTAAAAATGGCTTTCCCCAAAAAGGGTTCCCTTTTGTTCCAGCGTCACTGAACGACTAGGTGGGATTCTTGTTCCATGGGTTCGACCTAGTTGATACCCGGTTTCTCATTATGACTCGCCAGGTGACTGAGGATGTTTGTGTTGGTTGACGGGCGAGTGGGATTTCGGCCAAGCTTTGGATGCGTGCCCACAAGCTGCACTCATGACCAGGAGCCCAAAGCGGCAGAACGGGAAGACGAGTCGCCGGTTGGATGCTGAGAGAGGCAGGCCAGGCTTGGTGGGTTTTCGATGTGCAATTTCCCCGGAATAGCTGGGTTTTCGATGTGCAATTTCCCGGAATTGCATAGCTGAGGGAGTAATATCAGAACCATGCCAGGCTCAAAGCAGCGTGGCGGCGGTTTTTTGCGCGCATCTGCAATCCCCAACGGGAAAAGCTCACCACAAAAAATCACCGGGGAAGCAAATGGATCGAGCGCTTTGGTTCCCCAAGGCTCAGGGAGGGTCGGCCTTTTTTCGGCGTGTTTTCTCTCGAGGTCAAGGCGGCAGACCCGCCAGCAGAGGCGCTCCAGCCGCACCTTCCAGTGCGCATCGCCGGTATTCTGCCATCATGTGTAAGTGCTCTCCTATGCTTGCTTCTTCTAGGCTATTTGAGTTACACGTCATGTGCCAGCCATAAAATATGTGTTTCAGGCTGATGTCGGCGATGCTTGTAAATTATGCTGTTGTTGTTAGCAATGGTGGCGATTGCTTCATGCTGCATCGTGGTGGCTGTGGTGGTCCAGAGACACTAAAATTGATGATGCGGAGGCAAACACAAAAATGAGGCTGACAACAGCCCACGCTGACAGCCCACGCTGACAGCCCACGCTGACAACAGCCACGCCGAAGGGATGGCCTCCGCAGGTGCTCCAGCCGCTGCTGGCGGCATTGCGAGAGGACTTCAAGCGGGAGCTGCAGGAGGCGACACGCCCCGAAATCGATTGGATGGTGTGTGTGTGTGTTTTCTCCACGTGAATGTGCCGTTTTTGGTTGAGGGAATCGGGTCTGAAGTGAAAGCAAAAAAAAAGGACACCACCGGGTCACCGGGTCTCGGAGCCGAATTTCAGACCCGCCTTTGGAGCTGGTGCCCTTCTCGTTTCTCCCCGTCTCGCTAGGCTCAGCTGGCCATGATGGAGCAGAACTTCCGGCTCCACGCAGAGCTGCGGAAGGCGAGCGACCGAAGCGGTTCGAGGCTTTTGGCGCTGAATTCGCTTTTTCAGCGGGAGAGAGGGTAGTTTGTTGTGCCTAGGCGAGGGGTGCTCAAATTCCATGCTTCAGCTTCAGGGATTAGTTTATCCCATCTGACCTCGGCCCCTTGCCAGACTCAAGTTGAGGTTTTGGTTCCTTGATGTCCCCGTTGACCGGCACGTCAACTTGTTGCCGACTTAGCTAACTTGTTTGCATGTTGTTCTGCGCCAGTCTGGCCCGATGTTGGTTTTGGACCCGATCTTTCCCTTTTGACCAGCACGTCAACTTGCCGCAGGTCGGATGTGTTTGTCTCCAAAGGGAGGGTTTTGGACCCAGCTGGAAGACTGCATGGCCCCCCCAAGCTTTCTTTCGCGCCCACCCCCCCCCCCCCGGTATTTTTGCCAAGTGATTGGGTTCAGGATGTTGAGTCATAGTGGTTCCCCATGTATATTAAATATGTTTGTTGAATGATTCGGCTCAGGATGTTGGGGCTTCAGAATTTGGAACACCCGGTTGAGTTGCGGTTTTCAAGAGCCACTCGCCCGGCTGACTGCATCCATTTTGATGGGATTGATTCTTTCCGGCGGTTTGGAGTGTCAAAATGAGCGACATGCCGTGGTAGGGACATTGTGTGCACAGGCTTCCTGCAAACGGAATCCAACGCTTTCTGCGTAGCTCTGAACCTTTTCTGGGTGGCTTTAAAGGAACTCATCCTTTCTTTGGGGTATGCGCCACAATAAGGGGAGCCCCAATTATGGCTTTCCTTGTGGTTTCGCTTTAAAACATGGGGGCTGGGGGGGAGGGAGGGGGGGGATGGAGTCCAAATAAGCCCTAAATAAGGCCTCTCCCCCCCCCTCCCTCCCCCACAGCCCCCATGATTTTCCAACCCTCAACATCCGCCAGGACGTGGACGCGCTGCGGCGGGAAGTGCAGCAGCTGCGAGGGGAGCTGCGTGTCTTGTAACCAGAAAAGCCCGTAACTTGCCGCAGCACGAATTCGGCCACGGCACATGGCCCTACTTTTCTTTGGGTCTGTCTTTGTTTTCGGGGGTAGCATCTTTTGGTTGGTTTTAAAGGGGAGCCAAAAGCAAACCAACCATTTTTATTTTATTTTATTTGGGGGGGGAGTCCGCGAAAAAGCACACCCCGAGCCCCTGTATCTTTTTGGATGGTTTGCACGTCACCTGTTGGCCATTTGAAGCGAGTTTTCTCCGGGTGATAGGGAAAGAACCTTGACGCTTGCTAGTGCGGCCACATCTGGCTCCAGCCGAAAAGTGGGAAGTAGTCCCTGTGCTTTCCCTTTTCAGCAACCGCAAATAATATATGGACCTTGTTTCATGTGGGCCTCTCCCCCTCCCCCAGAACAGCGAAACCCGTGCTTGGGTCCTGAATAGGAGGCCTGGCAGGGACCTTGGATGATTGAGTATTGCTCTAGTATTGCCAATACTTAGTTCTTCTGGACTTGCAAGTTCCAGCGATGGCCGGCCTTGCAGCCGCTGCCCCAGCCGCAATTTCCTTCGTGACGTCTTCCCCGTGTTGTGTGTGTGTGTGTGTTCTCCAAACCATTCAATGCGAGCACGTCTCAGGTGAAGAATACCTTCATCCATTTCGAGGAAGGAGACGCTCGGATCTGATTTTGTAAGCAATAGGTGCGCTCGAAGCCGGAATGGGGTGTTTGGGGGCCTTTTTTTTTGCCCGGTGATTGAATCATCGGCTGGTTGCCGTTGGACGTTCCAAACACATTTTAAGAGCTCAGCATCCGAGCCAAGGAAGAGCGAGGCCTCAAGCGCGCACACTCATCTCCCGCTTTGCTGACTGAGGCTGGGAGGGCGTGAGGGCTTTTTAACGGAGGTGAAGCAGTGCTGAGTTTCCCAGTCACGGGTGTATTTAGTTCGTTCGTTCGATGGCATGATCTGTGTTTTAATGTCCTGAACACACTTGTTGTCCGTTGCCTCCTTGGTTGCCTGTTGGCTTTCATTGCTTCTGGATTTGCAGGCGGTTTTGGATTCGGACCCCATCCTTTTTTGCTGGGTTCGTTCAGCGCACGCTCCAATGGTGCTTTAGTGCTTGCCAGTGCAACTGGTGGAAGCAAGTTTGTTTTCTTTCGCAGAGGCGCTGGGCAGAACGCACGAAGTGTCCCGGCATTGCATGTTCGCCTTGTCCCGAATGAATCAAGCAACGCAAGCCTCCCGCTTGCACTGTTCTTGTATCCGCGGTTGGCGAGGGATTGACCCAAAGCAAACGCACAGGCAGGTTGCCAAAGTTGTGGATCCCCGGTTCAAATAATTACGGCAAGGCCCATCAGGTCCAGAAAGCCCTGATTTTCACAACCCCGCTTTGGCAATTCATCAACTGGGTCAGAGCACGGCCCAAGCAGGCAGAGACGTCCGCATTCCACCGCGTTTCCGCGGGGGTTGGGTTCCTCTGTTTTGCGGGGGGCGCAAACCACCAGTCCAAGCCACCAATTGGAGGGAAGCTGACTAAAGCTGCAGGAGGTCTCGGGCGACGAACCCGTTTTTTTTCTTCTTCTTGTTTCGATTCGTGGACTGTGTCCAGGATTTGTCACGTGCGGCCGTGCGCCCAAGGAGGGGCTTTGGCCCCCGCTTCCCCTTTGTGGATCCTAGCCTTGCCTTTGTTTGTTCAGGTTCCCCTGGTTTGCATTGGTGGTTTGTCAAGGGTAAAAAAGGGTAAATGGAACACTACCTGACCTTCAAACCGCAAATCTGATGTTTTGCCACTAACAACGATCAACCTCAAATCCACATCCCTGTTCCTTTTTGGTTTCGCTGAAAGGTCTGGACCCCAAAAAGAGCGTCCTTTCTGGCGTGCGATCAGGGATGAGCAAGTCAGGATTCCAAGCAGTAGACAGTGTGGCCCTTTCTGTATCACGTTGGGTTTGGTCCGGTTTTCAAGGGCATCAACCAACTCAGTCCTATGCTTTGTCAAGCGGCCCCCCGGTGTTGGAAACCAAACAAAGGGGCCTATGGACGCTGTCGATCTCCGCAGGTGGAGCTGAAGGTGGGAGATGCTGAGGTGGGGGGAAAGAAGGGGGACAGGTTCGTTGGGGAGAGCTTTTCCGTGGCGTTGTAATTGTATGTTTTTGGGTTGGGGGGAGCCGCAACCAGGGATCCCGAAACCGGGCCCATGTTAAGACATCCATGAGGCCTTAACCATGAGAATGGGGTGGCGGGGTACTATTGAACCAACCTACCCCCAGGATCATCAGAGAATCTTGCTTGCGTTTCTTGCCCCTTGCATTACTTGCTGGTTTTCACCAATGATTTGCCGCCTGAGTTTCTGGACTTTATATATTATTTTTTGGGAGACACTCTCAGTGGTAAAGAGCAAGTGCAGACGATTTTTGCCAATCCAGTCAGGAAGTAATGCCTAGCAACTTTTTAGGGGATGACCCTCAATAATTGTAGCTCATTACCGCTTTCCAGGTTTGCTCTTTGGCTGCGCGGCAGCGCAGCAGCTCCGGCAGCACGGCAGCGGGTGAAACGGAGGCAACGGGAACTTGCAGGCCTCGAAATCAGGTCGATGCATTCAGCTGAAAGCGGAAAGACATCCGTTAAAGACACACGCTAGATCCTGCATGAACTTTCATTTACCCTTCCAAGCCAATCAAAAGCACACCCAAATACCAGCTGACATCCCAGTGCTTCTGATGCAGCTGTTTTCTGATGTATGCCCTACGGAATCCTAGCACTCCTGCAGATTAACATGGAGCCCAATAGCCCAGCACTGGTAGAGGAAATTTCGCTTTTGGGGCTTCTTCTCTTGGTTCCATGGTAATGTGCAGAGGGGGAAAAGAATTGTCCGACAGCCCAGCTGTTTAGTGGCACCCTGAAGTCCTTTTTGTTTGCGGGGTTTGTATTCCGAACGAAGCCAATAGCATGTTGCTTAAACAGTTTTTGTTTAATCATGCTTACATCAGGGTTTGGCTCAACCCAAACATGACTGAATATTGTGGTTTTATTGTGTGCATATACGTATCGGGAAGTATTTTAGCTTAATTGAGTTAGTTCGATGACACGCCTACACACTTCAGGAATTTGGTTAGATGAGTTGTTCGTGTGTTGCCTGAGTTGTGTTTGGATGATGTCTTCGATTTTGCCCACAGCATTCCGCTTGTTATCCTTTGTGTCCATTGCCTCCGTGCGGTTGACCATTTGATTTGGATTTGTGCTCGGTTTTGGACTCAGACTCAGACATGTTTGACCTTTGTTTTGCCTTTTGGTTCATGGGGTCATTCAGTGCACACTCCGAAGGTGCTGTGGTGCACCGTAGTTGCCAGCGCAACAGCTGGTGGAACCCGGAAGTTTTTCAAAGCAGAGGCGCTCGCAAAACAGACGAGGTGTCCCGACCAGGGAAACAGCGCAACCCCCCGCTTGCAACGCGCGTGTATCCGCAGGTGAGGGGATTAGCCTAAAGCGGTTGGATTTTGTCCTTGACACCTAAATGCACAAGGGCGTCAACGACTGGTACCGGGTCCCAGTCAGAGTTCTAGTTTGTGCACTTTCGGCAATTGATCTGGTTCAGAGAACGTCCCATTCCCGCAGAGGCCGTGTTCATTTGTTCATTCGCGTGTTACGGCGCGGGTTGGGTCTGGTTCCCCTGTTTTGCAAAGAGAGCAATTGAGGCGAGCAATGCTAAGCTTATGGTTGTTTTCGGTGACTCCCTTTCTTCCCCTGAGTGCTGTTTTGTGGGTTGCACGCTAGCAATGATCAACTTTGAATCCAGTTTTTTCTTTGTTGGTTTGGTGGGTTCCTTCCACTAAACTGGTGGCCCCAAAAGGGATTCTTTGTCTGGTTGGCTATCAATTGCAGTTCTGTAGCATTGTTTTGCATCACGATGGGTGTGGCGGGTCTAGTTTTAAATCTGAAGGAATCGACCAACCAATCCTATGCTTTGTCAAGGCGCCCCAGTGAACACCCGCCAGCTGGGTTGCTGGGTTGCTTGGGTTCAACGATCCAACCCCGGCTTGGAGTTGTTCTTCCCCCCGCCGGAATGCTCGAAGTTGTGGGGTTTCTGGCTTTGGTTCTGTCGCTTTGCGAGCACGTATCGACATTATGGGGCCCCAAATTGAGGGGCCATTGACCGCAGCACAAAGATCGTTGCAGGTCTTTTACTCCACGGACGACGAGGTGGAGGTGGAGGTGGGGGAAAAGGGCGGAGGACGTACCAGCCGGTTGGCAGGGATAAAGGAGATGGGCTTCAAAATGTTCAGCAAAGGTTTGGTTGAGACTAGACAGTCCAGTAGCTGCAGTTCAAATTTCTTTCCAGCGCCATCCATTTGTCCAAATTGACACCTAGGGTTCTGAGGGCGCAATTGCCTTGGCAATCATTTGTATTGGTCAGAATTCAGGGGTTGCTAAGGATTGGTAGGGGTGCTTCGGCCCAGATCAATCAGTTTGGTTCTCTTTGGTTTCCCCTTCTAGTTTGATGTCCACCTCCAATTGTCCGACTTGCCAGGCTTTCTATTACTTCCTAAGTTGACCGTCTGATCTAAGGAGGATCTAAGTAGTGGTTTGCGCAGTCGGACTGAGAGCTTTGCGAAGACTGCCTTGGGGGGCAGGGTGTCGGCTGTTTGAGGGCACGCTTAATTCTTCAGGGTTCCCTACACGGTTTCGGTGGCAATCATGTGAGCAGCATCGTAGAACCGATTGGTTTAGAACCCACTCGTGGTCACGCATATGGCAAAACCAAATCCGCCAACCGGGGAATCAATAAGGGGCTTGACTGAGGGAGAGGCCTTCCCAGATGCAAAGGGAAACCATGATCTTCATAAGTCCCGTCCGTGGGCAAACAGATAAATCAACCCTAACCCTAAACAATCCCTGAACCAAACCTAAACCCACCCCACAAAACCCTGAACCAAACCGAGACCCGCGCTAAACCAACCCACCCGGAGCCAACCCTACATGCAAGCACTGAAGTGTCTGTAAACTAAAACCCACCCACCCACCCTACCCTAAACCAACCCTAAACCCCACTTAACTCAGCCTGAACCACAACCAAATCCACCCTACACCCACATTTATAACAACCCTGAACAAACTCTACCCAGTCCTATAGCAACCCCAAACCCACCCTAAACAAGCCCCAAACCAACCCTAAACCCGCCCTAAACCTCCATTAAACCACCCCTAAGCCAACTGTACTTCAACGCCTAAAGCAGCCCTAAACCAACCCTAAACTACCCAAACAGCAAACACCGTAAACCAGCACGAAAACAATCCCTATACCAAGCTTAAACCCACCCAAAACCGGCCCTGAACCAACCCAAAACCCACACTAGACCAGCGATACAGCATTCTGAAACAAGCTTCTTCGCAGCGCTTGTGGATATTTTTGCAAACAGCGTTGATCAAAAAGTGAACCGGCTGATTCCAAGCCTCTTTGAAAAAGTGAACCCTTTGCTGACTTTGCTGCGTTTTGGAACGCATTTCTTCGAAACCAATGAACCTCTGCGGAGTTTGCAGCTTTTTGCGACCGTTTGCGGACTTTGCTGCGCTTTGGAAACAAGCTTGAGCGAAAAGCAAAACCCTTTGCAGGGTTTTGCAGCCTTTTGCAGCCACCTTCCGCCCTTTGAAAGCAATGGATGCGGGCGCTACTGATGCGAGAAACCCCTTTCTTGCTGACGCTTCTTGTTGGATTCCTTTGGAAAGGCTCAAGTGATTCCTCTGTGCTTCTGGCTGGTCGTCCTCAGAACAGCAGGTAAGGAAGAGCATCTGATTCCATTTTCCTGGGGCCGACAGGTGAACCCGGCAAGCTGGACATGGCCCGACGATGCAGAGCAGGCTGGTGAAGGGGGTCCAGACCTCCAATCTGTAAAGAGTTTTGAGGACCTGTTGGGTGAAACCAAATGCAAGCCACCTCTTTATGGGTCCCCTAATTTTGCCAGCTAGCCATCCTTTCGCAACAGCTCACAAGTATGATTAACTGCTTGCGCTTGCGCAGCCCATCATGCGCAAGTGACTCCGCCATAGATGGAACTATACGTTTGTGCAGAAAGTCATGGACCTGCTCACAAATTATTGGTTGGAGTTCAGTTGTTGTGGGCTTTCAGGCGGACTGGAGGCAGCTGGGGGGGTCGGACGGATCAATCTTGGGGAAGGTTTTTCCGAGGCCCTGAAGGGGTCTGACCGCTTCCCGGATCTGGCGGCTGAGGCGAATTGATGCACAAAGGATTACGGTTCTGCAGGAATCATGTTCTGCTTGAGTTTTGGTTGCACGGGTGCTTCGGAACGTTTCACTCAGCATCAGAAGGTTTCGGGAAGGGGCGTGGGTCTGGATTTCCGGCGCCGCGGAACTTCGACAATGTGTTTTTGCGAGTTGGGCAAAAAAAACTGCGCGGGATTTCAGGAATTGATGGAATTGATTCGGAACTTCGACTAACGGCGGACACTTGTTGAGTTTGCCCTACAGCCTCGAGGAACCCTTCGAAGATCGCTTTTGCGGAACCTTCCAAGAACCCGTTTCTTTTTGACAAGGTCCGCGGTAAAGCTGTCCAGACAGCCCACCCCTGGCTCGGCCAGGTATATACAGAAATATTTTACATCGGCAGCGAGTTGGACACGGCTCAGGCCCCAGCTGAAACTGGCATGTGGTAAAAACAAGTAGCCTCCTTTGGCCTGTCAGCCCGTTGTAGGCTGACACCTCGTCTTCCAACCAAGCAGCTCATTTGGGCACTTGGCGCGTTGTCTGTACGGTCCTTGACACGTGGGTCTGAGCATGCGTCACATTTCCCCAAGCGAAAAGGTGGGGGTCTGGGAGTAAATCCGCGAACTTATGATAGATCCATATTCTTGTCTGCAGGCCAGAGCTCTCATTTCGGCTCTTCTTTTTTGGTGCACCATGTTTGTTGCTGTGAGTGAACGTTTCGCGAAGAACAACGGAAGCCCATTTTGGGGTTCCGGAGCCGCGTGGCACGATTGGATTTGTCCAGGGGCGCGTCCACTTTGATCAGGTGGAGGCAGCAG
Source organism: Effrenium voratum (assembly GCA_963377175.1). NCBI lineage: Eukaryota > Dinophyceae > Suessiales > Symbiodiniaceae > Effrenium > Effrenium voratum. Next base: position 8,343 of record CAUJNA010002061.1, on the reverse strand, counting down.
GGGGGTGCGGTTTTGGGTTTGGGCCAGGTGAGGTTGGTGGTTGAGAGGTTTGAGGGGTTTGAGAGGCTGCGTTTGTAAAGCACATGTAGATGAGCGGAACACATAAAACATATAAGCATACATATATTAATCTATATATATATATATGTAAATATACAATATATATATAATATATATATATATATGTATATTCACATACACATTTACACACATGTACGTACACAGCACAAACAATACTTTGAGCGCTCCATGCCACTTCAACATCATGCGGCACATTTCTGGAACAACTTCCAAGCCAGGCTGAGCTCAAGGGCAGCGTGCCTGAAACAAACGCGGCTGATAAAGTTAGTGCCTGAAGGAATGAGACGGCTGATCTCTCAACCGACGCAGAAGTAGCATAGCTACACCATTGGTCCAGAGCTCCCCGCAGTCAAGCGCAACAGGTGGCCAACTACGTCCCACGACCAAACGAGGCGCGGGTCTGACTTCGAGCGTGCTTCTTGTTTCAGGCGCCCCCCCATCTATGTTTGTTGTTTTTCAAGGCAACCAAAGCAGTAAACCGGGCTAAACCGGGCCCACTCAGGAGGGAATTGGGCGGATTCCTGTTTGAACATGGCAATCTCGCTTTTCGAGGAGGGGTGGCATCCTAACCCGCCGGGGCGCGCACGCCTGTGCCGAGCAGCCGCAGCCCCAGACCAAGCCGGCCGTTTCTGGAGGGAAGTGGCCCTCACGACTGCGCGAGTTCCGGTCCAGGAAGGAAACAGAGAGCAAGGAACAACGAAGCCTGGCTTTCCCAGCCCAGGGACGACGGTTCATTCCACGCAAAACGTCACGAGGCGCTTG
>CAUJNA010002060.1:0-45524 GCA_963377175.1 Effrenium voratum | reverse complement strand
CTGCGAAGTCGTCGCAGATTATCAGCACCTGATACAGCTTCTTCATCTCCATCTTCTTGGATGTCTCGGTGATCTTGCGCTGCCTCTGGATGATGTCCCGCAGCGCTGCCTCGTCCCACTCGTCGTAGTAGGCCCTCTCCCGTTCGGTATTCACCCCCAGGTCCTCCTCTATGTACTTCTTGACGGGGATCCAGCAATCGTCGATATTGATGGACGGACTGAAGATATAGATTTTCTCGAAGACTCCGCGGTATTGCTCCAGAATCATGCTGATCAGCGCCACGGTTTTGCCGGACTTGCTGGGGCCGAGGAAGCTGCCCGTACATGGTACCAGGGGCACCACGGGGTCCGAGGGCTGTTTGCTGCTGTACTCTGCCGTAGGAAACAGCTTGATCTTCCCCATCTCCTTTGCCTTACTTCCCAAATTCGACGCGGGAAAGCCGGACAGTGAGACCGGGATGAATCTAAAGGCTGGCATGCGGCTGAAGTACATGGGAAGCAAATCGTGGTTGGCCCCACACGTGGACCGGCTGCTGGGGGACGTCGCTGTGCTTCACTCTCCCTTCTTCGGCTCTGGAAAGCTGGAATACTACCTCGCAACCCGGCGTCCGGCCCTGGAGGTGCGTGGTGTCGACGCCTTCGAGCCCGTCGCAAACCTGCACCGCTGTTACTTAAAGCAAGACCCGGTCTTCCTGCGCTCCTTGCTGCGCCTGGCGGGGCGCAAGATAGACAGGCGCTTCTACTTCAGTCGCCTCCTGCCGGGCACTCAGAGAGGCCGCGCCGGGCGCCGGGCCGCCTGCTCGTACGTACTGCTGCGCAACAGCTTCTCGGGAAAGTGGGGCTCCTTCGCACAGCAGCGGCCACTGGCGCTGAGCAGCGTGCGGCGTCTGCAGCGGCCTCCCACAAACGTGACCGTGCGATGCCAGGACGCGCTGGCCCATCTACGCGCTCTGCCCAGCCAAGCGCCGCGGCATTGTATCTACGCCGATCCTCCCTACATCTTCCCAGGCCGCAGCATGAACTACTATGGCACGAGGAGGCGGGGGCATGACCTGACCTTCCACTCAGAGCTCCGAGACGCGCTCTTCGCAAGCGGTCTGCCCTTCCTGGTGAGCATCAACGACGTGCCTGAGGCCTGGGAGCTCTACAGCAGGGCCTGCTCCATCACAAGGCTGTGCTCGGGCAAGAACAGCTCCAAGCCAGAGCTGGTGCTGCATCAGGGCAATCCTGTGTGTGACGCAGGAATGGCCGGAACAATCCTGTTGCCACAGCAGGATTGAGGCAGCAATCCTGTGCCCACAACAGGATTGCCAGGCCCGCACCAGGCCCGCACCAGGCCCGCACCAGGCCCGCACCAGGCCCGCACCAGGCCCGCACCAGGCCCGCACGTTGGCGTGGAATTTGTAAAGGGGCATGTGTGTTTTTTTCCGACACACCTCAGAAGACTTTTCAGCAGTTTCTCAAACAGTGAGAATCTGCAAATTCTCAGGCGAACGCCAGCGCAACACCCGACCTGCGAATTTGAAGGAGCTCACCGTTTGAGCTCCTTCAGCAAAGTTCACCAAGCCCTCTACCTCTCTCTGTAGAGAGGGCCCGCACCAGGCCCGCACCAGGCCCGCACCAGGCCCGCACCAGGCCCGCACCAGGCCCGCACCAGGCCCGCGCCAGGCCCGCACCAGGCCCGCACCAGGCCCGCACCAGGCCCGCACCGCCCGCACCAGGCCCGCAGCAGGGCCGCACCAGGCCCGCACCAGGCCCGCACCAGGCCCGCACCAGGCCCGCACCAGGCCCGCACCAGGCCCGCACCAGGCCCAAACCAGGCCCCAATCCGACTTTGGCCTGGAGCGAGGTCGGATTTCCGACTTCGCTTTTCCAAGCCTTTTGCGCACTTTTCGGCCCCAAAGAGAGCGGTGACGAAGCGGTGACATCGTTGATGACCGTGTTTTTGGGCCAAAAAGCGCCGTTTTGGACAGAGAGCCCGTGGTGAGATGGTTTAGGCGTTGCTCTCCGTAGCGACGTTTCGGAGGTTCGGGACCTCGGCGGGCTGACGTGTTAGAGACCGGTGACATCGGCGGTGACAAGCTCAGCGGGCTGACGCGTTACGTGGAATAACCTCGGCGGGCTGACGTGTTACTCGGGAGCACCTCGGCGGGCTGCCGCGTCAGACGCTGGCTGACTCTGGGCTGTGCCTCGGCGGGCTGACGTGTTAGAGACCGGTGACTTCGGCGGTGACAAGCTCAGCGGGCTGGAATTCGCAGGTTTTTCGAGGCAGAATACGGATTTCGGAGCACTGCAAACACCTGGAGCAGGTTTTCGGCGGAAAACGAGCGAATTTGGAGGCCCAGGCTGCACTTTTGACGCCGGACACAAAAAACGCACTTTTCGGAGTTCTCCGTTTTCAGCGCTTTTTGCACCAAAAACGGAGCGGTGACAAAGACCGGTGACATCGGAAAAACGTTCAGCGGGTTGAAGAATTTGGCTGTTTTGCAGGGTTTTTTGGCCAAAATCCGAAAAAGAATAGGGGACTATAAGCAGATGTTCCTTACTACTGCCTCCGCCATCTCCGTCTTCACCCGGCTGTCCGACAAATTCGTGAAGCTCGTGTTGCAGACCACGTTGCCCGTGTTGCCCGCGATCACGAGGCAGCCGGGGTTCCTCTGGTTCGTGGTCAGGGACAGCTGCGTGGAGACTCTTGGTCTGCACCAGCGCTCGTCGTTGATCATGATGAGCTCGCACTGGTGCCCCGCCGTCTCGCTCCAGGAAGACCCTCGCGCTCTGGTTGCCCAGCCGCTGTCGGGGGCCGCGCTGTTGTTGGACACCTGCAGCTTGCTCCAGCCCGCCCAGTTCTTCGTCAGGAAGAGATCGTCCGGCAAAATAGAGACCCCTAGATATGCGCTGCAATTTGGCTTTCCAAGGTTGCTATTTTCAATGCGCTGTCAAGCTTTGCCAAGGAAACCCTTTTTCAAGGAAACCCCTTTTCCCTTTTTTTCGGGGACCCCGTTTTTTTGGACCCCTTTTTTTCTTTTTTTTTTGTTTTTCTTAGCCCTGCAAAGGTTGGCTCGCTTGAAATGCAACCTGGAGCCAAATTGCAAGCATATCTAGGGGTCTCTATTTTGCAGCCACACGCCTCCACGCAGCGTTTTAGACTTCGAATCCTTCGCAGGACGAGGTCAAATGCTGGACGGACGAGTGCTAGGAGCCTCTCAGGTAGAATATAAGCCATTTGGGAAACTCCCTCTAAAGAGAGAGGCCAGCCGCTGATAAACTGTTCGTATGACGCAATGTCAAAACGGCCAGCTACGAATTTTGCTCATTTGGCTTAGAGCGCGCTCTCCTCTTTATCTAGGCTTTCAAAATCTTGGGTCTGGGCTGGCCGAAAAAAAGCAACCGGGCTTGCAATGACTTCCAGAGTTGGGGGGTTTATCGTTCGCAACCCCCGTCTTGAAATTTAGAGAATCCGAAGAACTCGACTATGTTGTGGGTAACCAATCTGGGTGGGTGGGAAAGCCCACCAGACTTCTCTCAATCTATTTGATGTACCCTCTAGACCAAACCCTAAACCCTAAACCCTAAACCCTAAACCCTAAAGTCTAAGCCGAGCCCACCAACCCCATATGGGCGAGGCTGCCGGAGCGCCAGCGGAGTCTTATCAGCTGAGGAGAAGTCTCCGAAGCAAGCTCGGCTGCTTAACTAACTGAGTAGTACTCCTTCTTGCTCTAGAAAGATATAGACCCGAAAACCTACACTTTTTTGGCCGGTTCACCGCGGGTCATTTTGCTAGCCGTTCCACCGCGGGTCACCCTTGGTTTGGGGCAGAGTTTCGCTCTCCCGGGACAGGGTCAAGCCGAAAAGCTGGGAACGTACACAAAAAGAATTTATCAGCGGCCGGTTTTTCCCCTTGTCGCTCCTCAATGGGCTGGCGTGAAGTGCTCTGGCTCCAGAAGCCCGCCGAAGGTAGTCTGTGTCGCACTTCACCCGGCTCATTGCCACATAGCCGCCGGCCTTGAAGCGCCTCACGTCCAGCCAGATGGTCACGTGGCTGAGCTCGGCTCCTTGGAGCTTGTGGATGTTGCTTGCATAGCCTGGCCGGGCCGGGTCGCATGTCACGCGGTCATCTTCCAGCTCGTCCGTCAACGGAAGAGGGCGAGTCGCCTTGCCGGTGGCTGTGGTCACGTGGAGGCAGCCCGAGGCGCGGTCCAAGCTGCGGACTGTGGCCTCCATGCCATTCACGAAATCCGCTTGCTTGTTGACGTTTCGCGTCAGGTGAACTCGCATCCCTGCGTAGATCTCTTGCTGGAGCGGCTTTGGCGTGGCCTCCTTGCGCCGCCCGCCTTCTTCGTAGTTGGCGGGATTAGCCTCCCAGTCCAGGTCCAGCTGTCCCAAGACTGGCTTCCGCAGCTTCTCGAAAAGCGCTTGAATGACAAGCTGGTTCACGACTGCCGCTTTCTGCCAACCACCGTCGTGTCTGGGCGGCGGCGCAGCGCAGTTTGATCGAATCCTGCAGATGTGGGAAGCAGCCGACAAGCTGCCGGCGCTGGTCTTCGCCGGAGACTTGCAGCTGCCCGGCGTCAATGACAGCCAGGCCACGGATAGCCCGAAGTGGCGAAGCGTCTTCGTGGTCAACCTGCACGAGATGTGGCGCAAGAAGCTGGAGCTCCTGCGGACGGCGGCCCCCACGCCCGAGCAGCTGGCAGACATCTGTCGGGGGCATAAGGCTTGGACTCACGCCGGCGACTTTGGAGGAGATTGAGGAGGCTCGGCGTCCAGCTGCGAGACCTCGTCCACTACCACCAAGTCATACTGTGTCAAGGCGCCCAAATGCTCGTCGGCTCTTTCCTTCCACAGCCAGAACGCTGCGGCGCAGGTGTCCACGTCAGCTGTCGGGTGTCTGCGCGGACCGCCAGCTGGGCTGTTGGTAGCGCGTAGAGCACGCGCCTCCAGCGCCCAGTTGACGCAGCTGTTGAGCACCGTGGTCTTGCCCGTGCCGGGCGGGCCAAGCCCGGCGATCGGCTTTGCGTTCTTGCTCGCGGCCTCGCGCAGCACGTCCAGCTCGTCCACGTCCTGCGCGGCCCGCGCCGTGGCCGCGCGCTTGGCGGCCTCCAGGATGTTGTCTCGCAGCAGCTGCTCTGCCGGTTGAGCTCCAGGCCTTCGTCTGGGACAGGGAAGCCGGCCTCCTCAAGGCTGCGGCCCGCGGCGTCCCCTTTGATGCCAGGTACTGCTCCACAAGGTGGCGCTCTGCCTTCAGCTTCGCAAGGAAGGACTTGACTTTGGCAACGCCCATAGCCTTGAGCTCCAGCTCCTTCGCTACGGCCTCCTCGTCGCTCCAATGCTCGGGGCAGCGGGCCAGCGCGCTGCTAAGGTGCCGATACTCCTCCGGCACCTTCTCGGCCACCGCCGGGTCGATCAACTCCTCCAGTGTCCGAAAGGGTGAGTGCAATGCCAGCCACTGCCCGAAGTAGCGGTCATTGAACACAGAGACCGTCTCCACTGCAATCAGCTTTTCCCCCTCCATCTCGCAGTTGTTGGCGAAGGCCTCTAGGGTCTCGGCGCTGCCCTGCTTGTTGCGCTTGCTCCAGATCCATTGCGCAATCTCGTCCTTCTTGTTCGTCTTCCGAGCGAACTCCAGGAGGCTCATGTCCTCGCGGCGCCAAGCGCTTTGCTGGTAGAGCTGGGCGATCTTTGGCACGGCCTCCTCCTTCATGCCCGGCCAGGGCGCCCGCAGCTCTTCCATGGTTCCGCTATAGCGGCAGGGGGGGAAGGTCTTGGCGGCAAGGTAGAGCCACATTTCCGGCTCGCAGGGCTTGTAGTCGAAGAGCACCCTGCGGGCGACGGAGAACGCCGAGGCCTCGTCTGCAAGCCACTCTTTCTGAAACGCGTCGGAGAACTTCGGGGTGTAGGTCGCGCAGTACTTGAGCAGCGGGCCCCGGTCGTTGCCGAGCAGTGCGTCCTGGTGGCACTTCGTGATCTCCAGGGTGTCGGGAAAGTAGGCCCTGTGCCCAGCCGCGGCATCCTCCGCCGTATGCTTCAGCCGCAACAGCTGCGCCGCATCGTCCCAGTGGGACTCTTCTGAATCGGCCAGCCGGCGGGTGCGCCCTCTCGCCGCGGCCTTCCAAGGACGTAGCCCCGCAGCGCCGCCTCCTCCTCACTCGGCTCCGTCGCCCGGATCTTCTTCTCCAACTTGGCCCGCTTCGGCTCCCGCAAGTAGTTCAGGCTGTGGCAGTGGACGCGGCCGCTGCCGTGGTAGGCCTGGGTCGCCGCCTTGCGCTTGCCGTCCTGGAACTCCAGCCGGAAGAAGTAGGCCTGGCTGGTCTCTGCGCCGTTGTCGGTCGGGCCAAGGAGGTGGGTCTTCCACGCGTCCCCGCCGTCGGCGCTGCTGCGCTTGTTCATGCCCGTGTAGACGCCCCGCTCTAGCTCCGTGAAGACGTGGGCGTGATGCAGCGTCTCCAGGTGTGGCGGCAAACACAAACAGAAGTAGAGAAAGGATGGCTCTTCCCAGACCCGGCAGGAGAGTCGTCAGGCACTGTTGTAGCTCCCAGGTTTGGCTTGAAGCAAAAGGGCGGTAAAGTTCGCTTAATTGATGACCTTTCAATATGCGGCTACAACTCTTCACGCGGGCTGACGGAGAGGTATACAGTGCATGACACGGACTACATTGCTTCGGTCCTCCTTGAACTGCTAAGAAGGTGCTCGGCAGGACAGCAGTGCAGCCAGACAAAGTCCTTTTCTTTGAAGGCCAGAACCTACGACATGAAAAGCGCTTACAAACAGTTTGGCGTTAGCAAGCAGGACAGGGACCGTTTGAGATTGGCAGTGTGGGACCCGCATTCCGTGCTGTACGGATCCAATGTATTACCGTTTGGAGGCGCAGGGTCAGTTGGAGGTTTTCTACGCGTTTCTTCTGCAGTGCATTCGGTGGGGGAGTCCGTTTTCAAAATGCTGTGGAGCGCGTACTTTGACGACTTTTGCTTGTTTGCCAGAGAGGACACAGCAGATGACCTCCACTCTGTGACCACTTCAATTTTTAAATTGCTGGGCATCACAATAGCGGAAGAGGGTGACAAGGCATCTCCCTTCAGCGCAGTGAAGTTAGAACTCTTGGGGTTACTTTCGACCTCAAGGATTTCTCCCAGGGTGTCGGCCGGGTGGGCCACACTGAAGGCAGACGCAAAGAACTGGCAGCAGAACTCCAGCTGGTGCTTGACCGTGGTTCTCTGACTTCGAAGCAAGCGGAGATCTTGAGGGGCAGGATGCTGTGGTTCGAGTCCTTCGTCGCCGGTAGGGAGGCCAATCGTGCCATCATGTGCATTGGTCGCAGAGTCACATCTCCTGGAATGACTAGCGAAGTCACCCCCGAGCTTCGTGCTGCTTTGGAATGGCTGAGTGCAAGGGTCTCGTCGGGCAGCCCAGTGGAACTGAGGCCCTCCTGGGGAGACACTTGGCTCTGCCAACATCACGGTGGGCGCGGTCTTGGTGGATCCCAACGGCCTTGCATTGTCTTTCTTTGGAGCTAGACTTCCCGAGGACTTGACTGCTCTCCTGTTAAGAGATAGCAGACATCCAGTTTTCGCAGCCGAAGTGATGCCAGTGCTTTTGGCCGTCCATGCATGGGAGCATCATATCAGGGGGTGCCAACTTGTGCACTACTTGGACAATGAGGCGGCCCAACACGCATATGTAGCGGCCTGTGCCGGCACACATATCTCCAATACCATGGTGGCCGCTTACACATCTTGGGAAGCCAAGATAGGTTTCCGGCCGTGGTTTGCGAGAGTGCCAACATCTAGCAACATAGCAGATGATCCTTCCAGGTTGGCTTTTTCAGAAATCCAACGAAAGGGCGCTGAGCAGATTGCTGCTCCGTTTCACATCATTCAGGATCTATTTGCGTAGCAACTGAAAAGAGAAAAGACGCATTCCACAGGGAAGTGCGTGCTCTTCCTTTGTCAGTTGTGGGGGGGGCGGAGCTGCCTGGTGTTTCCATGTGGGGTGCACGGCGGACCAGGAGCTTGCCCCATTTGCAAATATGAGATCAGAATGATGTGATATATTTTTTTTATAGTTGCCTTATATATGATGGCATACTCTATTTGCATTTCTTCGCCTGGTAATAATGAGGTTTTGAGGATCAGTTTTCCCTAACCTCACATGTTTGTACCGGTCGAAGTTTGTAACGAGTTTGCTTGAGATGCGGATGCTGCGAGCGCTTTCCTTGAAAGGGAATAAGTGGTGACTCCCGCAGGGATCATCTCCTTATTCCAATAAAAGGAAAAACACTTGAGTGTTTAGTTCGCACTTCAGCTTGCAAACGTTGTCCTTCAGTTTGAACACACACATTGTGCAACGTGAGATTTTGTGTGACACCTGGCTTTGGCTCAGGGTGGGAGGGAGGGTGACCAACGCGGTCTTTTTGAGTTCCCACCCCGCTCCGCTCCCGCCCGTTTTTCGAGCATGCTTAGCCTATCCCAGCCGTTGTGCACGGCGGACCAGGAGCTTGCCCCATTTGCAAATATGAGATCAGAATGATGTGATATATTTTTTTTATAGTTGCCTTATATATGATGGCATACTCTATTTGCATTTCTTCGCCTGGTAATAATGAGGTTTTGAGGATCAGTTTTCCCTAACCTCACATGTTTGTACCGGTCGAAGTTTGTAACGAGTTTGCTTGAGATGCGGATGCTGCGAGCGCTTTCCTTGAAAGGGAATAAGCATCGCGGACCCAAATAACCCATATACTAGCCTTTCCAAGTCAAGCCAGCAATGCCTTACATGGCTGGCGTTGTGCTTTCAGCACTCGCCCGTTCAGCCCTTGGCGCGGCCACACCAGCTGCAAGCACTGGCTGCCGCGGATGCGTGTGCCGAAGACGACTTAGGGATAGGGGGCTGGGCAATCACCTCTTCTCAAGTGGTTTGGTTTGCCGAAACCTGGAACATGCGGGACACACGGTCCGTGTGGCCTTGCCTTGTCAAGCCTGGACAGCGGCGCGTCGCATGTTTCGAGACGCTGGCGCAGTTAGCGCTACTGCAGGCAACCCACAGCCACATTGGTGGTGGGCACTACTCGTTCAGCATGCCTTCAGGCACTGACAATTCCGCAACGGAAGCAAGCCTTAACAAGTTGTTCACGACCTCCTGGCCGTTGCAACTTTTCGTGCAGTTAACAGCCTTCTGGGCTCACGCTCACAATGTGCTGCTGCGGCCGACGCACGTTCCAGGAAGGTGCAATGATTGGGCAGACGATCTCAGCAGAGGTCGGTTGGCCCGATTCAGCCATCGCCCTGAAAGTCGCATACGCTTCAGCCCTGCGGGCCTAGCAATGTCAGGCCGAGGCATTCAGCTGTGTCCGATGCGATGGATGCGCCCTGGCGCCCGGAACACCTGGCAGTTGCCTCCAGCACTGCTTAGCCAAGCCTTATTTGCATCCCAACATGCATTGCGACCAAATGGCCGTCTTCGCCCTGGCAACCAGAACAACTGGCTGCGTCAGCAAAAAAGTGCAGACCCTGAGCAACAGGCTTAGCCGCAAGCGTGCATTGTCACGCGGACATTTGCCCTGCCAGGTACAACCCCACTCTGAAGGGCGGGCGATGAGGCCGGCGGCCCAGCTGGCTCGCTTATACCGGGGTTGCCTGAAACACTGAAGGGGGGGTCAACGCACCTCCTGTTCCAGGCGCACCAGTGCCCTGGAAGCAGTGCTACTTTCAGCAATCCCGGTAAAAAGAACTGCGGCCGCTTCGGACTTGCTTTGTTCTTTTGGGTGTTCATGCTTGGGTTCAAGCTAGGAGCAGTGCAACATGCCTTAACGCTTAGGGTTTCTTTTCCCTTGTGTTTAGGGCATGTTGTGAATCGAACTACGCGGTGGCCGTTTTGCTCCTAGCCTTGACCCAAACCTGCGGTTTCATTTGAAACCCACCCACCCACCCTGCACTGCCTTATACAAGGCTCTGCAAGCATAGGTCGCAGACGCTCTGCACTTTCGTTGGTGGTCTCCGGACCGCTTGGTCTCCGGACCAGGTCTCCGGACCAACTCTGGTCTCCGGACCATTCGGTCTCCGGACCGTTGGGCGTGGGCACGCATGCCACGCCCTGCAAGCACTGCATTCATTTGCAAGGACACGCATTGTCTTGCCTTTTTAGTTTCACGGGGGGTCAACGCACCTCCTGTTCCAGGCGCACCAGTGCCCTGGAAGCAGTGCTACTTTCAGCAATCCCGGTAAAAAGAACTGCGGCCGCTTCGGACTTGCTTTGTTCTTTTGGGTGTTCATGCTTGGGTTCAAGCTAGGAGCAGTGCAACATGCCTTAACTTTCTGGATGATGAGCGACGGACCTGCGTATGCAGGGTCCTCGAGTGCCCGCCCGCTGTTACCTTGGAAGAAAATAAGGAGCAAGAGCAGCTTTCCAACTGCCTAAAAGAATCATGGCAGACAGAGCCTGGAATAAAGGCAGTTTGTCAACAGGCTCGCGGAGGAGTTCCAGATGCACTTTCCGTGGGCTCAAGTGAGCTTTGTGGATGGACAGGTCTCCATAGAGGCGCCCGACCGAACGGTGCTGATCGAGGCAAGAAGCTCGCGGGATCTCCCGAGCCCTCTCGCGCCCGAGGTGCCGGTGCTGCTTCGGCTGAACATGACAGAGCGCGGCGGTGTGTTCACGAACGACGCAGGGCACTGGTCAATAAATTGGGTTAAGCAGGTCCATGGTGCCGAGCGGTTGCCATGGACGCTTTTTTGTTTTTCTTCATGTTTTTTTCCCGCGGACAGGTTTCCCAGCGGCGCGAGGTTGCAGGAGGTGATGCTGGGGCCGGTTTGCCGATTGTGCAGGAGTTGCCGGGGTGCCAGGAGCGCGCGCTGCGGAACAAAAGGGCAGAAGCATGTGGCCCAGGTTTTTGTTTGCAATGCGCGGTTGATTCATAGCTGCCAAGGAGCCTCGGAGTGCGCTTTTGGGCTCTCCGCTGTCATGGTGGGGGCGAGCTGTGGTGACGTTTCAGTTTTTAGCGTTTTTTTTCTTCGATTTGCATGTGCCATATTTTCACAGATTTGTGCACAGATGCGTGAGTTGACATTTGTCATGTAAGAGCTGCCGCAGAGGCTGAGGCTGACGATGCATTTGGTAGGAGCTCCATGTTTTTGGTTTGGCGCTGCGGCAAGCGCAGGTGCAGTTGCAAGCGCAACAAGGCGCATTTGGAAAGCCCTTTTTGCCTCCCCTTTGAAACGCGGAATATATTTGTTTTTGTTCTAGATTGGCAACAGTGAGCGCGTGTCCGGGAAACAGCACGAAATTTTTTGGCTGGACAATGCTGGTGGTGCTGTCCCCAAGATTGCTGTTGTTGGAACTGGGCAGGTGTGTGCAGGTGTTCAGGCAACCTGGGTTTTTCAAGATCCTTCCCGGTTTCATTATGCTGTCGTCCACATGCCAGGGCCCGCGTCCCATCATTGAGTTTGTGCCAGGTCCTTCTTCCCAAGGCTCCCCCAAGTTTTGCAGGTGTCCTGAGCCGTGCCCCTTGTAACGGATCGACGAGTGCATCGGCGAGAGGTTGGACCTCGTTGTCGCTGCTTACACATCACGCTATTTTTTAACATTTTTTTGAGACCTGCCAGCTGCTGCTACGTCTTGGGGCTGATGTTGCAGGAGCGGCAGCTGGCAGGGGAGTGATTATTGTTTTTGAGAAGCGGGGCTGAGCAAGCGCGGTGTGCTGAACGGGCAGGGTGCCGAACAAGCGCCAACAGAAGGAGTAAGAAATGAAATGTGGGGCAGCAACGCATCAAGCAGGGTGCGGTGGGTTGGGGCAGGGAAGCATCAAGCGAGTTTGGGGCAGCGTCTCATCAAGCTGTGCAAGCCACATGCCGTCAACTTATGTCCGAGTCAGTCAGCTTTGTGTCCTGACAGGTCATCTTGCTTCGCTGGTTGACCTTGAAGTTCCAGCAGGTTCATATTCACGAGTTTTCATGGAGGAAGGAGGCTCATCGAATGGGTTTGGTGCAGGGCTTCACTAAGCAGGGTACGTTTGGGAAAGTCTTGGGAGCGCTTCGGGGGCGAGAATTAGTTGCGGGAGCGGGCATGCGTTTTGGGACTGCCGGGGGTTTGGGGCAGGGCCTCGTCAAGGTGCCAGCTCCCAGCAAGCGTGGGCCGCTTGCGGGTTTTCATGTTTCGCATTTTTGGGCGGTGTCTCCGAACTTCTTGCGTGTCGTGCGTCCTTCCCGTTCTTGCTCGCATTTTCTTGCAATGCAGAACGAACTGTGCAATCCATTTGCCAGGCTATTCGTGCTTGTTGCGTGGCATATCTTGCTGCTGACTTCCTCTATAAAGCCAGGTAGTTGCTTTCCTCTAACGTAAGATAAGACCTTCCTCATTGCGTCCACAGCTTTGTCTTTAAAGTTTCCCTCGGCTGGGCTTTCGCTTAGCGGGCAAAAGTGCATCCAAAGACTGGTGGCCTTTTGGCGGGGGGTTTGCCTTGGGGACTGGTCCTGTTTCGATTTTATGGCTAGTTGCGGCCTGGTCCTGGGGTCTGGGAAGCAGAATGCGGGTTGAATAAAATGGAGTGATCAGCGTTTCTCCGCCGTTGGCTCAAGTTGAGAACAAGAGAACAGTTCAGATCTATGGAATGTTGAAGGCAGTTCCGGAAGCATCAGCCATCCGCACCTCAGGTTTTGATATGCACCAGAAAAAAACAATTGCAATTGCCCAGGATCATGGCTTGCAAACGCAGCGCCTCAGCTCGCTACAGGCGCCTTGCGGTCGCTTTGCCTTTCCTCTTGGTCTTCGGCTTCCACGGCGTGACCTTCAACATCCCAAAGCGCATGCATGAAGTTGCCCAAGACAAGGGCATCAGTGACATGGAATACTTGCAAGGGGTCAGCGCGGCAGCAGAGTCTTACAAAAAGAGCGACCAGATCGCTGGACGAACTGGCTTCATCAAAGCACTGCAGAAGGCCTGAGCTCCTTGTTTTTGCTGAGTACAAAGTAAGCTTGTGTTGTTTGGTGGTGACCTTCTCGCAAAACCCTGGTCAGGCTATGCAAAAACCGGGCTTGTACCTTGTCATTGGAGGCAAGTCCCTTGGCAAGACCAAGATTATGCAAAAGATGGATCAAGTTGTCGCCGCTTACTCCCCGTTGCTCTACGTCAACATGCGCCACCCACCCCAGCCCGAGTCAACGGATGCTTTGGAATGCCTTCAAGCCAAAGCCAAAGATCTCTGGAGTGCAAAGTATGTGCCCCCTTGGGCGGGGACAGTGGCTGGCGTCATGATTTCCCTTGCTCGAGTAGTTGGCAAGGAGAGCTTGAAGAAGGGTGATGCGGAGGGTGGAGTGGAACTTGCTTTTTCCGAATTGCTGAATGTGCCCAAGCCGCAAGAGTTTCTCTGGGCTTTTGTTGATGCGGCAGTTTCAATGAAACAGATCCCGACAATGATCATCGACGAAGCCAACATTGCTTTTCCGAACACGAATGGCAATGGAGACAGCAAATCCAAGAGGGAAGCAGCCTCACGGGCCCTTGCCACCTTTGTGGCAATGACAAAGGAAAGCTGCAAGGCTTGCGTCATCTTGCCTGCCTCCGATTTCGCCTTCCCATGGGGCCTACAAACACTTGGTTTCAACAAGTTCGATGCCCTTCAGACAATCGTGATTCCGGAGGTTGAAAGGGAGCCAATGCTGGCTTTGCTGACAGAGTGGGGTTTGCCTCGGGATGTGGCGGAGGAGCGTTCTTGGGGTTTTTGGTTAACGTAGGCTTGCTTGCGTGTGCGCATCACAAGTTAGTTCTGACACGAACGGCAATACAAACACGCACGTACCAAAAAACAACGGATGTTCGAGGTCGATGCCAGAGTTTGTTTCACTCGCGTTGCCAGGAGTTCTACATGATCTTCGGCGGCAACATACTTCTCTGCCAGCAGGCAATCGATAAGCTTCTTGAGCAGTTCGAGCGTGGTGCAGAAGACTCCTTCGACCCCTTCAGCGTCCGAGGTACAGACGGGCTGGCTGGTTTGGCCAAAGACCCGCTCACCCGGGAACACTTGGAGAACCTTGCGCGACAGGGGTGGTCCCCCATCGAGGAAGGCAGCGCAGACGGGGAGACGGAGAGCCAGAAGGGCGCCCGCATCATCGCCAAGAAGAGCTTCGGCGGCGTCATCAACAGAGAGACGACCACCTTTTTGGACCAAGACTTGAGGGATGACATGTTCAGCAACAGAAGCACGAAACAGGTGCTCATCCCGGCCACAATCTACCTGCGCAACTGTATCAAGGTTGAACTTCAGGCATGTGAGCCCAGCAGCTTGGAAGCAATGTGCTGAACACGTTTTTTGGCTCCATGCGAGGCATTGCACCGACTCAGTTTGGACCTGTTAACCTCGCAAGGACTAAGAATCTGCAAGAAATGCATGCATGTCTGTGTTTGGTTTCCTTCTCGTATGGTCTCTCTTTCAATTGCCGCACCCCAATTTGCAAAGCAAATGGGATTTGCAGCGGTCCTCAAGCGTTGCTTTCCTCACTTTTGTTTTGTGGACCACTGCCGGGTAGGTTGCCCTTGAATAGCTGCAAGCAAAGCTGGGCCGATCATGTTCTTTTCAAGCAAATAGTGTCTCAAAGCTCAAAGTAGATTTCCCCTACAATCCATGCGCTGGATCATTCATTTGGCGCTGTCAGACCAACCTACACATCATTTCTTGCCAGTTCTTGTACTTCCCCCTTGGATTGGACTGTTGCTTTCTAGTTGGATGTGTTCAAGCTTGATTTTGGAGCTTATCCAGTTTCAGGGCCAGTGGAAACCAATAGGATTGCCGCCTGCAAGGCAGTGCTGCCTCGCAACCATCCGCTGCGGTGTGGGTCTGTCAGCTGGGAAGCCCTGCCTGGGCCTTACCAGCATGTGCGGTTTTGCCTGCCCTGCGTTCATGTTCAAAAAAAGCTGTCAAAGGGTCGACTGAACCGGATTGCAGTGCTTGTGCGTTGCGAGGACGGCGAGGAGTTCATTGGCAATGCGTTTCAGGTCAAAGGTGTCTTGGCAAACGCAGCGACCTCAGCTGCGCCACTTTGCGAAGGATCACCTCAGCTTTGTTTTGCCTTCGGAAATGCCGCTTCATGCTTCGCGGGGATGTCAGGTGGATGATCTGAAAGAAGCCGTGCGCCCAGAAGCCGTTTGCTTTGGCTCTTTGTCCGTTCTGGCTTGAGACCGTTGTCATACTCTGAGCGTTGCTTGAGGCTATCGAGAAGAAGGAAAAGCTGACCATTGCAGCATCCAAGATCAACATTCACCACCAAGAGGAGAGCTCAAAAACACCCATTTGTTCCATTCCCCACACCTCACCCCTTGCCGGACTTTGCAGGACGGCCGCTGGGTGAAAGATGATGAAGATTCAGCAGTCGACCGTGGCAAATCCAAGCCCAGCACTTGGTTCCGATGCCTTTCAACTTTGTGCCGTCGCCCAGCTGTCAGGGCAGACTGCTACGGATTCACGTTACCAGCTGGAGCTGCTGGAGCCACATAGTTTGGGGCACCTCAGCAGCGCAGCAGTCTTCTACACTTGTGCACTTGCGTCGCTGCCAGGCTACTGCTGGCTGTTGCTGTTCTCGGCTGAGGCAATGCTGGGGCACAACGTTTCACCTCGTGCAGTGACAAAAGGGTGCAGTCGCAGGCACAGTTGTTTCGTTGCAGCGCGACTTTGCTTTTGGACTGGTGATGCTTCAGGGAGGTCAATGTCCAGTTGCTTTTTGAACAGCTGGCTGCGACCGGAAAGTCAAGCAGGGAATGCCTGCAACGGGTACAGGACCAGCAACAGTTGCCGGCGCTGGTCAACAGCTGTTTCACCGAGGCGTTCCGCCCTGTGCCAAAGTGCGCGGACGCAGTACCAACCAGTTTGAAGATGCGTGGAGGAAAGCGTGCTTGCCTTGCACTTGGATTTGCAAATGATTGGCGCGCAGTGCAGCGCGACATCGCAAGTTGTCCTTCAGCAGACGGTGCAGTACGCCATTTCCTGCAACCTACTGGCAACAGAGGAGAGTTGATGTCAAACAATTCAATCTTTGACATCTGCATATGCACACATCGAGCGCAGCTTCATCCAGACGCGTTCGATGCATATTGAAACCCGGCAGCATGCCTTTCACACAGATTCATTTTCTATACCTGAAGCCTTGCCATGGACTGGCAGCCTCGGCGATTGGCAGCACATCCATCACAACCTGAGATGCTGTATTATGGTCCGTCAGGGCAGTATTCGCAGCCCTTGCATTTTGGCCCTCCTGCGCAATTTGCGCAACCTTGGCATTCAGCAGCACCTTCTTGGCCGTTTGCGCAGCCTGTGCAGTTTGCGCAGCAACCTGTGCAATCTGCGCAGCGTTACACATTACACAGCCATCCCACAGCAGAACCAGGACAGACACGAGCGCTTGACCCAACATATTGTTTACTTGATGAGCGCGGAAACCCCAAGCCCTTCTCAAGCGTCAGTCAGGTCAGCGGTAGGAACTATGAAGGTATGATATCCAGCATTTTTTACAGTAGTGGTCCTCGGACACTCCGTGCAGTCCAGAATCAAGAAGCGCAGGAACGAAATCGCTTGGAGACATGCAAGGCTGCCGTTGCAGATTTCCTGCGAACAACTGTCTCTGACCACGTGGGGGATGCAATGACAAAAACGGGTGTCGGAGAGCAGCAAGCCGAAGTTGACACAGTCTACAATGGTTCTTTCAGAAACTTTGCTGAACAAATCAAGGAACTCTGCACAGTCAAGGTCAGTGCTACGTGCGATGAGGTTGAGAGGGTGCTTGTGGAAGCTTGTTCCGACAGCCGCTTTGTTGCAATGAAACTCTTCCAGATTGAGATCCAAAGTGGTCTGGTTGGACGCAATGGATTCTTAGACTACAGGCTTTGCGATCGTTTTCAACCGAGCAGCATTGCACGTCCAGACAGAAAATCTGGCTCAACGCCTTAGGCTGACAAATGTTCTGGGCTTGCTCCGGAACAACAAGCTGCACATTGTCTACTTTCAATGGGCGAGCAAGGCAATGGAGAAGGCGGAAATTGCTGAGCAGAAAGCAGCCGCGGCACTAGAAGCGGCACAAGGCATGGGAGCGTTGTGTGAGGTTCCACATGCTATGTTTTCTTGCGATGCCCTTCTTTCCTTTTGCAGTGTCAGGATATTGTGTTGGGTCAAGGAACGAAGCCTGCCAAAACGGCGCCCTTGCCAACTCTTTCTAAGCCACTGGCATCAGAAGCTTTTGGTTTTGCATTGGGCTTGCATCTTGTTTCATGGCGCGCTTGTAAGCAGACATGCTCTTGAACGAATAGCTGCAAGCAAAGCTGGACCGATCATGTTCTTTTCAAGCAAACAATGTCTCAAAGTAGATTTCCCCTACAATCCATGCGCTGGATTATTCATCTGGCGCTGTCAGACCAACGCCCTACACATCATTTCTTGCCAGTTCTTGTACTTCCCCCTTGGATTGGACTGTTGCTTTCTAGTTGGATGTGTTCAAGCTTGATTTTGGAGCTTATCCAGTTTCAGGGCCAGTGGAAACCAATAGGATTGCCGCCTGCAAGGCAGTGCTGCCTCGCAACCATCCGCTGCAGTGTGGGTCTGTCAGCTGGGAAGCCCTGCCTGGGCCTTACCAGCATGTGCGGTTTTGCCTGCCCTGCGTTCATGTTCAAAAAAAGCTGTCAAAGGGGGGATTGCAGTGCTTGTGCGTTGCAAGGACGGCAAGGAGCCTGAGACCATTGGCAGCGCGTTCAACATCACTGCTAGTGTTTCAGATGCCTACGCCTCAGCTGCGCCACTTTGCAAAGGATCTCCTTCAGCTTTGTTTTGCCTTCGGAAATGCTGCTCGACGCTCCTCGGGGATGTCAGGTGGATGATCTGAAAGAAGCCGTGCGCCCAGAAGCCGTTTGCTTTGGCTCTTTGTCCGTTCTGGCTTGAGACCGTTGTCATACTCTGAGCGTTGCTTGAGGCTATCGAGAAGAAGGAAAAGCTGACCATTGCAGCATCCAAGATCAACATTCACCACCAAGAGGAGAGCTCAAAAACACCCATTTGTTCCATTCCCCACACCTCACCCCTTGCCGGACTTTGCAGGACGGCCGCTGGGTGAAAGATGATGAAGATTCAGCAGTCGACCGTGGCAAATCCAAGCCCAGCACTTGGTTCCGATGCCTTTCAACTTTGTGCCGTCGCCCAGCTGTCAGGGCAGACTGCTACAGATTCACGTTACCAGCTGGAGCTGCTGGAGCCACATAGTTTGGGGCACCTCAGCAGCGCAGCAGTCTTCTACACTTGTGAACTTGCGTCGCTGCCAGGCTACTGCTGGCTGTTGCTGTTCTCGGCTGAGGCAATGCTGGGGCACAACGTTTCACCTCGTGCAGTGACAAAAGGGTGCAGTCGCAGGCACAGTTGTTTCGTTGCAGCGCGACTTTGCTTGACTGTTGAAGCTTCAGGGAGGTCAATGTTCACACTTTTGAACAGCAGGCTGCGGTGTTCAAGTCAAGCAGGGAATGCCTGCAACGGGTACAGGACCAGCAACAGTTGCCGGCGCTGGTCAACAGCTGTTTCACCGAGGCGTTCCGCCCTGTGCCAAAGTGCGCGGACGCAGTACCAACCAGTTTGAAGATGCGTGGAGGAAAGCGTGCTTGCCTTGCACTTGGATTTGCAAATGATTGGCGCGCAGTGCAGCGCGACATCGCAAGTTGTCCTTCAGCAGACGGTGCAGTACGCCATTTCCTGCAACCTACTGGCAACAGAGGAGAGTTGATGTCAAACAATTCAATCTTTGACATCCGCATATGCACACATCGAGCGCAGCTTCATCCAGACGTGTTCGATGCATATTGAAACCCGGCAGCATGCCTTTCACACAGATTCATTTTCGCTCCTGAAGCCTTGCCATGGAGCGGCAGCCTCGGCGACTGGCAGCACATCCATCACAACTTAGCTAAATTCGAGAGTCATGAAAGAGCCTTCCATGATAGGGGGCTACCGTATGTGTACGGTGGGGTGCGCGTACAGTGCGCGATGCGTGCGTGCAGTTGGCGCGCGGCGCGCGTACGGTGCGCGTACGGTGCGCGTACGGTGCGCGTACGGTGCGCGTACGGTGTGCGCAGTGTGTGCGCGGTGCGCGTGCGACGCACGCGCGGTGTGCGTGCGGTGCGCGCACGGCGCGCGCGATGCCGCATCCGGGCGGCGCACGTGCGATGCGCGCGCGATGCTTGCGCGGTGCATGCAAGCGCAGTGCGCGTGTGGCGGGCGCGCAGTGTGGTCCACTTCGGTCTAGCACACCCAGACTTTGCGGCGAAAGTGTGTGTGCCGAGATGTTTTGTTTTTCCAAACCTGATTTGTTTGTCCAACTTGGTTTGGGCGTGACCAATGAGACTGTTCTTATGAGCGCTAATCCTTTTGGGTGGTGGTAGAGGCCTTTTCTAAGTGCTCTCTATGAGAGGTGTGAAAAGGTGGTGGCCTCCTGCCTGATAACACTTGTATGTGGTACACAGACTTTGTGATCAGCGAAGCCGGTGTATGCTTTGATATGACGGAAGAGGAAATTCGTCATGTGCTTGATTTTCCTTGATTTTTGCATGTGATTTTCACATCATGAATTTTAAGGACCCCTCGCACTGGTGTCAACATGTTCCATGAAGTTCAGGTTTGAACACATGTCTGATCCAGTGCCGGGCTCCACAGGATGAACAAAACTCGCTTGGCTGTAGAAGATTGCAAGAGACCGAAGCTAGACCTGATCCGGAAACTCTTGGTTGGGGCTACCTATGATGACCCAAGCAGCGAGGATTTGGGATGCCGCTGGATGAACGCGGTTTTTGCGAGGCTCTTCATGAGCTGGTGGTCAGAGCGGTGCGTGAGAGCCTGGCGGATTTGCAGAGGAGTTTCTTTCTGCTGGCAACAGGGAGGATGAAACAATCACCTTTCAGTGAAAGTGCTCTTGACGGCTTCAGAACCAGTTGGTTTGGAATGCTCCCTGACCCAGTGCTGGCTGGGGTAAAGACTCCTTTCCAGCCTTTCTTCCTGCATGCTTTGGCTATGTCACTGAAGCAGATGGATGACCCAGACTGGAGGATCCTTGCCGAGAATGCGGGGGACAACTACGTCACCGGCAGAAAGGTGGGTGTGGGCGAGAGGTTCCCACGAGCCAGGGAGGTTTTCAGGCCAAAGAAACGCCACAAGGTTTACGCAGACAGTGAGTTTGCGCCGGAAGCGGTGAACTACAAAAGTGCTCAAGAGACAGCAGGCCAGATCGAAGAGCAGCTCAGAGCCGAGGAGGAGGAGGGTTTCGTCTTCCCGTTGACACTAGCTGAGGCACGCAGGAGGTACGGGGACAAGCTAAGGATCGCGGCTCTGGGGGCTATTGTCAAGGATTCGGGGGAGGTCAGAGTGTTGTTTGATGCTACACATTCTGTACAAATCAATAACTCGATACGGATCGCAGACCGCCTTGAATTTCCTTCCGCTGCCAGTTTGGCAATGGTGCAAGAAGCCTCGCGTGAGGATGATGAGCGGGTGCTGGTGACAGTTGCTGCTGATGTGGCTAAAGCACATCGTAGATGCTTGTGCAGAGAAACGGACTTTGGATATTTGGGCTGCCGCGCTAAGCCTACTCCTGGAGATGACCCCAACAAGGACACTGTCTGGCTCAACAGAGTAGGGACGTTTGCGCCGCTTTGCACTTTGGCAGGCTGGCTGGGGCCATCGGCAGATTTGCAGGCCGGGCGATGTTGCAGGAACATGCTTACCAGCTTCTGTTTGCAGATGACCTCAAGTGGACTGCTGGGGGTTCATGCAGGTATTTGGTGCTTCATATTCCTGTGGCTGGCTGTGGGCACGCCGTTTTCTTGGCACAAGTTCAGGGGCGGCATTTCATTGGACTATGTGGGGTTCTACTGCGACTACGCTCGGTTTGCAGTGGGGATCTCTGAGCGGCGGTCAGCGTGGTTTGTGGAATGGGTTGATGCTGCAAGGAGAGATCAATGGATAGTCGCCCAGAGGGGGTTTGTGGAATTTCTTGGGCGGCTGTCGTTTGCCGCGCAGGCGTTGGGCTGGCTTCGACCTTTCTTGGCGCCGCTCTTTGCCTGGTCTGCTGTGCTGTCAGTAGGGATGACAGCTGCTCTGCCTACACAGGTGAGGCTCACCCTGGTGTTTATTCAGAGGATGCTGGTGAGGGGGAACTATACTGTGTCGTGCTCCTCTCCTGCACAACCTACCGCTCAGGCGTTCAGGACGGATGCCAAATGTGCAACAGGCTCTGTTGTGCTGGGAGGCTGGTCATTGGGCGATGGGGCAGATCCTGGCGCTGCCAAATGGTTCAGTTTGGAACTATCTCCCACCATGGCGCCTTGGCTTTTCGGGAAGGACAACGAGTCGAAGATGAACTCTACGGTGGCTGAGCTTCTGGCAGTCTATGTGGCTTTGCACTGCTTTGGGTTTTTGGAGTCTGAAGGATCGGCGCCACGGGTTTTGTCGGTGTGCGGGGGCACTGACAACTTGGCCATCGACTACCTCAGTCGCAGCCGATCAACGACACGTTTTCCTTTGGCACTGGTGAACATGCAGCTGTGGTACAGGCTCTTTTCTGCAAAGGTGTGGTTACAGTGGCGCCCTAGAGGCGAAAATCAGTTGGCGGACGACCTCACCAACGGGGACTTTGGCTCCTTCTCCATCGAACGTCGAGTTCCAGTGACTTGGCAAGACATTGATGTGGGACTGCTGGAAGAGATGCTTGAAGCTCAAAGGGAGCTGGAAGAAGCGCTGGTAGAGGCGAGACAAGCTGGCGCTGGACCGAAACAAAAGATGTCAAAAAGGGCGAAGCTGGAGTCAAAGACCAAATGGGAAGGAGGCTCTGCTGCTCGTCCCTGAAGGGAAGGGGGGAGAATGTGTGGCTTGAATGATGAAATGGTGTCCACCGAAAGAGGGTGGAGTCTTGAATGGGGCCACACATCTACTCGCAGCAGTGCCTCTAAGAGGCCCAGCTTTGCCATACCGACTCAAGACGAGCAGATAAAAGAAGGGAGTGCACGGTCCTTGCAAGCATCTTGTGAACCAAGGCAGTCTACATGTCACGCTTGGCAGATTTTATGTTTTCATGATGTTGCCTGTTACGCCTCCTGTTTGGATGTTGTCCCTTTTGCACTGCTCCACGGACCGCTGTCCTCTGTTGGGCTGTGTGGGGGGGGGGGGGGTGGTTTCCTGGGTGGGTTTCCTTTGCCCCCTGTTGGTTTTTCTGGGAACTTTTGTTCCCTGAGTTCCTCGTTGTTTTTTTTTTTGTTTTTTTGGTTTTTTTTTTTTTTTTTTTTTTATTTTTTTTTTTTTTTTTTTTATCTTTTTATTTTTTTTTTTTTTTTCGTTATTTTTATGTTTTTTTAGTATTGTTTTTTTTTTTTTTTGTCGTTTCTTTTTTTTTATTAGTTTTTTTTTCGGGTTTTGTTGGGGGGCTCCGGGTTGACAACTAAGGTACTTTGGCTCAAAGCGAGATCCATATGATCTCCCTTGGATATGCCTGGATTAAGCGAAGGGAACAGTTGGTTTGAGCGCTAATCCTTTTGGGTGGTGGTAGGGGCCTTTTCTAAGTGCTCTCTATGAGAGGTGTGAGAAGGTGGTGGCCTCCTGCCTGATAACACTTGTATGTGGTACACAGACTTTGTGATCAGCGAAGCCGGTGTATGCTTTGATATGACGGAAGAGGAAATTCGTCATGTGCTTGATTTTCCTTGATTTTTGCATGTGATTTTCACATCATGAATTTTAAGGACCCCTCGCACTGGTGTCAACATGTTCCATGAAGTTCAGGTTTGAACACATGTCTGATCCAGTGCCGGGCTCCACAGGATGAACAAATTTGAGGTCCCACCCTCCCTCCCTGTATGATTTCTTCTTCGGGCCTTGGGGGGGGGAGAATGTGTGGCTTGAATGATGAAATGGTGTCCACCGAATGTGTGGCTTGAATGATGAAATGGTGTGTCTTGAATGGGGCCACACATCTACTCGCAGCAGTGCCTCTAAGAGGCCCAGCTTTGCCATACCGACTCAAGACGAGCAGATAAAAGAAGGGAGTGCACGGTCCTTGCAAGCATCTTGTGAACCAAGGCAGTCTACATGTCACGCTTGGCAGATTTTATGTTTTCATGATTTTGCCTGTTACGCCTCCTGTTTGGATGTTGTCCCTTTTGCACTGCTCCGCTGTCCTCTGTTGGGCTGTGTGGCGGGGGGGGTGGTTTCCCTGGGTGGGTTTCCTTTTCTGGGAAGTGTTGTTTCCCTGAGTTCCCTCTTTCGGGTTTTGTTGGGGGGCTCCGGGTTGACAACTAAGGTACTTTGGCTCAAAGCGAGATCCATATGATCTCCCTTGGATATGCCTGGATTAAGCGAAGGGAACAGTATGATGTGTTTTTTGAAGTCGGTTGTGCGTTTTCACGCGCAGCTGCGCATGCAACCACTTGCGTATGAATTAAATATCACACGTGTTGCATGAGTGTATGAACTATATTTTGATAAAATGATCGCGATTGATTGACATATATCATGTGGCACATGTTTCTGCTCACATGCCGGTCAGCTGGCATCAGGCCCAGCAAAAACAAGCAGAGCTTGCGCGCCGCAAAACCAGGCCACACAGATCTCACCTCTTTTTCAGCCCAGCCGCAACTCAGACTCAACCTTGGCTTTTTCTGGAGTGGTCTGCCAAAAGACATGCAGTTTGTCACAGGGCCGGCCGCGCATACTGTACTACTTTCTACTTATCTTGCCTGAGCTGAGTGTTGATGAGAGTTTCTCAAGCGCCAAGCACGCAAACAGCCAGGACATCATCTCGAGTGTCATGTTTCTGTAGCCTTGGCTGCTGCGGGAAAAATGGGCATAAACTCATAACACAACACATGACAGAACAAATCACACCGCTAACAAAGATAACGAACAACCCTAGTACAGGATTGGGATCATCGAGTGAAACAGCAATAAAAGTCCATTGTTTTCTGAGGGACGATGACCCTTTGGACCAAGTTTTAAGCGACGAACGACGGAACCGTCAAAACAATGAACATGGACAAGCAACTCTTTCACCAAAGCGTCCAGATCTTGTTCTTCCTCCTCCTCCTCCTGGGCCATTGCGTAGGATAGTTCAATCACGCAAGCAATGAAGATGCTCAAGCGCATGCTGGTCTCAAATCTCGCAGGGGAGACAAATTGAAGGCAAGGTTGCGTTTGACAGTTTTTTGGGAGCTGTTGAATGAAGGTGAGGGGAAGCTGCAATTAACGAGCTAAGTAGGAATTGTAGCCAATGTGTCTCAAAGTTTTGAAGTCTCTGTAGATTCCACGTCAGCGGTTGCTGTGCAGTTACAGTGTCCGCAGACCCCTCCTTCAAAAAGAAAGGGCGGTTGCTTCATTAATTCACTTCATTCTCTGTCCAGCTCAGACTCAAAATTCAGCTTTATGTGTTTGCTGCCAGCGATGAGTCCGGCGTCCATGTAGGACCCGGGCTCGTATCGTCATTACTGTACTTCACTCTCCATCCAGAATAGCTTTTAGCTGCGCCGCTGGCTCTCTTGGCTCTTAATGGTAAGGGATCTCTTGATGGCTGAGCAGACCTTCCAAGCGCATTGCTCGGAAACGGGCTTCTTTTTGTTTGGCCCCCAAGGCACGTAGGGCTAAACAAAACGTCGAGAATAAAGTAGGTCAAATTTGGCAACGTTGGCAAGACACTGAACGAGAGCAGGCTATCGCCAAACAAGAATTTTGAGGCTTGTTTTAGCATGATGCCCAAGAAAAGGCCCTATGATCTTGAGTGCAAATTGCCCAACCTCACATCAGGTCTTCCCCAGCATCACTTGTGTTTTGGTCTAGGGAATGCTTGCGCTGGTGGTGTTGAGGATGCTGCTGCTGCGTTCCTGTTATGTCCACACACATACATATATGCATATAGATCGGAATCATAAGTGACGCAGCGCAAACTGTCCTTTGGGGTTCGATTCCTTCTAGGCCACCGTAGACTAGAGTAGGTTCCTCAGCATCACCAATGCTTTAGCAAAATAAACGATTTGTTGTGTTTATTTACAGCGGCCATCACCCTGAGCATCACCAGTGTTTTTTAGTCAACAAAACGATTTCAACACATTGCGCGAGATACTCAACTGGAATACTCGACAGACACAGCCGCCCGAACTTCGCTAGTCTGAATTTGTTTCTTTAGTTTTGTTTCTACAATTCAAATGTCATGTTTGGATTTGCTGGTGACGCTGGCGACGCAAAGGGGCAACATTTTGAGAGCGTTTTGTCCCAGACGCTAATGGTGTTTTTTGCACGTGTACTAGCGCCTGACATTCCCAGCGCCTGTCCGCTTATTGAGAGTTGATGTTGCAGTGATCCGCAGACTAGAGCGCATCAACAGATCTTTAAGAAAGATAACGGTTTATTGTTTGCTTGAAGTGGTCATCACCACCAAT
Organism: Effrenium voratum; assembly: GCA_963377175.1. NCBI lineage: Eukaryota > Dinophyceae > Suessiales > Symbiodiniaceae > Effrenium > Effrenium voratum. The sequence continues at coordinate 20,104 of CAUJNA010002060.1, read as the reverse complement.
ATCACCGGCGTTTAGCTAAGAAACAACCCGATAAGCCCCTTGCAAGGGATTCAGCTTAGACGTTTCACAAGCTTCAGGCTTAAGTACCCATGCATTTACACATACACATGCCTTTGGCGTGGGGTCGGCAGCCCTTAAATCATCAATCTCACGTATGTTTCGGACCAGTATCGGACCAGTATGAAGTTCGGGGCTCCAGATTCTAGAGTAGAGTGATTCTTTTTAGGTTCTGCAATCTGAAAAGTCTACTGAAAAGAAAGATTCAAGCAACACTCGCCACGGTTGTCAAGTATTTTGATGTCCGGGGACCAGTTTCCAGCCAGGTTTGTCATCTGATTTCTGAGAAGCGTCCAAAACCTTTTTTTGAAACCCCAACGCCTGCATTTGGAGCAGCTCGCGCCCTTAAGTGTATGCTTGTGGAAAACCGGCGCGTCCTCACATTGGAGTCAATGAGTGTGGGTGTGTCTTGTTACTGAGAAAGCAAAGCAAACCCAATGACCTGAAGCTGGGTTCAAAAGCATCAGCAGCTAAACGCGCTGGCTGCGCAACGGACATGAGTCTCACGCGCGCCATACACGCGCACTGCGCGCTCCACACACGTACAGCGCGCGCGTGCGCTGTCCACCGTACACGCGCGCGCGCCGCACGTACGTACACACCGTACGCGCGCCGGCGCGCGCGCGCCATTCCGTACGACCGCCGTATGCGCGGACCGTACGTGCGAAAAGAACACCGCAGATTTGAAAAACAACGCAACAGATAATGAAAAACACACATCAGGTTTTGAGAAAAAAACGCAGCAGAATTTGGCACACGCGTTTTGCGTACAGTCCGCGGGTACGGTTCGCGTGCGGTACGTACAGCGCGCGCGCGCGTCGCACGTACGTACGGGCGCGCGCCGTGCCGTACGGCCACCGTACGCGCGGGCCGTACGTACAAAACAACACAGCAGATTTTGAGAAAAACACAACAGATTTTGAAAAACACAGCAGATTTTGAATAAAACACAGCAGGTTTTAGCGCACACTTTTTGCGTACAGTCCGGGCGTACGGTTCGCGTACGGTACGTGCAGTGCGCGCGCACGGTGCGTACGTACAGTGCGCGCGCGCTCCGCGCGTACGGTTCGCGTGTGCGCGCGCGCGTGCGCGCAGCTTGCACGTACACACCCGCGTGCGCACCGTACGCGCGCGCGCCCCGTACCGTACGGCCACGATACGTGTGGACCGTGCGTGTTAAAAATCACAGCAGATTTTGAAAAACCTCAACAGATTTTCAAAAAAGGCAGCATATTTTGTTGGAAAAACCACAGCAGATTTGGGCGCACACTTTTTGCGTACAGTCCGCGCGTTCGGTTCGCGTGCAGCGCGTGCAGAGCGCGCGTACGGTGCGCAGGCGCAGTGCGCGTGCAGTGCGCGCGTTCGGCGCGCGCGTGCGCCCGCGCGTATCGTGCGCACGCGCGCGCGCAATGCGCACACACACGCACACACCCGCACGCTTGGGGGATGACCATCAAAAAAAACTTTTTTGGCAATCAACAAAAAACTTTCAGCCATCAACAAAAAACTTTTTTAGCAATCAAAAAAAAACTTCCCACAATCTCACTCTGCTGCTTGTATATTCTGTTCTTTTGGTTGGCGTTTGATTTTCTGGTTCCTTGAACACCCCTGGTCCCGTGGTCCTTTGGTCCCCTGGTCCTTTGGTCCCTTGGTCCTCTGGTCCCTTGGTCCTCTGGTCACCTTGGTCCCTTGGTCCTCCACTTTCCTGGTCCTTGCTCCTCTGGTCCCTTGGTGCCTGGTCTTGGTCTCCTGGTCGCTTGGTCCCGGTCCTGGAGGGTTTAGGGTTTAGGGTTTAGGGTTTAGGGTTTAGGGTTTGCCCTCGGAAGCGGCGCGCCTCGACCCAGAGGGTCGCGGGGCGGCGCGCCGAGGCGGCTGCTTCAACCCACCCCAATACCACCCAGAGACAAATCTTTTAGGGTTTAGGGTTTTAATTTGGACCCCGGCAGGGAGTGATAAGGGAAGCGCTTGATCGCGCGTAGACAACAAGCCCCGCAGTGCAAACGCTTGAAATTCGCATCCTTATTCTGCGACGGTTTGAGTGCAAAGAGTCGCAACGCCGGCCACGTCGCTTGGCCGATTCGCACCGCTTCATAGGGAGACGCGGGCGCCTGCAACGCAGCTGCTTGAGGCTTGCGCAGGCCGGCAAGGAGTCGACGGCTGGCTGCGACGACTTCGCCGCGAGCAAGCGGCGGCGGATAGTTCAGGTGAAGGCTGCAGCGATTTAATCGCCAGCGCTGGTCGAGCAGCTGGAGCAAGTTGAGTCGCAGAAGCGTTTGCCGCGTGAAAGTTGCGGCTGCGCTGGCTTGAGCCCAAAGCTTCACTGCGCGAGACTGGGGCGGTCGCGCGCGCTTGGGCTTCGCAACCGGCCTTCGCGCGCGGAGCTGTTTTGCTTGCGAGGCTCGCAAAGGCCAGCGAGGGGCTGACGGCTGTAACGACTTTGAGCGAGCGTTGGGCCATAGTTGAGGCCAAGGCTGCAGCGATTTCAACGCTAGGAGTTGCAGATACGTTCCCCGCTTGAAGGCGCAGCTGCGTCGGTTGGGGCTCAAAGCTTTGCTCTGGGGCACGCGCTGGCCACGTCGCTTGGTCGACTCGCCGCGGGCTCCTTTGTAGAAAGGAGGCCGCGTGAAAGTAGCGGCTGCGCTGGCCTGAGCCCAAAGCTTCGCTGCGCTAGACTGGGGCGGTCGCGCGCGCTTGGGCTTCGCAAGCGGTCTTCGCGCGCGGAGCTGCTCTGCTTGTGACGCTCGCAAAGGCCGGCGAGGGGCCGACGGCTGTAACGACTTTGAGCGAGCGTTGGGCCATAGGTGAGGCCAACGCTGCAGCAATTTCAACGCTAGGCGCAAACACTTGAAATTCGCATCTTTATTCTGCGACGGTTTGAGCGCAAAGAGTCGCAAGCGCCGGGCACGTTGCTTGGCCGATTCACACCGCTTCATAAGGAGAGGCGGGCGCCTGGCTTGAGGCTTGCGCAGGCCGGCAAGGAGTCGATGGCTGGCTGTGACCGGAGGATAGTTCAGGCGAAGGCTGCAGCGATTTAATCGCTAGCGCTAGCCGAGCGCTGCCGCTGGAGCGAGTTGAGTCGCAGAAGCGTTTGCCGCGTGAAAGTTGCGGCTGCACTGGCCTGTGCCCAAAGCTTCGCTGCGCTAGACTGGGGCGGTCGCGCGCGCTTGGGCTTCGCAAGCGGTCTTCGCGCGCGGAGCTGCTCTGCTTGTGACGCTCGCAAAGGCCGGCGAGGGGCCGACGGCTGCTACAACTTTGAGCGAGCGTCGGGCCATAGTTGAGGCCAAGGCTGCAGCGATTTCAACGCTAGGAGTTGCAGATTGCTTGAAGGCGCAGCTGCGACGGTTGGAGCCCGAAGTGTGCTCTGGGGCCGCGCGCTGGCCACATCGCTTGGTCGACTCGCCGCGGGCTCCTTTGCGCGACGCGCGGGCGATCTGCTTCAAAGGCGCGGCAACAACCGTCGGCCGTTTGCGTTGCGCAGAGGCTGGCGACAAGCCGTCGTCCGTTCGCTGGCTGCGTTCAAAGCGCAAGGCGGCGGCGACGGATCAGTTATAGGGGCCATCGTTCAGGGCGCGGCTCCTGCAATCCGTGAGCGTTGGGGGCCATAGCGCAGGCCACGGCTTCAACGATTTCGTCGCAGGCGTGCCTCGCCTTGTTAGGCAAAGCTTTGCAAGGCCGGAACAGATTTGCCGCGCGGCCGAAAGGGCAGATCCTTTGATGTTATCAAGGGTTTTTGCCGAGTGGCAGCCCAATGGCCAGATCTGATTTGGGCTACGGATGGCCAGGCTCCTATGACCTCGTTTTTTGAATTTATCTGCGGCCGGGCCAAGCCATTTCCAGCCCCGACGGGCCATTTTATCAAGGTCGATGGCCGTTTTATCAAGGCGACCAAGGCCAATGGCCATGTTATCAAGGCCAATGGCCGTTTTATCAAGGCCAATGGCCGTTTTATCAAAGCCGATGGCCGTTTTATCAAGGGGAGCTTTGACGCGCTTCAAGGCCAGGTTGGGGTCTGGGACCTAGGTTTTAGGGTAATAGAATATTGCTTCGCATATTCTGTGCCTGCAGGCACGGTCCCAAGAGAAGGGAGGCCCTTGGGGCAGCTGCATCTGCTGGCGCTTTATTGGCAATAGCTTGGATCTATTGCCCGGGCGCTAAGCGCGCCGTGCGCTCACGACTCCATGGCGCTCTAAGCGAGCGGTCAGTCGTCGCGAGCTTTAAGTTTAGGGTCTAGAGGGTATATCACCCACCCAGATTGGTTACCCACAACATAGGAGAACTCAGTAGTTTTTCTCTAAATTTCAAGACGGGCGTTGCAAGTGACAAACTCCTCAACCCTGGAAGTCATCGCAAGCCCGGTTGCTAATTTTATCTTGCTCCACAAGAGGAAACATTTTAAGCATTGCGCCGCACGAACAAACAGTTTATCAGCAGCTGGCCAAGCCCAAAAAAGGAGCCAAATGACTAGATCTACACATTTCAAGTTTGGGTGGCCATTTTTAATTCAAATGTAGACAACTTGCCATTTGAGCAACATTTTGGGGACGGTCCCGGAAGTGGCCGTTCGTTGATAAAGTTTGTAAAAGAAAGACGCATTTTAATTCAAATGTAGAGAGCTGGCCATTTGAGGCTCCAGAAGCGACATTTTGGAGACAGTTGTGGAAGTGGCCGCTCGTTGATAAAGTTTGTATAAAAAAAAATCACCTTTTAGTTCAAATGTTGCGAGCTGGCCATTTGAGGCTCCAGAAGCGACATTTTGGAGACAGCCCTGGAAGTGGCCGTTCGCTGATAAAGTTTGTAGAAAAAACACATTCTAGTTAAAATGTAGAGAGCTGGCCATGTGGAGCTCCAGAAGCAGCATTTTGAAGACAGTCCTGGAACGGTTGAGATTTGGCAATTCGCGAACCAAAAGAAGACCAATATCGCAAAGAGCTTGCAAGATGCAGCGCTAGGACAGAGCTATGGAAGGCTCCGGCCCAGAGCAAAGACATTTCCTAAGACCTTTCCCTCCCCAAAAGGACAGAAAAGCTTTTGGCGGCAACCTCTGCGATGGCCATTTTTGGATAAGGCCGGGTTTGGGGGGGAAAATTCTGGCTCCGCGGCCCCATTAAGGTTTAAATATTCATAGAAGAGATTGTTTAGGGTTTAGGGTTTAGGGTCTAGAGGGTATCAAATGAATTGAGAGAAGTTTTGTTGGCTTTCCCACCCACCCAGATTGGTTACCCACAACATAGGCGAGTTCTTTGGTTTCTCCAAAATTCAAGACGGGGGTTGCGAGCGATAAGCTCCCCAACTCTGGAAGTCGTCGCAAGCCCGTGTATCTTGCTCCGCAAGAGGAAATTGAAACGCTCTTCGAACAGCAACAAATGACCAGATCTCGACTTCTCGAGCTTGGGTTGCCATTTTTTAAATTACGCCATATGAACAATTCATCAGCGGCTGGCCAAGCCCAGAAAGCTTGGGGTGACCATTTTTACATTGCGCCGTATGAACAATTTATCAGCGGCTGGCCAAGCCCAGAAAGGAAACAAATGATTAGATCTTTACATTTTGAACTTGGGTGGCCATTTTTGCATTCCGCCGTATGAACAATTTATCAGCGGCTGGCCAAGCCCAGAAAGGAGCAAAATAGCCAGATCGATATATTTTAAGCTTGGGTTGCAATTTTTACATTGCGCCGTATGAACAGTTTTTTTAGCGGCTTGCCAAGCGTAGAAGGAGCCAAATGGCCAGATCTTTGCATTTTTGAGCCTGGATGGCAATTTTTTGCATTGCGTCGTATGAACAGTTTATCAGCGGCTGGCCAAGCCCAGAAAAGAGCAAAATGGCCAGATTTTCACATTTTAAGCCTGGGTGGCCATTTTTACATTGCGCTGTATGAACAGTTTATTAGCGGCTTGCCAAGCGTAGAAGGAGCCAAGTGGCCAGATCGTTGCATTTTGAGCCTGGATTGCAATTTTTTGCATTGCGCCGTATGAACAGTTTATCAGTGGCTGGCCAAAGAAGAGGCTCCGAGCAAGGCTGGGACGGCTAAGAACAGCTTTTGGAGCTGGCCCAGGACAGAGTGAAGAAGAGGCTTTGAGCCAGCCCGGGACAGAGCCAAGGCATTTCCTAAGACCTTCCCTTCCCAAAAGAAGGAATCCTCTTCTGGGAGAAGAAGAGCCCAAGGGGGGGTTCGTCAAATCGATAGCAGAGTATATCAAATGGATTGAGAGAAGTTTTGTTGGCTTTCCCACCCACCCAGATTGGTTACCCACAACATAGGAGAGTTCTTCGGTTTCTCCAAATTTCGAGACGGGGGTTGCAAGCGATAAACTCCCCAACTCTGGAAGTCATCGCAAGCCCGGTTGCTAATTGTATCTTGCTCCGCAAGAGGAAATTGAAACGCTCTTCGAACAGCAACTAATGGCCAGATCTCGATTTCTCGAGCTTGGGCTGCCATTTTTTAAATTGCGCCATATGAACAACTCATGCGCGGCTGGCCAAGCCCAGAAAGCAACGAAATGACCAGATCTTTACAGTTTGAGCTTGGCTGGCCATTTTTACATTGCGCCGTATGGAACGGAGGCAATTCACCAGATCTCGACATTTCAAGCTTGAATGGCCATTTTGTATTGCACCATATGAGCAGTTGATCAGCGGCTGGCCAAACCAGAAAGGATGCTACATGACCAGATCTTGACATTTTGAGCTTGGGTGGCAATTTGTGCATTGCGCCGCACGAACCGTTTATCAGCGGCTGGGCGAAGGCCAGAAAGGAGCCAACTGACCAGATCTCTACATTTCAAGCTTGAATTGCATTTTTTGTATTGCACCATATGAACAGTTTATCAGCGGCTGGCCAAGCCCAGAAAGGAGACAAATGACCAGATCTTTACATTTTGAATCTTCTTTTCAATGGAGATTTAAACCTTAATGGACTCTGCTATCGATTTGACGAACCCCCCCTTGGGCTCTTCTTCTCCCAGAAGAGGATTCCTTCTTTTGGGAAGGGAAAGGCCTTGGCTCTGTCCCGGGCTGGCTCAAAGCCTCTTCTTCACTCTGTCCTGGGCCAGCTCCAAAAGCTGTTCTTAGCCGTCCCAGCCTTGCTCGGAGCCTCTTCTTTGGCCAGCCACTGATAAACTGTTCATACGGCGCAATGCAAAAAATTGCAATCCAGGCTCAAAAATGAAAAGATCTGGCCCTTTGGCTCCTTCTACGCTTGGCAAGCCGCTAATAAACTGTTCATACGGCGCAATGTAAAAATGACAATCCAGGCTTAAAATATCAAGATCTGGCCCTTTTGCTCCTTTCTGGGCTTGGCCAGCCGCTGATAAACTGTTCATAAGGCGCAACGCAAAAAAATTGCCACCCAGGCTCAAAATGCAAAGATCTGGCCATTTGGCTCCTTCCGCTAATAGATTGTACATACGGCGCAATGTAAAAATTGCAATCCATTAAAATGTAAAGATCTGGCCCTTTTGCTTCTTTCTGGGCTTGGCCATCCAGGTTCAAAATGTAAAGATCTGGCCATTTGTCTCCTTTCTGGGCTTGGCCAGCCGCTGATAAACTGTTCATACGGCGCAATGTAAAAATTGCCATCCAAGCTCAAAATGTAAAGATCTGGTCACTTAGCTCCTTTCTGGGTTTGGCTAAACTGTTCATATGGTGCAATACAAAAAATGCAATTCAAGCTTGAAATGTAGAGATCTGGTCAATTAGCTCCTTCCTGGCTTTCGCCCAGCCGCTGATAAACGGTTCGTGCGGCGCAATGCACAAATTGCCACCCAAGCTCAAAATGTCAAGATCTGGTCATGTAGCATCCTTTCTGGTTTGGCCAGCCGCTGATCAACTGCTCATATGGCGCAATACAAAAATTGCAATTCAAGCTTGAGATGTTGAGATCTGGTGAATTGCATCCTTTCCGGGCTTCGAATTGTTCATACGGCGCAATGTAGAAATTGCCAGCCAAGCTCAAAATGTAAAGACCTAAATGTCATTTGGCTGCTTTCTAGGCTTGGCCAGCCGCTGATGAATTGTTCATCTGGCGTAATTTAAAAAATGGCAACCCAAGCTCGAGAAGTCGAGATCTGGCCATTTGTTGCTGTTCGAAGAGCGTTTCAATTTCCCCTTGCGGAGCAAGATACAATTAGCAACCGGGCTTGCGATGACTTCCAGAGTTGGGGAGTTTATCGCTCGCAACCCCCGTCTTGAAATTTGGAGAAACCGAAGAACTCGCCTATGTTGTGGGTAACCAAGGGTGGGTGGGAAAGCCAACAAAACTTCTTTCAATCTTGGCCAGCCACTGATAAACTGTTCATACGGCGCAACGCAAAGATCTGGCCATTTGGCTCCTTCTACGCTTGGCAAGCCGCTGATAAACTGTTCATACGGCGCAATGTAAAAATAACCATCCAGGCTTAAAATGTAAAGATCTGGCCCTGTTGCTCCTTTCTGGGCTTGGCCAGCCGCTGATCAACTGTTCATATGGCGGAAATGGCCATCCCCATTAAGGTTTAAATATTCATAGAAGAGATTGTTTAGGGTTTAGGGTTTAGGGTCAATCCAAATTCCAGGATAGCAAATCACGAGGAGCGCTTCATCCACAGTTGCTGGTTGAAAACACCACCCACCCAAGCTCCCATTTCATTGGGCAGCCAAACCTTTCGCAACAAATTTAAGATCGTCGCGGCAAAAGAGGCGCGTTTCTCAATCGCGATTTGCGTGAGAAAAGCTTCGAAGGCAACGTTTTTGAATAGAAAGTTTGGTAGCAGAAGTTCAACGAAAAAAGTTGAGCCCGCGCGTGAGCGCTCAGTGAGAAGTTCTTGAGAAGCGTGTCAGAAGCAATCCCAATGGCTCGGCAACGCTTCGAGCTCACATCTCGCTTGCTCTGGAGCAAATCCCCTGGGCTCGGCAACGGTTCAGGGTTTACGGCCTCAAGAAAACGCGCGCCGCGCCACGACGAGAGCGATTTAACCACGCGAAACTCCGCAGAGGGTCGTGCGGGCGATTTGAAGATCGCAAAGAAGCACGAGGGTCGCGCGAGCGATTGCAAAATCGCAAAAAAGCACGAGTTTTCGAAGTCGACCAGCCCAAAGTCCGCAGAGGTCGCGCGGGCGATTTGAAAATCGCCAAAAACCACGAGTTTTCGAAGGTCGACCAGCCCAAAGTCCGCAGAGGGTCGCGCGGGCGATTTCAAAATCGCAAAAAACCACGAGTTTTCGAAGGTCGACCAGCCCAAACTCCGCAGAGGGTCGCGCGGGCGATTTGAAAATCGCAAAAAAAACGAGTTTTCGAAGGTCGACCAGCCCAAAGTCCGCAGAGGGTCGCGCGGGCGATTTGAACATCGCAAAAAAACTACGAGTTTTTGAAGGTCGGCGGCCCGAAGCCACGACAGGGCCACGAAAAACCGCTCGCCAAGTAGGGGCTCCAAAATGATGGCCCTGCCAGCAAACGAGGGTCGGAAAAAAGTTTAGGGTTTATTGGCTGACAGGGCCAACGTTTTGGGGCGCCGAAAAAGCTCAGTTCACTAGCCGCAATTTCCTTTAGGGTTTAAATTAATATAGATAAACAAGTTTAGGGTTTAGGGCTTAGGGTTTAGGATTTTGGGTTTAGGGTTTTAGGGTTTAGGGTTTAGGGTTTAGGGTTTACCAGCGGACGGCGCCCCGTGAAAGCCCAAACACCGCCCACCCACGTTGATAAAACGGCCATTGGCTAGCCAAACGCGCGCATGCTTCGGTTCAAGCAGTTTCATATGATCCCGCATAAAGAAATGGAAATCGGGGCCACTCAAGCTTAAGTCGCAGGCTGAAGCTCCGCCTTGAGTTCGTTCTTGCTGCTTTTGATACTGCTAGATCTGTCGGGGAGAGAGGTGAATTCGCCCATCCCGATTGGCGATTGGGGCAAATCCGGTGCCAAAAAAGGCGCAATCTGCCTGCTCACGACCGCAAATTGAGGCAGCCTGGGCATGGCTTTGAGAAGCATTCCTCTGGAGCTTGGCGCGATAGGTAGGGAATGTGGGAATGAGCTCAGGAATTGGTCCCCTTAAAGGAAGCCACCAGGGATGGTGAATCAAGGGTCATTCCCTCATTCCCTGCCGAGCACCAGCAGGTTAAGCTTGCTCCATTCAGGTTTCAAGAGGCCATCTCGCCTTACCCCATGTTGGCTTCTATTGCAGCTTGGACGCAAACAGCAGAAGACCCCTCCCGGAACCCAACATCCGTTTAACTGATGCCAATGTGTCGTCCAACAAACCTACCGGTATAATTCCATCAGAATCAAACATCAAGACCAAGGGACTACCTGCTGGGATTGAGATATGCCTACTATCTAGGCCATTGTTCGAATGTTTCGTTGTAGATTTCCCTCCTGGAAACCCTTCCGCGCGACAGAAACGACTCGACGCCTTCGCCAAACCCTGCCGGGCGGCACCTGACCTGTGGACTTGCCATCCCGCTGCGCGCTCCAGCCGTTCCAGTGGCCATCGCCAGCCAGAAGCTGCCTCCACATGGCGAGGGTATCCTTCTCTCAGAAACCATAGGACCATAGGACCATAGGAGATGGTTTCTAGGGGCATTCCCTCATTCCCTGCTGAGCACCAGCAAGTTTTGGGGCTTGGCTGACGAAACCAATAGAAGTCCTAGGTCCCTTCTTTGGCTGTCTTGACCAGGCACCTTTGGGAGAACCATGCGGAAGCTCCGCAAGGAACAAAGTGTTCCACTGCTTTGCCATCGCCGGTACTTTGTGCTACATCTAGGCTATCCCGGGCGGAATCGCCTATCGCCTTGCAAGTGGGTCATGTCGAAATCACGCCCGTTGCCGAAGTTGGCGTACATTTGTTGACGACTTGAACCGGTGGATTCAGAATGGCAGCTTGGGTGATTGCTGGATTAGACTCCGACTTCCAAACGTGGCGATCCAACAATCCACGCAGCATGGTTTGCAACGCAAAGCAAACAAAGCATGAGAACAGTCGTCCGATGCTTGGCTCTCACAAGAAACCAAATGCACACCAAACTTACAACTTAACAACAAGTCAAGTTGATGCTGGGATCTGAAAAAAGAGATTCCCTTTGAGTCCTGTAGACAAAGGTATATAAAGGGACTCAAAGGTACAAAAGGTTTGTCAAATGTAGGGCCCCCTTTTTGGTATCCCCTTCAAACGGGTCCATATTTTTGACCACAACTCTGGAAGAAGAGCCTTCTTCCTTCCTTGCCGCCCTTTTTTTTCAGGTCGGCCAAGCCGCCGATGGGGTCGGGCGAAAACGGCGCCCACGCGGTACAGCGCCCCATTCTCCAGAAGCTCCGCTCCCAGGACCTGAAGCCCAGCTTCGGTCCGAGTCGACTCCGTGGATCCGACCGGAGTCCCAAACCCCATGGCCGTAGAGATGCGGTGGAAACCAATGGGATCGAAACCGTTTTGGGGGTCGACTCCGTTGGGTTTGTTTTTTGCGACCGGAGGTTCCAAATGGCTGTGGACAAAACCGATGATCAGATCCCATTTGGGGGGGGGGGGTTTTCGGTGAATTCGCCACCCGTGACAGAGAACCTATTTTGGTGGGGATTGAATCGGATGTTCGCTGGGGGTACGATTCGGATTTTGACCCATGGCCAAATCAGAACCCTTTCTTTTTGAACAACCCCCAAATTCAACCACGATGTTAGCATGACAGGACATGTTCGAGTACATTTTTGGACTGTGCTTGTGACATCTGGTGTCCTGCCAGTTGGCACTACGCTCGAAAGGTCAGCCTATGTCCGCTGCGGGTGACTGGTCGGCAATTTTCGATGGGGAGCGGCGCACGTTGGCAAGATTCGCTCAGGGGTAGCAAGGGTTAGAAAGGGTTGGCAAGGGTTGGGACACTGGCACTGTGACGGGGTTGTGAATGATGATTCGGGCTGGTCAAGGGACAATTCGAGGCTTACGATTCCTGGAGGCAGGGACTATAGAGAAAGAAGGAACATGATTGGAGGGTCCAAATTCGCAGAGTTTCTGTGACAGCTGCGCGGTGTCAAGGAGGAAACTGGGACTGCGCTCGTCTCGTTGGCGGACGTCACTCAAAATCTAACAACGCCAAACCTGTGTTCACAAGTGCAGCACTGCGCCCCCTGGCCAGCCTTCGCACCATTCACTTCAGCGTGGCTCTTCTCAGCGTGGCTCTGCTCACCCACGACAACCTGTCAGGACAGCGAACAAAGTCACATATTGCGTTGTGCAAGCAGGGTTCTCCAAGTTACTTTGGGGGGCAGACTTCAATGTCCTATCTCCCTGAGCGGGGCGGTGTGGACTAAGACGAACTCCACAAAACACTGACTGGCTGGCGTCTTGTGCGCACAGAATCTGCTAACCTCGAAAAAAACGTCTACCCATCTGGCCCCCATCAAACAAGGAATGACACGAGCAGGAGTTGAGCCTAAGGTGGGAACACCTTGAATCTCATACCGGGCTAAAGCTGAAGTTCCCATAACCAAACAGAGCTGGCCAAGCCAAACACCTAGCAAAAATAAACATGAGGTGACTACCCAAAAACATAGCTTGCTGCTCTTCGGTTCGTATGCTTGCTTGTGTGTTTGCTTCCTTGCTTGCTTGCTCGCTCGCTCGCTTGTGTGTTTGCTTGTTTGGTCTCGGTTTTCAAAAGGAGCCACGCCAACCCCGCTCTCTCGCGCAGCCGCCTTGAGGCGGGCGCCCTCCAGGCTCTGCACCGCCCCGCCGGAGAGCTCCTGACTCCCCGTGGCCAGGTGCAGCCGCACCAGCTCCGCCAAGTCACTGCCTCGGGGCTTGCGCTCTTACGCCGAAAAAAGGGGTCCAGTCGACATGGGAAGCAAGTTCAAAGGAAGCTGGCTCCAAGTCTGGAGCAGTTCAGTTGGATGGGGACGGTTTGAGCCTTTGAAAGGAGGTCAAGGACTTCTCAGCTTCCCTCCAATTGGTGGTTTGGATTGGTGTTTGCCTAAGGGGCAACTTCCCATCAACCCTCAAGTTGCCCTTTTTCGACCGCCTTGACGGCTCCTCACAAGCAAAGAAGCTGAAACCAAACCAAACCAACGCGACCAACACTCGCTGACTGGAGCGACCCTTGCCCACCGCGCGGCGGTTCAGGAACTCCTCCGGTTTCTCAAAGGCGTCGTCCAGTGGGGCGAAGAGCGTGAGAGGTCCCGTCCCGTTGAGCAGCGACACCAGCTTCGCTCTCCTAAGACCGGAAAACCGGACCTCTCTCCGTGTTCTGACCCGCTAAATAGTGACTAAATGAAAGCGGAGTACGGAAACCCAACCAGGAAACCAACTAAAGAGCAAAAAAACCTACTAAGGGGATGGCTGGGAACCACCAAGAAGCAGGGGCCTGGTGCAAACTGCTCAAGTCAAATGAGGACGAGCTGTTTGGGAAAAGATTCCCATCAGGATGAGGTCCCTAACGTTGACACACGACGCAAGTGCAATAGGCGTGCCCGAAAACCCAAACGTGCAGGTTGGAATGCAAGTTTTCCAAATATGAAGCCGGAAGCCGTCCAAAATGCGCATGCCTGCCATTCAAGGTTAGTATGTACCAATGAAATTGGCCCCACAAAAGTGGAGCACTAGCTTTTCGCCACGCCTTGGCCAGCTGAAGCATTTCTCAGAACTCGTGACACCTGATCCCATGTGCGTTCAAAGCCCTTCTGCGATCCAAGTGGCTGAATCGCATGCAGAAATGTTTTCAGGCTCCTGTCCGCTGACAAGGCATCCAGAACCGTCAGTCCATGAAGCTCCACGAAAGTCAGCAGAGCCAAGACCTCGACAAATGCCAGAGTTGTGATGTGAGTCACGGGTCAAAACCCGGCATTAAAACGGCCTACCCAGAGCCATGTAAAGAATTAAGAAGGCGGCCGCAGCTATGTCTGGTTGGATTGTCCCTTGCTAACCTTCATCTACCCAGGTTTTGAGTGGCCATGGATCAAAATCCGAATCGTAGCCCCAGTGAACATCCGATTCAATCCCCACCAAAATAGGTTCTAAAATGGGTGGTGCACCGAAAACCCCCCAAAATGGTACCATTGGTTTTGACCCACAGCCATGTGTCAAAATTGAACCAGGGGACCACGGGTGTTAGTCCTTGTTTCCATTCACTATTTTTTGACCCACATCCACCCATGTGAGTCTCCCATTCAGGGCTCACTGGATAAGCGAATTTGCTGTTGGGTTCTACAGAAACTATCCCTTTTGGAGGTCAATGGAAGTTCAAGGAACCCCGTCCCGCATCAACTCTTCCGGGATTGCGTGGCTACGCCTCAGTTTTTGGATTCCTTGTGAGTACAACATCAGGAAGTCCTGCGTCAAAAGGTTTGGGGGTCACTTGGCATGACAGCGGATCGTGCTTGGTCTTCTAAAACCACCCGAAAAGGGGCCACATTCCAGTATAGCTCTTACCTGAGAGCATCACGCTAAGTCTGCCTTGCAGCTGGACCTGGCATAACGTGCTGATGCAACTAAGAGGCATATCTCAGGGATTGCATACCCGCTGCCCAGCGCAAGGCAGCGGGTTTGACTAATTAAGCAAGCAGTCTTGAGCCAAATGCCGAGGCAAGCCCGCCTCTTTGACTCAAGCAATGAAACTCAAGCAATGCGAAAGCGAGGGGTTGAGTACAGGCGCAGGTGACTTCAATTCAACAGAGCCAGTGAAAGCACGATATGTCGAGCAACCGCAACAACAAATGGCGTGGCACGCTCCACACGAATGGCATGGCTTGACAGACAAGCTACTGCGAAGCACATCTCGCCTGCACTGAACCGTTGGGATTTCCATGAAGACAGGCGTTGTCCGTCGCCTCCACGCCTGAAGTGGCGGCCAAGCGCAAGGCCATGCAAAGGTGAAATTGTTGCAAACCTCCGGCTTCCTGCGTATTTCTAACGCGAAAGATTCTGGATGGAAGATCTGGAACACTGCAAGGTTGGATGGGTGCCCCAGAGAAACAAAAAAAAAAACTGGCGGGTGGAGATTCCACAGGTACCCGTTTCTAGTATCTAGTTCTTGGCGTTGGCTGGGTCTGGACCCTGCCCCCATTCCTTGCATCGATGGCTTTGAGGCTTGCCCGGCCGGGCGAGTTCTCCGATCTCCGATAGTCCCGAAGCCCGCACTCATCCGGCTCCCAAAACAATGTTCGCACAGCCGAAATCGAAATCGAAACGGCGCCTCCAAAGCACTCAGAAAGCAAGCAGCCCGGTAAGACGTCCGTCCTTTTAGCATGCCCCAACTAGACGGAGCTGTCCTCAAGCCACGACTGAGCGCGGCGCGGAAGGAGAAAATGCCGCCTGCAAAAAGGTAGACAAGGTACCATCAACCAGCTACTTCCAGAGTTCCAGAGGGACCAAACTGTTTCATTACACGGCACATGAGAGTTGTGGAGATAGTGTTATTCACAGTGCTGGGAATGATATGCCCATCTTGGCCTTTTTGGAAACTTGCACCTTACGGCAGGTCTGGTATTCAAAATAGTCTCCTCCCCAGCGTCCTGTCTGTAGCACTCTCCAACAAGCACTTCCAAGCTTACGTCACCAAGGAAGGCCAAACTGAAGACTGCTGCGAGATTTGAATGAATTTGAACGAGTACAAATCCCGCCACGGCGCTTCGTATCAGCGAGTCTCTCAAATCTTTGCCGTGATTCTTTCGGCCTGACGTCACGGGCGGGCCACCCTGGTCGATGACGAACTGCGTCTCCTCGAGCCGGGCTCCGGTCGCGACGCTCCGCGCTCGTCTTTTTCGAGCCAGAAGCGTCCCTTGGAGCCATCTTCTTTCAGGGATCCTTACATTATACACCTGAACATTGCCTTGTAAATGGTGGGTTCCCTTTATTTTGGTGTTGAAAAATCAACTGGTTGCAAAATGCATCTTTTAGGGAACCCTGTTTTTTTTGATGGGTGTTTTTTTTTTATATTTAATCCTAGTATCTTGGATAGCCATCGAGCCGAGGCGAGTCCAGAGGCCAGTCTTTGTGCTTGTCTCGCTTTCGGCCAACAATCCGCAGCCGGCTGTACAATCCGCAGCGATCAACGAGAGCGAACTGACTACCAATGCAAGCGCGTGTGGCAAAGCCCCACGGGTGATAGGCGTTGGGATGTCGCTGCCTCACTGCCTCAGGTGAGAAGCGCTCTGGGTTGAAGCTCAACGGATCTCCAAATTCCCGCCCCCAGTACTCCGGGTTCGTTTGCAAGGCCCGTGTCACCAGGTTGATCCTCTCGCCTTACACGCCATGACCGCGCAGCAGGGTATCATAGGCCACGTCCCGCGTGATGGAGGTCACCGGGCTGTAGCCCTGCAGCACCCGCCGCACCTGGGAGAAACACGGGTTTGGGTCAAAAATTGATACTCAAAACTAAACCCTGGCAAATGGAAACAAGGACTAAAACCTGCGGTCCCCTGGTGGCTTCATTTTGGCCCATACCCACATGAGCCGTGTTTTTCTTAAATGTGTGGGGCCTATACACTGGAAGCACATACCTACGAGGAGGCTACGCGGCTGCCTTTCCCCCTAGAAATGCTACGCAGAACATACTTGTTGATAAGTGGCTACGCGGGGGGCTACGCCGGGGCTACGCGAATATGCGTTGGCAACCGGAAGTAGTAGTAGCACCAGCAGCAGTAGTAGTAGTAGTAGTAGTGGTAGTGGTAGCAGTAGTAGTAGCAGTAGTAGTAGTAGTAGCAGTAGTAGTAGTAGTAGTGGCAGTGGCAGCAGTAGTAGTAGTGGTAGGGGTAGTGGTAGTGGTAGTAGTAGAAGTAGTAGTAGGAGTAGTGCTAGTACTAGTACTAGTAGTAATAGTAGTAGAAGTAGTAGTAGCAGGAGCAGTGGTAGTAGTAGCAGTAGTAGTAGCAGTGGTACTGGTAACAGTAGCAGTAGTAGTAGTAGAAGTAGTAGTAGTAGTAGTAGTAGTAGCAGTACTAGTAGTAGTACTAGTAGTAGTAGTAGTAGTACTAGTAGCAGTAGTACTAGTAGTAGTAGTAGTAGTAATAGTAGTAGTAGTAGTAGTAGTAGTAGTAGTAGTAGCAATGGTAGTAGGAGGAGTGGCCCTGAATACGCCTTGGAGGCTACGCGGAGGCTACGCGCGGGCTACGCTGAGGCTACGCGGAATGAGCGAACTCAGTTCTGGCCGGGCCAAGGCAAATCAAATTCACCCTCTTTCTCTGAGACACGCAAGCTTTCAACCTAAGCCTTGAGCTCAAGACAAAGGATCTAGGCAGGGGCTACATGGACGTTATCGACAGCTCCCTTTCCTAGCGGCTACGCGGAGAATACGCGAGGCTACGCGGTCCCAGGAGTAGGCTACGCAGCCACCATGCCAGTTCCCCTCTCCTCTTGGCTCCTGCATTAAAAAATAAAACGCTGCTCACATGGAGAAACCCTCAACATGGACCGGCGGACCCTTTTGGGGTTGTATTCAGAGGGCCAGAAATGAACTAGAATTTAGTAAACAAATCGTGGGGTCGGACGAACTCCTCTCAGAAACACGGAAACACCCGTCTCCTCCAGTGCACGCTGCTCAAACTCCGGATGCTCTGCCAAAAGCTGCATCGTGAAGCCCAGGGTGGCGGCAGCGGTCTCATGGCCTGCAATCATCAAATTCACCATCGCGCCCGTACAAAGCGCCAAATCGAACCTTCTTGCCGTCCACATCGTTGAGCATGGCAGCAATATGGAGTTCTCACTCAGTTCACCTCTTCGAGTGGCTTCAACCAAGTCCTCCACCTGTCTCTGCATCTCCTTCTCAGCGGCTTCGTACTTCTCCTGAAGTTGACCTTCAGCATCAAAGAACGGCAGGTAGCGCTTGACACCGTACTCTAACTCCGCGGTGATGCTTCCGATCGACACGCCGAGGCCAAAGCGGAAGGTCTCCACAAGCTTGTGCGGCTCCACATTGCACGTGTCCAGTTCCATGCACATGAAACTACAGCATCTGCGGTCATTGCGGTCAGCCACTGCCCGGCTTCAAATTTGGACCATTCCGCAACAAAAGTACGACTCTTCACTTTGATCTGATTGAAACCGCGAGGAAGGAGACTATGACCCGTCTTCCAATCCTCTGACTTCTCACTGCTGGTGAAGAGCCCCTTGGCGGTGAAGTCTTGCAAACCAACCTCGACATCGCGGCTCCAAGGCTTGGGGACATCTGCAGGTCTTGAGATCATCTCTTGGACGATGTTGGCATCCGCAGTCATGATCTCGAAGTACTGCTTGCGCCCTTCATGAGATCGAACGGTGGAGTCGCAGGGTTGCACTCCGGGATCGGATAGGGTCCGTTGCACTGGTAGGTCGTGCCCAGGATGGGCAAGCAAGTGCCACAGATGGGGAAGGCCGCTAATGCACTGCAAGGTAGTACTCAAAAGAGGGAGAGGCATCGCATCGCAAACAATCCCTCAAGCATTGCTTGAGAGCCGAAGATGCCACCATAACCGCTGTGGCCCCTACAGCCATGCCACCTGCTAGCTTCACCATCTGAGAGCTCTCGGTCATCATCAAAGAACAATTTTTCCTCCTATCCAAGGGTCCAAGATGAATGAAGGGTCCAAACCCACAGTGATTCGTTGCCAACGGCAACAGACTAAAGGCGTTCAAC
Organism: Effrenium voratum; assembly: GCA_963377175.1. NCBI lineage: Eukaryota > Dinophyceae > Suessiales > Symbiodiniaceae > Effrenium > Effrenium voratum. Next base: position 1,490 of record CAUJNA010002060.1, on the reverse strand, counting down.
CGATTCCCACTTCGTCTTTCCGTTTTCTTTCTCTGTCGGAAATAAAGACCCCGGGCCACGGGCGCTGGCTGTGCGGGTTTGCTGTGCGGGGTGCATAAGCCGCCCCTAGTAGTTACATTTAGAGGGACCCGTTCTCAAAATTACTCTCTGGGACGGGAGAGGGCCTTGAACCTTTAACCCACGATTTGGAGGGAAGATGAAAAGTAATAATTTGAAGGGTTCTGAATCTGGGCCCATGCAACCACCACCAAGGTGAACCTCATTTGGGCAGCCGTTCACGAAGCCGGTAGCCACGCAGCCGCCTTCGATTCTTCGCGTGCAGTAGCACTATTCATTGAATTGCCCGGAGAGGAGAAGCGGCACGGTCCATCTTGTGTCCCCAGAAAAAATCGTTAAGAACCCCCCCCCCTCCCCATTTTCGTACTGTCGAGTTTATGTGCCCGATTTCATCTTTTCCTTAGACAGTACATGGGGGGGGGTTTGAGGGCACCAATTTGGTGGTTTTAACACCACCCTTGCGGGGGTTTCTGATTCCTAGTCTAAGTCAACGTGCAATAGCCCGTGTTTAAAATCAAGTGCAAAAAACAGGGATGTTGTACCTCTACTTTATTTCAGACAACCATCTCGCACACAGGTTTTAACAGGAGCCCCCCCCCCCAATCACGTGCGCACCGATTGGGGGGGACAGCGAGATATGGGCCCATGGCTTTCAACAACGGATCTCGTACACATACCGCTTCGGCGCAGGACAGCCCGCGGCTCAGAGCCGCGGTTCCTCTCCCACGAGTGCGCTTCCTTCATGACAATGACACCGCAACGCCGGCTCAGTAGATGGAGAGTAAGATATGAGATGCCAAGGTCTCCGGGTCCATTGTTGCGGGAAACATGTCAACCTGGACCGGCCCCGCACATGGCGGCAAAACAACATAGAGCCCGCGGGCCCATGGGGTCTGGTCTTTGTAGCTATACGGCTACGGGGCGTTCCGTTCGAGATGCCCAGCGTCATTGTACACCTGTTTGATCGTTTCTGACAACAACCACTTCTTGAGAATTCGATCTTCCAAAACTGGTGAGTGACACAATTAATCTTTAAAAATCGACTCTGTTTAGCCGAAAACCTGTCATTCCCACATTTGGATTGTTATTGGCGGTTTTGCGAGGGATTCTGGTAAAGTCCAGGACGCCGTTTTGCGAAGGGTTCTCTCAAAAACCAGGACGCCGGTTTGCGAAGGGTTCTCTCAAAAACTAGGACGCCGGTTTGCAAAATATTCTTTCAAAATCCGAAACACCGTTTTGCGAAGGATTTTTCCGAAATCCGAAACGCCGGTTTGCGAAGAATTCTTTCAAAATCCGAACCGCCGTTTTGCGATGGATTCTTTCAAAATCCGAACCGCCGTTTTGCGAAGGACTTTTCTGAAATCCGAAACGACGGTTTGCGAAGGTTCTTCCGAAATCCGAAACGCCGTTTTGCGATGGATTTTTCCGAAATC